>CM062816.1:48989183-49389183 GCA_031772625.1 Pinus tabuliformis | reverse complement strand
TTGAATCTTTGAATCTTAATTCAACCATTTCTTCAACCATTTTCTTCATCTTTTCTTCCATGAGGCCCACATCTTCAACTTTCTTGGACTTAACAATTTGAATCGATGGATGTGTCCAACCTCTCTCCTTTTCTAGCTCAAGTAGGATGGGGACTACAAATTTTTTAAGCATGATTCGTTCTTGTTCATAAAACTTGAAATAGGACTGAAGATCAAGCTATGGATCAGGCCCTTGGAGTTCTTGTGGTCCTTTTTCGCCTCCTTGAGGTACTCCTTCTCCTTCGTGCAGCAGTGTGTCCCTACCATGTAGTAAATTTTTCCCTTCCTATAGCAGTCCTTTTTCTTCGTGTACCTCAACAGTTTCTGTTTGTAATTGCTTATCTCTAGCTGCCCTAGTGGTTGGCCTTGTTATGTATGTGTGAGGCTGATTTCCCTTGGTTTTGAGGGAGGTGAATTCCTCAATTTTCCCCTTGCCTCATCCCAATTCTCCTTCTTGGTGGCTCATAGATCCTTAACATTAAATATGGATCATAGAAGTCAGAATTCAGGGATTCTTCAATTGTAATTGGGTCTAGTGAGAGAGGTTGAGGCTTCCCTTATTTTATCATAGTGCTCTTCCTTATTTTGAAATATAAGGGGCCTTGCTTGGGATACCTCCTTTCGATCTTGATAGATGTGCTAATGATATTTGTATTCAAATCAATGTCAAGTCCTCTTATAAATAGTGGTCGCAGTGTCTTCCCCATGAGAGTGAAGGGCCATGGAAAGTTCATGGGTTATTTCATCATCATACTTGTTTAGCTTCTCAAAGAACCCCATCCATTGTTGGCTTATGAAGATATTTGTGACAAGAGGATGTTAATGGATTCATTCAGTGTGTGGGCTCCCTTCTATTGAAACTACCCCCACCACCCCATCATGTTTCCTAGTGTTTCTTCCTCAAGTTTCCTCAAAGAAGGGAAACAAGACTTGCACTTGCTAGAAATAGGAACACACAAGAATACAACTACATTATTCCATCATGTGTCGCTTTAACAAAATTTTGTTGATAATACTAACAAACAAATAATATGTATTTAAATTTATATTGATATTTGAGTTAGTAGTAATAATAGTTTGATAATGGTTTCGAGTGTAAATACATAAAAACCCTTAAGTTTATTATAGCTTTCAATATATTTATTTTTAGCACTATTTTTATATAAAATATATAAATTTCTAATTAATAAAATTAAACATTCTTATAAATTTCTTAAACAATTAGTAAATTCATTACCTTGAATTAAACTAAGTATTAACATTATCAATTTTTTTTCCTAATTTATATTAATTAATATAAATAAAATGTTTAAGATTTTGGTTAGGCATTATGCTTATTGATATAAACTAAGTTAAACGTTAAGATTTTATTGATGTCTATTTATAAGAGCTTTTATGGAGCTATAGACATCTCATTTAAGGAGTTTGAATCGACATCTCATTGTAGAAGTTTGAATTGAGAGAATCTTGAGCTATAAGGTTTTGTTTTGGGACATTTATATTCATTAAGAGACTCAATACCGAGACATAGTAGATCGTCCGCAGAATACAAAGAAAATTTGATTCCAAGGCCGCCACCAAGAATTGCCACAAATACTTCATCCCTGCTCTACCCTCTGCATATGCAACAGTTGAGCAAGACCATGAGCCTTCCACATATTTATAGAGATTATTATGTACGCAGCTTTGAGCATGTACGCAGGGGTCATGTTCAATTTATTGTGATCGGGGAGGAGAATTGACGAGTTGAAGCGTGTACCAACATGGACTACCTCGGGTGATTTTTACTTTAGATGGACGACCAATATGTTTAGGCCGATAGGCCTTCCTATTGAATTAGTTCTGTTATCAACACTTTCATTCTTCTATTGGTTTCCTACTCGACATCTGGTCGATGGTTTAAATGTGACTTTTGTAAACGATATGAACCTGACATCTGTCCAATCCAGTTCTGACATTTAGCTTTTCCTGTTACGCTTGTGTTACGCTTGTCAGAGGTGCACCTTTCAAACGGTGTAGTCTTTAGTGCGACTTTTTGGAGGCTTTTTCGGTGGGTTTTTCTGGTCAAATTTCTTTAAATTCCGGCAGCAATTTATTGAAATAGCAAGTTTGATAGGTAATTTATGCACAATCAAAGAGTCCTAGGGGATTTTCAGGGTGCTGAATCTAAATATGCAGTTAAAAAACCATTTTAACTAATACAAATCAATATTTAACCTCATTTTTTCCCGCTTGATTCCGTCACCGGAATCTCCAAAAAGTCACACTAAAGACAACTCCCTTTCAAACACATTTCAATTGGGATAAGCGGAACAAGCACTACTTAAACATCATCATCCTGCATAGTACCGATTGGCAGAAGCGGAGCATGCAACTTTCAAACACCCTCGTCCTCACTAGACCTTTCAATTGGCAGAAGCGGCATAGGGTCTTCGTCTTCGCTAGAAGGACTGATCCCTCTATCCTTAACCGAGATGGAGATTGGGAGAGTGCTCTACGGAACTCTTTGCATTTATGCCTTCAAGACAATCCCGGATAATGGCCTTGCCGTCAGGTTGCACATTCAATGACTGTCATTCATAAGTGAAAATCAAGATGATTTACCCAATGGGAGCGAAGGTAGGAATCCGGTCATGACCATACTAGAGAAGGATAATGGCCTTGCCATCAGGTTGCACATTCAATATGACCATCATGCACATTCAATATGACCATCATTCTTCGGCGCAAATCAAGATGATTTACCCAAAGGGAGCGAAGGTGGGCATCCGGGACCCCTATTTAATGCATGTTCTTGATGGTACCCATTTGATGCAATGTTGAAATCCCAAAATACAGTCGCTGAATGATGAAGAAGTTCACAGGAAATGAATGAATAAGAATAACAAATATTCGACCCTTTTGATGCAAAATCAAAATCCCAAAATACAGTTGCTGAATGATAAAGAAGTTCACAGGAAATGAATGAATAAGAATCACAAATATTGGAAGTGTCAAGGTCACTCAGAAAATTTACTATGTATTGTGAGTGTATGATCATGACAGTGTAGATTTATGGATCTTGATTTTTAATGTCAAGGTCACTCAGAAAATTTACTATGTAGTGTGAGTGTATTAACATGACAGTGTAGATTTATGGATCTTGATTTTTATTTTCGAAATTGTTTGGTCGATGGATTTTGAAATTGCTTGGTTCTCTGATACTATTTTTAATTTTAAAATGGTATGGTTCATGGATGTTGATTTTATTTTTGAAATTGTTATGGTTCGATCAAATTTACTGGGCAAAAGAAAAAGATCAATTGAAAAACTAGCCAATACTAGTATTTGTTATTTGTTGTTTTTCGTATTTGTCATTTTTCAATAAAAATGATAGAAATCTTTCTATCTTCTATGCCAAACAATTTGTTAAATGGATTTGTCAAAAGAAAAAATAATAAACCTAAATTCTATTTTCTAACATATATTATGAGCAGGCTGCTAAATAGACAGTCAAAAGGATCAAAACTCTATTCTCTGACATTTATAATATTTCAATATTAAAAATATTGAAGACAAATATAAGCCTCTATCATTTATAATATTTCAATATTAGAAATATTGAACACTCTGCATAATCTCGAAGTTTCATTGATACTTATTACAATATCTCAGTATAGCTTTTGAAAGTTTTCATTAGTACCTATTACAATATCTCAGTATAGTTTATGCAAGTATGCAAGCAATTTTATATATTTACATAAACTTGAAAAATTATATAATACACTATGTATGTTTCAATCAAAATTGATGATGTGAGATTTTGAATTTAATTTTGGAAATGTTTTAATATTTGGTAGATAGGAGAAGAATGACCTATAAGATGTCAATACTTAATTCTTATTGTCAAATTTTATGGAATATTTCCAAAATCTAAAATCAAAATGAAAATAACATAGCGCGAGAGCTTTGGAGAATCTGGGTTTCCTTATTTTTAATAGGGAAATCTCAAATTTTTGGTATTTTCTATTTTGTTTGGGTTTTTTATACATGGAACATCTTTCCAACATCTCTACAGTATACACCTGTAACAGATCCAAATCAAATATCAAATTTCATACTCTTTGAGGGAGTTTTCTGCTATTCCTTTACACTCAAATTCAATGTGGACAACATCATAAGATTGCTCATAATTTGATATCTTTTTAACTACATTACCGTTGGGTTATTCAAATCTTGGATAAGTACCACTAATTGAGAGTTAGTTTGCCTTCTCACAGAAGCTTGGATTGTGGGTATTTATTTGCTTAATTTGTATACTATTAAACCAACCTCTACTATATGACATATTGGCCAACATAATAAACACAAAAATGCTTTTTTTCCTTCCAATATATTTGAGTCACTTACTGTCTACAGAAATATTTTTTCTTTTCGTTTTTTATTAGACTTTATGGGGCGCATGTGTTTGAGTAAATTTGACATCAAATCTGATTGTAATTGGGCATCTTTATGAATATTTAATAATGATTAGCAGAGGGGTTAATTGTTTGGTTTGGATATCCTTGGAATTTGTAATACATAGACACAAATTCAATAATTACGCCAAAAAATTGGTTCTAACTAAAAAGAAAAATTTACCAATGAAACTATTTAAAATGACGGGTTTTAAAAAAAACTATTAAAACTGAAGTTTTGACCTATGGAGAAACAAAACAAGACTAGCTCTAAATAAAGTGATTTGATTACTATCTATCAAATTTAGCCTCTCCATTTTCATATTTTGTACTTGTTATTGAATATTTTAGGTTTAAAAACAAAATTCACCACAAGTTTGGGTTAAATGTTTTTGGTAGAATAGGTTTTCCTTTTTTTTTCCCTTTTTTTTATCTAAACTAGAATAAGAATTTTTGGAGTAATAGTAATTTAGAAACATTTTTTGCCTCTATTAAACCAAGTACAACTACGTATTTTATAAATGCCATACACAAGTCAGTGACGTTATCTCTCCACCAAAGAAGAAACTAAAATCTTTTGACTTTTTTTTTCCTCAATAATTTTAAGCTACATTATTTTAGGCATCAAATTTGTTTATTTTAAATATTTATTTTAATTTTAAAGTTAAAGCTTTTTTTATCAAAATTTTGATTACTTTAAACTGAAATTATCTTTTAGAAATACATATTTAATTAAATCAATAAAATCATAAACAAATAAAATTAAAATGAGTAGAGATTTAACTAAAATAAATAACAAAATTAGAAAAATTAAACAATGCCATTTAAAATGAATAAAAATGTGTGAAATACTATTGAAGCATGAACAAAACTTGAATCCTAACATTATAACAAAACATTAAAAAATAAACCACAATCTAAATAAAAATTTTGCTAGCAAGAGGATCCATTTGAATTTTGAATGGTAAATCTTATACATCACAAAGTGATGCAATTGTGACATATGAACTAATATGTACATCCAAATTTTAAATTTAATTATATATAAGTTTTAAATTTAAATATTTAATTTTTTTATCTTATATAATTTTTAATTATTTGATATTTATAGTTTTAATAATTTAGATTAAATATATCTTAAATTTGATTTGTTATATTTGACTAGTAGAATTTTACTGTAAAGTTAATCAATTAATACGCTGAGATTGCACTTTTCATTTACTAGTGGAAGTAGTATGAGCAATTTAATTGTTTTTTTATTAATTGGTGTTGTATCCCTCCTTGAAAGGCTGCTAATATTTGGATGCTGAAATTTAAAAATATTGGATCAAATGTACATGTCTTTGAAATTATCACAATTTAATAATCTTATCAGCCACTTTTTGCACCTTTTGGGGCAATTGCTAATTTTAATGTTTTTTTAGATAAAATGGTTTACTTCAAGATCTAAAGACCATAGGTTTAGAAATTTTTTGTTTTACAAATGGAGTTTGTGGAAACATATTTTGTTTTCATTTTAAGAAATTGTCAGATGATTTTGTTTTTATAATTTTTTAAATTCTTAGAAATTGTCAAAAGATTATGTTCTTAATTTTCTTAATTTTGATTTAGGTTTTTTTTTACAAAGTGATTTGATTATATATATATATATATATATATATATATATATATATATATATATATATATATATATATATCTTAAAATGGTTGATTGAAATTTCAATGTTTTAAGTGATATTATTTTCTGAAGACCTTAGATATTTAAGACAAATGTTTGACATTTAACATATTTGATATTTAATAATTAATAATTAATACAAATTTAATCTAATGTTCACCTTAATTATAAATTCATTTAATTATTATGTAAAAAAACAATATAAATTGATCAAGTTTCATCCTACATGTAAAGTAGAATTCTATTTGCGAGAATCCTTCCTGCTCAAGTGCAAAGTGTGAAATTGATTTTCTAATGTGCTATATATATATATATATATTAAAATGGTTGATTGAAATTTTAATGTTATAAGTTCTATTATTTTTTTGAAGACCTTAGATATTTAAGACAAATGTTTGACATTTAACATATTTGATATTTAATAATTAATAATTAATACAAATTTAATCTAATGTTCACCTTAATTATAAATTCATTTAATTATTATGTAAAAAAACAATATAAATTGATCAAGTTTCATCCTACATGTAAAGTAGAATTCTATTTGCGAGAATCCTTCCTGCTCAAGTGCAAAGTGTGAAATTGATTTTCTTATGTGCTATTGATTTCCAAGTTTGAAAATTTTTAGTTTTGGTTTGAAATTTTGATTTTGGTTTCTAGTGCCTCAATAACTAAGTCTTTATTCTCTAAGTTATAAATTTGGGAGTTTAAAACAAATACATAAGGAAAATACATTTAATATTACTAGCTTACATGCCTTCATTTATGTGGTTCACACAATGTCACATAGTCCAAAGCAATCATAGAAATACATAAGCAATATTTCTATTAAAGATTACATTTATATTAGAATATTACATTATTTTAATTTAAATATTATAATATTATATTATTTTAGTTATATTATAATTTAAATATTTTGGTTTAAATATTAGAATATTAGACTTTTAGTTAGAATATTAAATTATTTTAGTTAGAATATTATATTAGTACACTAATCCTATAACAACTCACTTCTTTTTCTAGGGTTGAGAAGGATCAGTTCTATATTAGATCCATATTAACCCTCGATATTACATTTGAATATTATATTTAGAATATTTTGGTTTAAATATTAGAATATTGCACTATTTTAGTTAGAATTTTGGTTCTTGAAAATAAAATGAAAGCAGCCTATATCCATTTTACTTTATTCTAGTTCAAACATTTATAATCTTATTTTGCATTAGATGAGTTTATATATAACTACACTACATGCAATGATTTATGTGTGAATGTTAATTTTCCTTGGACCCACAAACCAACCTAGATTCATCTTAACTTCGGATCCCTTTCTCAACTTGATAGATCTAGAGTGAAGATGGACCTAGGCTCGTTATTTATTAGTGTGGATAACCGAGCTAAGTCCTTGGTCCTCTCTCATAAGGGTAGGGTTCAATTCTCAATGGGTCCATGAGGGTTAGACTCCATCACTTGATTGAGCTAGGCATGAGGCCCTTTCTTGTGGACCCACTAGAAGTGTTACTACAAAAGGAAATAATATATTATTTATTATGTTAGAAATTTGGTTAGTTATTTATAGAAATTTACATATTTTACAGTTTTTTTTATTTCAATTTATCATATTTTAAAATAAATTATATGTTTTTAATTATTATCTTTAGTCAAATTATCTATCTCAAATAATAGAATAATGCTTTGCACATTGTTGATTATGTTCTCATGTTCAATCACCTTATTGTTATTATGCTAGAATGACTTGCCAATGACCATATATAAGTTTCCTCAATTTTACTTTTGCACTACCAAAATACATGCCTCAATCTTCATGTTTCCCCAAGTATGAAATAGTAATTGTGTGCAATTTTTCATCTTTTTTTGTCCACCCATTCTTTCTAATGTCTTGTATCCCTTGTGGGTCATATAAGGAAGTTGAAGATCAAATTGATTTGAAACCATTCAATAATTACATAAGTATTTAGCTTGGTGGCTAAATTCAAGGAGGCGTGCTCTACAAGCTATCATTCAAGCTAGATTACCTAGACCCCTTTAGAAATTTCCATGATAAAGTGTAACTTATAAAAGCTAGGGATATTCCTCCCTCTTTGAATGTTGAGAAAAAGGATGATGTCATTGATGTACAAGAAGAGCCACATATGCCTTAAACTAAGCTTAATCTTGTTTATGAACCCATGGCACCCATGGGTCCCTTGGATCCCCCTTTGTGTGATCCTCCCTCTACTATAAAGAGATCATTATGTCTTTTTGACACCTTATAGGTGTTAAATATTGGAGATTTAAAATTCAAATTTCAGACCATAAACCATAGAGGACAGTCAATGACTAACAAGACACACGATTTGGTCCATGACCATAGAAAAACCCACTATGAGGGAAAACCCTTTTTTAAAATTCTCTTCTATTAGATCATCTTCAAATGTTCAACAAACATACATAATAGAGTACAAAACCCCTTCTGCAAATAGCAATAGTAACGACCCTTTTAATATGACCACTTCAAAATACCACCACAAGCCTCCAAAGGCTTCCAAAATAAAAGTAGTAGACACAAGTGTGTGAACAAAGTGCATAAGAATGAGAGCTAAATACTAAGAGTATTATTCTTGAAATGCAAGATCATAATGGCACTCATGTGAGGGAAATATACCAACAATTAGACTCTGATGCGAAAATAAGAAAAGAATAGAAAATCTCTGGAATAAGATCAATACGTGAGCTAAATAATTCTCATGTGAGAGTAATATCAATTGCAATAATACTTGTCTTGAATGAGAAGATTAACATGCAATTTCCTTTGATCACGCCAAATTTTCCAGAAGCAACAAAGTTTGCTTCGTTATGGGCCACAAAGGACACTGAGCGGGTCTGGGATAGAAAAGTGTTTCTGGCATTGATGGAGATGAGCATTAATATGGCCATCAACCAAAAGCCAAGGTTGTCACCAATTGTCTTTGAGCAGTTGCCTGGGTACGAGGAGTTCAAAGTGTACCTCCATTGTAGCTCCATCAGGGTGAGGAAGGACCCAGAACAGATGTGGTATGATTTAGCATACCTCAGAATGGATGATGCCATTACAACAGTCCTTGAGCATTGGCTAGCAGATTGGTGCACATAATCAGATTTTTCCACCAGGTCTAATAAGTATGCGGAAAAGTAGAAAAAGGAAGCAGCAAAGTTGAAGGTTCAACAGTTGGCTGAAAAGTGGAAGAGGGAGACTAAGGATAGGGATGAGCAGAAGCGGAGCATGTCGTGAAGGAACAACAGGAAGAGCATGAATGTGAAAAGAGTCAGAAATCTCCATTGCTCCAGATGGAGAAGGAAGAGAAATCAAAATAGGGTGGTGGAGATTAGGAAAGCATTCCCTTCCGGGTAAAGAGAAATAGAGAGTAGGAGAAGGAAGGGCCACACAGGTTATGGTCGTGGAGTGCATAGATGGTAAAGAGTCATAAAGGGTTTCACCTTTTGTTTATGTAAGTTGTGTCAGCTTTAGTAGATCCACCCATGGTTCACGGACCATGGGATTGTATAAAAAGGAGAGTCTTAGAAGAGTCTAAGGCAGTTTTTAGTTGATGATGATGAAGATGAATGTAATGGGTCAGTAGAAGTGATGAGCAAAGAATCTTAGAGCAGAAGAGAGGCTTTGTAGCTGAGTGTGCAAAGGCCTAGGGTAGAGTCCGCAACTGAGTGCGTAGACCCTGACAGCTAAGTGTGTAGGGTAGTTAGAGTCTATAAGAAGATCTGAAGATTAATAAAGAATATTATTCGGGAAATATCTATTTTTGGTCTATGAATGTATGTGATTATGTTGTGATGAATAATGGGTGTATGATTTAATATTGTATTGATGTGTGAACCTACATGTTTTACATTGTTATATGAATGCAATTAATCATATATTTTTACGCAAAGAATATCTTAATGCATGTTAAAGTATTAGATGTTTAAGCCAATATGGGTAAATATTGAAGTAGGAATAATCACAGAGGCACGTAAGGTACCGATTCACCTATTTAGTGTCTGTGAAAGATTGTCATAGACCTTTGCAAAGGTTTAGAGTTCGATTACGAGAAGTATATCAATAAGCCCTAAAAGGCTTATCGATCTCCGTGGATGTGGAACTAGGGCATAAAACGACATCACTACCATCTCTAGGTGTGGAAACCTGGTTCTAGCATCCCCCCATACTGCTTCAGGTGAGACTTTAGTCCGTGCTCTGCGGATTTATGCCGAAAGGGCCAGTAGCGTAGGGATTTTTTTGGCTAACCTAACTCTAAACTTGGGTCAGGACCCACTAAGCAAACAAAAATGTATTTAAAATTCAACTTAGGATAAAATTTTCACAGTTATCCTAGCATCATCATTCTATTTCTACCTACCTTCTCATTTCAATTCTTTTTCTAAGCTAACATTTTCTCTTCTTGCTTTGGAGGGTGCATTTAAACTAGTAGAACGAGATCACTTTTTTATTATTATATAGAAATCTATCCTATTCTATCACTTATTTCACCATTGATTCATATTAAACTATTGAATCAATTTTATTTCTACCTAGATACCGATTTACCAATATTAAACTATCTCGTAAATATTTATTCACTAACCTATTGAACTGAAACTGAAATGTGTTCAATCATGATTAAACTGTATGAATTGAACAGAAATTTAGTCATTGTGGACTTCAAAAAAAACTTGCACACAACCTTATTTGGTAACGAACTAAAAGAACTAACTTATCAGTAGTGGCATTTAGACTTGTAGCACTTTCTGTATTATTTTCTATTTTTTCTTTGTGGGGTTCTTATTTCCTTTTTTCTTATTTATTTTTTTAACATACCCTCTTTTCATTTTCTCTTTTCATATATTTTTGGAAATTGTTTGAATATTGAAATGTACAATATGAAATTACAAATACAAAATACTCAATCACCTTGAGATCCTATAATTTATAGGACCCTAACACCTAGTAAATAAATTTTTCCTATAGAAGAATTTATATAACCTGAGGATGAAGGATGGAGACTTGGTAATAGAAAAAATGAACACCTCCCATATTGTGGTAAGTCACGTATTATCTATTGATATTAAAACTTTAAATGAAGATAAGTATATCAGTGTTTTGTGTTCTCTACTAGATTCGTAGGGTAGTCTAGTTTTGTCCATAAGTAGTAATGAAACTACCTTAAAATTTGATGAAATAGTCTCATGTTTGTTGTCATAGGAGATGAAATGGAAAAAAATGGAGAGTCAAATGCATATTCCTTGTCTATGAGAGGACACACCCAAAACAAAAATAGAAATATGTCCTCATGTGGGATATCTAAATTTCTAGGAAAATTTGTAAAGGTATGCTAGAAACGTGAAAAGGAATGGAACTACAAATATTGTACATATAAAACTCCAGATAAATGAATTGGATTGAATGATGCTCCTTTTAAGAATCTGAAAAACACCTCAGATGAATATAGTAATGTTTATTTAGCTTCTCCAATTACACATGTGGATCATGAGGCATGGCTAATTGAATTAGGTTCATCCTTTCATATGGCTCCCCGTAGGGAGTTGTATTAAGATTATGAGAAATATGATGGTAGTGATGTCTTCCTAGGTGCTTATAACACACTTAGAATAAGAAGAAGAGGAAAATTCAAGCTGAAGTTGATAGGTGGAAGGTTTAGAACACTCTTGGTGGTTTGTGCATTCTAGGATTGGGCAAAAATCTAATTTATGGAGGCAAGATTGATGATGTAGGTGTAAAAACAATGTTTGTGAATTATACCTACAAGAACGTTCATGGAGGATTGGTATAGATGAGGGTAGTTTGGATCGAAAATTTCTACAAGTTGTTGGGAAGTATTTTTATTCATAGGTACAACAATTCTATTGTTTCTGAAAGTGTAGTAGAAAATCATATAGTTTCTAGAGAAAAGATTATGTTGTGGAATCAAACATTAGGACATATTTGCGAGAAGGTCCTTTAAATGCCACATGGTAATGCCATGCTAGAAGGTATGTCTAATCTCTCTATGGATTTTTATTTATTTGAACATTGTGTATATGGGAAGCAGAATTAGGTGAGTTTTTCTTCTAGTACCAAGAGGATAGAAAGAATGTTAGAGCTTGTGCACAATGATGTGTTCAGACCAATTTCAGTTCCATCACTGGGTCAATCTGTGTACTATATCTCATTGATAGATGACTTGTTCAGGAATACATGGATACTGTTGGGTGTGTGTTATATTCTTTCCCTATTCATTGCGTTGGGTGCAACAGGGGGGTTACAGGGAGGGTATAAATATGTTTTAAAGGGTTACAAGCTTGAAAACTTGGAAATGAAGAATATTGTGTATAATCAAGATCTGGTATTTAGAGAAGTGAAGGATGTCATGAAATAGGAATTCCTACCAAGGGAAAAGAAACTAGAGAAGATAGAGTTTGAATTGAAGGATGAAGAATTAGACTCCATAGAAGAAGAAGAATTAGAGGAAAAAGAGCTCCACAATTTGATTTTGAGGAGATTGATTTAGGAAAGACATCAACCAGATAGGTATACTCCATCCGATTTCCATTAAAATTTTTCTTTATATATTACTAATGATGATCCTATAACTCTTAGAGTTCAGTAGAATCAAAGGATGAAAAACTTTGGAAAAATTCCATCATTGAATAAATGGCAGTCTTGGACAAGAATGAGGCTTGGGCTCTGGTGGAGTTTCTTGTTGGAAGAAAATCCATTGGTAGCAAATGGGTGTTTAAGAATAATATGAATGGATAAGGAAAAGTAGATAAACACAAACATTGGTTAGTATAAAGAGTTATTAGTAGGTACTGAGTCGATTTTGGTGATATTTTTTTCTCTTGTTCCCAAGTGTTCAAAGGATTACAACAACCCTATTTCATTTTGTAAATTAAATAAAAGAAAAAAACCTAAACATTTTTCTATTTTTTTTTTTACATGATAGGGTACTTATATATTATAAAAACTGGTAGGAGCCGAGTCCTGTTACATATGTAAGGAGAAATAGATAAGGAGAAGTCCAAAAAGGGTTCGCAGACCCTGACTTCTTATAGGAAAACTTGAGAAGAACAGATTGAAAAAGAAAACGGCTGTATAGCCTTACAAACAGACCTGCGAGGAGACAAAATTTACAAGTCATTAGGCAGATTGCTAAAGCTGATTGACAGAGTCATCAATCTGTGGTTCTTTCTTAACACTAGCTCTGGTTGAGGTCTCAGCTTGCATACTCTGAGTGATAGATTTGATATGAGCGATTGCTTCCTCCATGTGGTTACATTTTTCCTTTAGGCTTTCTATCTCTGCTTTTTGTTTTTCCAACTTCTTTCTCTTTGATCTGCTATCTGCTTGAAAGTCCTCTTTGAGCTCATTGAAATGTTTGACGAACCTTGCTATCATAAAGCAATGGGCTTTACATAACGTGCAGCTGCTGTTTGCAATCACTCTGTCCAGAGGATTCTCGGGTTGCTCTCTGTTTTCCGGATTCTCAGCTTGCTCTCTGTTTTCCGGAATCTCAGCCATATCAGGGGAGCTATTGGGGAAGGGGATGCAATGCAGGGACAGGGATAAGGGACTGGGGTAGTAAAGAAGGAGAGGGAGACCGGAAGAAAATGAGGAGAATGCCAAGAAGAGGGAATAGACCAGAGAAGAAACCACGCATAAGAAGAAAGACCGAGCTCTGAGATTTACCAAACGATCATGCAGATGAAGAACAACCGGGCAGATGACGAACGACCAAGCTTGGAGATTGCTGAAGAAACCCCTGGAAGCTTTAGTAGGCGGTCTCACGACTGTGTTGAACTGTTGGCGGCCTCGCTTGCTGCAGAACTTCTTGAGCTGATTACCAAATACAGGACCTTTACTCTCCTGCGAGTATAAGAGCGAGTTTCTGATGTGCTCGTAGAGAGAGAGGTTCATGGATATATAAAGTGGAGAGGTAGGTTGAGCTAGCAGAGAGGACGACATAAACTCGATGATCTGGCCTGGCTTGGGATCAGACTTAAAATCTTTGTAGCAGTCTATGGAGATTTTGAAAAGACTCCTACCTAAATTCTGCGTGAGAGAGTCACGAGAAAACTGGGAGATCGAGATCCTGTGATCGGTCCAAAATGATTGAGTGGCAAACATGGAGAAGGGAGGATCGGAGTCCAAGACATGACAGACTGCGTGCGACTTGACTGAATTTGGCCAGAGAGCACAAGAGGAAGTATGGAGAATGATGAGACATGAGATCGGGAATATACTGATATGACTAGTCAAAGGGTTTGAAAGGCAGCTAAGCCAACTACGGGATTGGTTTTTCATATATGGATTCATTTTCCCTAACTTGACCGATCTGTCTGTTGGATGCCTTAGTGGCATAGTGATCCACTTCTGTATTGTTGTCTCTTAGGACATGTTTGAAGGTCGTGTCCCCCATTTCTCTGATGTTGTCCGCAATCCTGAGCTTTACATTATTAAGGGCCTCTTTTTTAAATTCTGTCCCCGACACCATAGCTGCAATAACGATGGCCGAGTCTCCCAGTATGATTGGATTCCTAATTCTCAGCCGATTCAGGATGATGGTGCCTAAGTAAAGGTTGTAAGCTTCTGCCATATTATTGGACATTTGGCCCAATCCCCATTCATAGCTTACAAGAATTTTGCCTTGACTATCCTTTATAATGCCCCCTGCTCCAGCTTCCCCCGGGTTATTTTTAGAGGCACCGTCGAAATGCAAAGTGGGGCGATTCTGGTCTAAAATCCATTGACTTACTTCTTCCTTTGTGCCTCTGAGCTTCCAGTGGATTCTTCTCGTGCATGCTTTGGGGTGAGCTAGATGGTTGTTGCTGTAGTTGATGCAGAATTTGTTGTACCATTCCATCTCTTCTTTGTGCCAGCTTGATTGATCTGGGGGAGCGACCAAGTTTGCACTTATTGTTTCAGATATGAGCGCTGTAGTTTTTGCCAGTATACGGGCAGGGTTGGGCTTCTTGTTATTGAAAATACAGTTATTCCTAGCTAGCCAGATTTGCCAACTAAGAGTAGCTGGGATGCATTTCCACAAACGGATGATGTTGTTTTTACCTTTCTTAGGAAAAGGGTAACATTTTGCCCAGTTTTTTTGGAGAGAAGATAGCTGATCAAAAGTCTCTTCAATTTCCATTGGTCTGACAATCTGGGTCCAGCAGCTTTGGGTGAGAGGGCAGTGGAAGAAAAGATGATGACTACTCTCCTCCTCAGCGTGACAGAAGCAACATATTGAGGGCCCCAAGATCCCTCTTTTCCTTAGGTTTTCAGCTGTGAGAACCTTTCCTTTGAGGAGAGTCCAATTGAAATGTTTGACCTTTGGTATGCACTCTGATTTCCAAACAGTTGTATAGAGGTTCCATTTGGCTGTTGAAGTGGATGCCTGGAGAAATTTGTAACCCTCTTTGACAGTGAATTTCCCTCCGCTTGGCTCCCAGATGTACCTATCTTCAGCCCCTATGTTGGTGGGGGTGGCGCTTGTGAGAGAGACCTTAAGATTGGACCATAGATCTCTGAGTTCATTGGGTATTTGAAGGTCCTTCTAGCCCTGCCAGATGTTTTGGTCCCATATTCAAATATCATACAAGGAGGTTAAATTTTTAGCTTCCATCCAAATTTGTAGAGGCCTGAGGTTTTGGAGGAGGTTTCTTGTTTTGGCGCCCATAATTCTATCAGTCCAAATATTGACCTCCTTGTCGTTTCCAGGCACTTTGGAAATGTTCTCTCTGAATTGTGGGAGGACTTTTTTAATGAGCTTCCAAACAGGGGTGCAAGATCTTTCCGCTATTGTTTCGGAAATGAGATTAGAGTTTGGTCCATTAAGATATTTCCTTTTTAAAACCTCCACCAACCAAGAGCCTTTCCCGATGAGGATTCTCCAAATCAGTTTAAAACCCATAGCACGGTTGGAGAGGCTCGGGATTTTAATGGCTAGTCCACCCTTTTCATAGGGAAGAATAACTTGATCCCATTTGACAAGGCTGAATTTTTTAGACTCTTGCTTTCCCCCCTGCCAAAGGAAGCTTCTCATTAGTAGTTCCATGAGCTTATGTATACTGGCGGGGCCCAAGGTGACCGCATACTGGAAGATGCGGAGGGCAGAGAGGATAGCCTTTATTAGGGTCGTTCTACCAGCCAGATTTAGCCAAGAAACTCCCCAACTTTGAAGGAGACCTCTCATCTTTTCTATATGTTTGGCCAAAATCTCAGCCTTGACTGTTTCTTTGGCTAAACGCAGACCTAGATAGGAGAAGTAACTCCAATTCCTTTGCACTGGGATGTCTAGTATCAAGGAGATTCTTTGCCTGATTTGGTCAGAGACATTCCAGGTATAAATCTTGCATTTTTTATTATTCAGCATCCCTCCTGAGGCTGCTAGGAAGGCGTCCAAGACTTTCTTGAATCTTTTTGCCATTAGACTTGAGGCTCCCCCAATGAGAAGGGTATCATCCGCAAAGAGCGAATGGTTAATTTCTTTGGTCCCTCTTTCTATACCAATTCCAGTGATCTCTTTTTGCTTGCGGAGATTTTCTAAGTGAATGCTCAAAGTTTCCGCCATAATGATGTATAAGAAGGGAGAGAGAGGGCAGCCTTGCCTCAATCCCCTGGTGCTTCTAAAGTACCTGCTTGGATGGCCATTAATCAGGGGAGCAGTCCAGGGATTGGAGATGCATCCAGTGATGATGCTTGTAAAATTTTTTGAGATCCCGAATTTTTTGAGGACTGCTGTTAGGAAGTGGTGGTCAACTCTATCAAATGCGTTTGCCATGTCGAGTTTGATTATCATGCCTCGTTCCTTCCTGCTGATGCTGCTGTGGATTGCCTCTTGAATCAATATGACATTATCTGTGATTTGCCTGTGGGGAACAAATCCCCCTTGGTTCTCTGAGATTAAATGAGGAAGGAGCTTTTTGAGCCTATTGGCAAGAATTTTGGTGACGATCTTGTAAGAGACGTTACAAAGGGAGATTGGCCGGAAGCGGTCGAAGGAACGAGGGTTAACGTCCTTAGGGATGAGAGCAAGGTGTGAGGATTTGGTGTTTTCTCCCATCTTGTGATTTTTAAAGACATTTTTAACCATCCGCACAAAGTCTTTTTTGATTGTATCCCAATGATTTCGGTAAAAGGCCACCGTGAATCCATCAGGGCCCGGGGCCTTATCCTGTTGCATACTGAAAGTTGCCGATCTGATTTCCTCTTCTATGACATCCTGGTCCAGATCTCTATTTTGAGAGTCTGAGATTTTCCTCTCTACAACGCTGAGAAAGTCAGAGCTGTCCGACTGCTGTGAGAAGAGACTTAAAATGATTGTAAGCTGCCTCTTTAATTTCTTCTTGGACACTGATCTCTTTCCCTTTTGCCTCTATTTTATCTATCTGATTTCCGGCGTGCTTGAGCTTTATGTTGTTATGGAAGAAAGAGGTATTTTTGTCTCCAGCCCTCAACCACAGGCACCTCGATTTCTGCCTTTGTTCCTCTTCCTCAGCTCTATTTTTTCTATATAGCTCCCTGTACATTTCATTTTCGTGGATTATTTCTTCATTTGTGAATTGGCTGTTCTCCTTTTCTTTATTCCACTGCTCCATCTGCGTATAAAGATCTGCTTTTTTCCTCTTCTCCGTTGTTGTGTTTTCCTTAGCCCACTGTTTGATGACTGCTCTTAGGGATTTTAATTTGGTTTCCCAGATGTAATGAGGCGATCCCAATACTTCCTTGGCCCACTGTTTTTGTATGAGGGAACGAAAATCTTCTTTAAAATCCCAGATTTTGTTGTATTTGAAGGGGAGAGGCCCCAAGTTTCTCCCTTTTTCCAAATTCATCACCACAGGTTTGTGATCAGAGGCCGAAGCTTGAATAATTTTGCTCTTAATAGAAGAGAAGCTTGCTGCGATTCTTTCCTGCACGAGAAATCTATCTAACCTCTCTTTGATATTGTGGAAGCCTATTCTTTTGTTACTCCGTGTATATTTCCCGTTGAAGGGGGGTATGTCAATGAGATTATAGGTCTGGATTATAGCCTCCAGTGCCTCTCTTGAAGGATCCGCATGGAAGTTTCCTCCAAGCTTTTCATCCACATTTCTTATTAGATTCAAGTCTCCTCCTGGAATTATACTCCTATCATGAGAGGACTGTAAATCTAAGGATAATGAGTCCCAGCAGGTTGCTTTATCCCGATAATGATTTGGAGCGTAGATGTTGTATATGTTGAAGACTTCTTGAGAGACTTTGTTTTTGAGTTCTGTTCTTATCCACCAGTTGCAAGATTGGAGGTTGATGTGATCCCATTTATTCTTGTGCCAGAGTGTTCCTATGCCTCCTGAGGCACCTTTTGAACCTATTGAGTAACCTTCAAAATTTTTGAATTTTTTGACTTGTTTTTGGAAATCTTGGTCTGAGATTTTGGTCTCCTGGATAAGGACGAAGTCTCGCTGCTCCTGATTTATTAAGTCACGGACTGCATTTATTTTTGAGGAGGAGCCCATCCCCCTACAGTTCCAAGAGACCAGATTCATCATTTACCAGATTTTGGATGAGTCCCGCTCCTCTCCTTTGTTTTTTCCCTGCTTCCTTTTTGCATGTCTAGATAGGAATCCATTGGTTGTTGTGCTCCAGTAGCCATCTCTTTCGCTGTTGCCTCATCTCTGAGTTCTTTATTTGACTTTCTACCTGCCTTTCTTGGGGGATCTGAGGGAAGGCTAGTTTCTTTCAGTTTATTTCTGGTGAGTATTCTCTCTATTGTTGGAGGAGGAGAGGGCAGAGGGATCGAGGGGGAGGAGATGACAGCTAATGAGTTGTCGCGGGGGGAAGGGGGAGGGGAAGAGGGGTCTTCAACTTCCAGAGATTCAAAGGGGTTGGAGGTGGAGGGAAAGGAGGGGGCTGAGCTAGTGGGAGGAGGAGGGGGAGGGGGGAGGGTTTCCGAGGAGGGCTTAGAGCTAGGCCCTTGAGAGGGGGAGGGTTTTTTCTTTCTTACTTGTTCCCAGGGGTCGTTCAGGGATTCTTCATTTTCAATGGGTTCATTTAATTTTGACTTGCTACATCTATTTGTGAAGTGTCCATATTCATGACATACCTTGCATTTGAAGGGTAGTTGCTCGTAGTCTAGCTGTTGCATGTGCATCCATTGATCGACCTTGATCTTGATAGCTTTCGGTAGGCCTTTCCTGAGATCTACTTCTATGCAAATCCTGGCGCACGCATGCATGTTCTCCATTGGCTCAGATCTGTCGATGTATTTGTCGACTGCGTTCCCTATTGCCTTTACTGATTCATTCCCCCAGCAATGGAGTGGCAGATGTGGGAGGTGGACCCAGACCGGAACTACATTTGGGATGTCCATTTCTGGATCGAAGTCTGGTGTCCATCTATTCAGATAGAGGCCTCTTGAATCCATAAAGTAAGGGCTGTTTCTAAATATGAGATTCCTGTCCTCTTTTGTTTCAAAAAGAAATGTGTAATAGCCCCTTCCACAAAATCTGATGGCTATTTTCCCTTGAGTCATTGCGTTCCAGTTGCGTTCCACCCATTTTTGAACTGATCTTGGAGAAGGACAAAGACCAGTGAACTGTCCTACGAGACCTCTTTCAGCGAGGGTGATTGCTAATTTCCTTGGCAGGGATGGAGGGAGAGAAACCTCGGGGATTTCATCCAGTTCCTTGACAAACTTAGAGATTGAGGGACGAGTTCTTGAAGAAGCATTTTCAGGGATCAAAGAAGCGAACAGTTCTTCGTGGTTCTCTAGATCTAGAGGGGGGGGGCATTCCCAGCCATTCAAGACTGAGAAGCCAGCACAAAAGGGATGAGAGCAGAGCACAATTTTCTATTCATTTTCATAAAAATCCAAAAAAAATTAAAAATATTTTAGGTTGGAGGTCGGAGTCATAATTCTTTTTTAACAAAAATATGAAAATTACCTGACCGCCCAACCTATAACCTCCTGACTAGCAAGTTGATTCAATTACCAAATACCTTCAAGTATTACCTCTCGATTGTCTGATTTATGAATAAAAGAAAACTATTGTGTGATTCGTATCGGGAGAAGCTAAAGATTCAATAAGTGAAAGAAAACAACTGACCATCCGATCCTTGACTGTACGAATCTTCGAATAAAATATTCATTTTTCCTGATTTGTGTGTGTTTCATTGTTTGAAATAGATTTGAAATTCCTCATTTTCATGCTTAGTTAATTTGTTTTTTATATCAACAATAAATTTCTTCAATCTTTTCTCAAGTTATGAAAAACATAGTTGGCTTTCTCTACGGAAAATTAATCAACAAATTCATTCACGTCATTCTCATATTTCTAATTAAAATTCATAAATTCCTTTGTGTATTTCGCTTGAATGCTATTTTTATTCTTCTAAACCTAGTTCATAGAAGTTTGAATTGATAAAATACGATATCAGTTGCAGAAATTATGTGTAAGTAGGATGAAATTATAAATTATTCTTAATTAAATTTCAAAAATTAAGTAACAAAAGCTTATATATTCTCTATTTTTTTTCAGACGTCACATAATGGGAAGAAAGAAAAATCTCTAGCATAGAAACAACAAGTGGAGAATATAAAGGATAAGCTTAAACAAATATAGAATCCACATTTTGAGGAGGTCAATTTCAACCCATTCCTCATTTGTGGTTCTACTTGCAAGACCCAAAACGTAGGTACGATGAGATGGGAGGAAATTTTTGATTTATTTGAATAAGGAGGATGGCTAGACAATGCAAGATTTTCTCAAACAAATAACAATATGTTTGAAGAAATAAGAGCAACATGGTTACATAAAATAGCAGTTAGGGACATGATTTTTTCCTTATTAGGACATGATTTCATGGATTTTTTCTCATGATGCTATTTCAACCCGAACAATATCATACCTTAACAAAATTGGGATAGCCTTATGGAAAATTGAAGTCCTATTGGCCACCTATATACTCATTCCCCCAGAAACCCATCTTAGTGTTGATTTCCTCAATAATTTTTGATACACTACCTTCAAGAAATGTGGAGAAAGTTATGAGAGAGTAATTCAAGGTTGATGAAGGGAAGACAATGAAGGTTAAGCTCAAAGAAAACAAAGAGTATATGATAGCAATTTTCAAGAAAATGATAATATTCCTTATCGAAATTCTAACTAGATTATTTTGCGAGCAAGATCCGTAACATTGTAAAATCAAATGAAGTCCAATAATCCATAAAATTCTAAATGATGGGAAACGTCTAAATTGGATTGATATTTTGTCATAGAATATAATAGATTCTTTAAAGTTTTCATTATCATCTCCCCCTAGTGTTGAAGCCTCGAAAATAGTTGCTTACAACATGGGGGAAAACCACCTCGTTCGGCCCTTGGTTGGTAGTCCCTTTTCCATTTGGTGTGGTGGCTCCGACTAGGGATATTGGGACCAGTTTCCCAATCTAATTTATGATAGTGCTGATGGGGTGCTATGTGACATCTGGAGTAATATTTAAGTTAAAAGTAATCCAATCTAAACTAATAATCAAATGTACATATCCTAATATAGACAACATCTAGCTATGACTATACCCGGGAATAAATTTGAAGTATGTGATCTACAATAATGTCCAAAAGCAATTGGTAATAAAGATCGTTCAATTGCAATTAGAAATGAAATCGTTTAACAATAATTGTTTTGGATAAATAGTTGGCCGAAATGATTGTGAAAGATATATCACATAAGAAATCATTCATATATTCAGCATAAAATTTAAGCCATCACCATACAAAAGTGCAATAAATGATAACCAAGATTCAAACTTTCATACATAAACAACTTGAAGAGAAATTATTACTTAATACACAAGTAAAACAAAATTACGCGATAAAAATACCATTTGTAATAAGTCTTGCTCATGTAATTCAACAATATTGATCTACTTCCAATCAATCCAACACCATCTAAGAGTACAATTCAGTAGAAGATGCTAGATAAGATAGAAATAAATCCTATTCCATTCATTTCACTAGAACTTCCTCAAAGGGACGGAAATACATGTTTTGAATATTGTTTCTGATAAAATTTCTGGACCCCTCTCTAAATGCATGGGAGGGATTTAAATACTAAACTATAAAACTAAAAATAGATTATTACAAAAATAGTTGAGGATGTTTAAATGACCTTCCTCAAATTATGTAAAATAAAACAAAAATAGAAATGAACATGGTGACGAATTCTTCTGCATTTGATATTTTAGATCACAAATGTCCATCATGAGCTTGAGTTGTGTCGGTTGGACAATTTTAGCTTTCAACTGCCTAGTGAACATAAGGTCGGTCAGTGCTGGCACCATTTTATCCATAGAAGTGGTTAGGCATCACAGGGTCATCCACTGGTTGTGAGGTTTCACTAAATGTCACCAATATACTTCCTAGTTTAGCCCGGTCATTTTCCTAATTGCTTCTCCTTTTCCTTCTGTTCCCTGTATCCACTGTAGTTTAAGCTATTTTACATTAGGAAGAAAACCTGGAATTCACTCTGCCACTAGGTTGTCACTATGTAAATTCTCGTTAGTATTCTAGATAACACTATTTATCATTTTTGTCGCATCTGTTGTTGCCTTTTCTGCCTCTCTAAGATGAGAATCCCAGTTGCAAATAAGATTTCCTTGTGTGACTCCTCCAGTTTAGGTAAGTCGGCCTTTCTCCCATCTTTTAAATTCTGCTAGGTGATGAATTTAGAGACTCTTTTGAAGATTTCATCTATTCAAGTCTAATTTGAATGAATTGTCTCGTCAATTTGTCGCTTATTTCGCAATAAGAATTCCATTATAAAATCTCTTGGCATAATAGTTCCTTTTGGTGCTTCAGCTGGGAGTTAAGGCCAAGCCCTTCACTAATAAACTGATCAATTTTTGGATCATATTTATGCAAATCATCTATTCATTGTATTTGCGCTTCCTTCTTTGCTATGATGGATTGGTGTTTTATTTTCATATGCTTGAATTCTTGTTGGAGCTTAGATAACTATGATTATACTTGTTAGATTTTTTGTGTTGTAGCTGTTGTTCTAACAACAAGATTTTATATTCCCTTCCCTTTAGCAACATTTGCACCTCAGTGGCTTTATCGATAGTTGATGTACTATAGGCCCCTACAAACTGTGATAGTCTAGTAAGGTTGTTGGATGGGCCGATGGGTGAGTATTTCCAGACGATATCCTGCAGTTCATTATTGGGAGTAGTAATAGTTGTAGATACCAACTTCCTATTCTTCCTTTGTCTTTTAACAATTTCTTTGTGTTGTGGGCTATAGAGCACATCTAACGGGGGGATCTCCTCAATTCTTAAAACAATTTCAGAGGTGGGAGTGACAGGAATGTGCTCTACCTCTTTAGTATTTATAGGCTCCTCTGCTGTAATTTCTTGAGTTGCTCTCTGTTGTGGAGTTTGCAACTTTGGCATTTTTTCCTCTGTATGGAGCTTTTTATTAAAGTTCTCCCATTCTTCCTCTAAATCAATCACCAGGGGTTTTATTGGCTATGTGGGGGTGGAATGGATTTCAACCTATTTGCTAGCTGAAGTTTCTTCAGCTGTATTTTTTGTAGATTGGGTTGTATCTTTCTTGACTCCCTGCTTCTGCTTTTCCCATTTTGTGATTGTTCCTCTGACTACTTTGACTCCCTGGTAGACTTCTCTTGGGATTATGCTCTAGAATCAGTTTTAGAATTTTCTTTTGAATGTCCTTCTAGACTTACATTGGGAGTTGGCTCCCTTATTGGTTCAATCAATATTTGTTCCAGTGGGACCTTCAATAGCCTCCTTTCTCTATACTTGTGAAAGGCTTCAATATCTTCACGGTCAAAAAGTAATTGTCACATATGATTCACCTCTGTGAACATGTTCTTCTATAAAAATATGTCATCAAATGCATCTTCCTCGTGACTGAATATTTTCATTTTTACCATGGTGGTAAAGTTTTTGATAATGCCAAATGGGTCATATTGCCTTCCCGAGAATTTAGGTAATTTCAAAGATAACATGATCTCAACTTCTTTGAATCCATGCCGCAGGTCATGCAATGCAAATGCTCCACGGTGTAAAGGGAATGTAGGCCAAATGGCCTCCTTTGAATCCTTTAATGTTTTTCTCATCCCCCCCTCACTAGCTGCTTAATAAGCTATCTTTCTAGCCATCAATTTTTCCAGACCATAGTATGGGAGGACATGGGGGGAGGCAATGCTGCCAAATACCCTGATATACGTGAATGTTTCCTCCCCAAACCATCTAGCCACTGGGAGGATATCTACCTCGGCTTCCTTGGAAAACCTGGGGGCATCATGGTTGTAAAGCTATTTGTGGATAGGGAGCATGACTCCATGATAAATTTTGTAAAAATATGGTTGAAACTGAGATTCTCACATGTCTTTATGGTATATGTGAATGGGAAGCAGATCTTGGACAGTCCACTTCCATCCCATGATAGGAAATTTCGAACCAAAACAAATTGCATCCATTACATAGGCACTCATAAAAAATGGAGGGTAAACCCTTGAACACTTCTTTTCATTCTATACTCCATTATTGTTCTTGATAAATTATCAAACAAAATCTATGCCCAATTCATTATAGTTGCGTTTGCGGCTGCATCTATCAATGACAACCATTCTGGGGAAAATTTAGTGCTATCGGGTTTTCCAAATAGTCTACAAAGCATGGTCACTGCAAAACTATGAGGGGGAGAGATAGAAATAGTAGAGTACATACCGTTTTTGTCCATTTTGATATTCCCCTCATTATTTGACCAGGTCTAGGTGCAATCTACTCGGTCCTTTTCTCTTTGGTAAACTTCTCGACGAACTGTTTTTTGTAGATGACTTGTGGCTCTGGTAGGTGGTACATAAGCCACAGGTTTTCTGGCATAAAAGATCACATAACCTTGTTGAAAAGTGTGCAACCAGAGATGCTAAATTTAGAATGTGCTAAAAATAGAACTCCTAAAAATAGCACTTCTAAAAATAGTAGTTTGGCCAATGAGCTTTTGGCCACCTTGGGTGAGAGGTGAAACTGCTAAAAATAGAATCTTCTAAAAATACATTTCTGGGTCCCTTTCTATTTTTAGTAGTCCCTGGTCTAACTATAGGAAGTAAAAATGAATTTAGTCTTAACAATAGTTTAAAATATTAATTAATTAATCTCCATGAGTTAATTAATTATGGAAAATTAAACTTGAAATCTTTGTGAGATCATGCAATTATTTTCTCCCTTGATTTAGGAATTTATCTCTTGATTAAAGGAGATAAGGTTCAGTTCTATAATGAGAGAATCAATTGACTTAGTTTAACTAGTCAAGTCCAGTTACATTATTTTAACAAGTTGTTAAAATAATAAAATATAGTTTGTTAATGCTTGCATGTATGTGACAACTATTATTTTAGATAATTGAGAATTCACTCATGGATAACTGTTGCATGTCAGTTCTGTCAGAGACCTAGTTGAGATCAGATGTGGCACAGTGTAATATCAGATGCTTGGATATTTCTAGTAAGTATTCCTTGCATGGAGAAGGATCTATTATAGCAGATTGGAGGACTTGTGGCCTATATATTGAGGCCTAGGTAGTCCATGATTTTCATCTTTTGATTGAAGATCATCAGGATCTTCTGATTACAGAGAGAGCAGGATAGCTATTGAGCTTATTCTTTTGTATGTTGTTGAGGATCAATACTTGATTGATAATACATGGTTGGGGCTTTATGCTGGTGCTTTCCCTTGGATATATCTTGTGTTATGTGTGATTATTTCTCTTGATCAGTTATGCATGTTTCTACTTGATGTTGCTCATGAATTCGATTATGCTTCTGCTTAACGTTTTGTAGAAGTAGAACAAGTATTATGCTTTAGGACATTGCATATATCGGTTTGTTCTACGGGTGAAATTTCTACATGGTATCAGAGCACAGGTGATCAAGCAAGAACAATATACTAGCAGGAGGAATTCGAAGTTTCTTATTCTTGATATACATCTCAAGTTCTTATCACATCTATTTCATCGATGGCGTTCTATGGTTTGAGGCTTAAGTATGCCCTTGATGGCAGCTCAAACTATATAGCTTGGAAGGATCACATGGAGGTAGTTTTGGAAGATAATGGTCTCAAGGATTTCATAAATCAAGAAATTACTAAGCCTACTAACAAGACTGAGCAGGTGGAATGGAAGAAGTGTGTGGCTAGAGCGAGGAGAATTCTCTTGAAGGGAGTTTGAGATCACATTGTTTCGAGCCTCCATGGGAAGGAGACTCCGCATGCAATGTGGAAAACATTGAAAGATTTATATCAGAATAGCAGTGATCAAAGGAAGCTGGCACTGAAGGACAAACTTCAAAAGATCAAGTGTGAAAGGAATGAGACGATCTCTATGTATCTGACCAAGCTCATCACATGTAGGGATGAGCTTGCAAGTGTATGGGTCATGACATCGGATGAGGATATGGTGAGTCTAGCACTCCTTGGCCTTCCTAAGAGCTGGCATAGCTACCAGGACTCAGTGAACGGAAGGGACAAACTTCCAGATTGGGAACGACTATGGTCAGATTTGATGCAGGAGGAGACCAGATGGAGCACCAGAGACAGTTCTTCATCCATGCATGATGAGGAGAACTGTGCCTTAGCGAGTAAGGTGAAGAAGTGGAAGGAGAAGGTTTCTCTTTCCGAATCCAGTTCTTCCAATGATGGGAATAAGGTTGAAAAATCGAAAGTGTGATGCTTTCCTTGTCATGAGATGGGCCATTATGCTGCAAATTGGCCACGGAGGAAATCCAAGAAGGGATCCGCAGAAGGATCTGAAGGTGAGGCACTTGCTTCACAGTTTGAGTTGGATTTCACACTCTTCGCATGCATGGTTTCATCCAGGTGGGAAGTGGTTGGTTTCTTGACAGTGGAGCTTCTTTCCACATGACCGGTGACAAGAGTTTGTTCAATACTTTGGAGGAGAAAGATCTCCAGATACTCATAGCGATGGGTAATGATGAGAAGTATAGTGTCTCAGGTGTATGCATGGTTATTTCTTAGAGGGAGCATGGATCTTGCCTTACCTTGACTAATGTCAAGTATGTACCAAGACTAAAGAGAAACTTGGTGTTGATCGTGATGCTAGAAGACAGAGGTTATCATGTAGTCTTCAGTAAGAGAAAAGTTTTCCTTAGACACATCATCACTAGTCAGGTGAAGCAGATTGGTTCACGGGTCAAGAACCTGTATGCTCTTGAGGTTCAAGATGCATGCAAAGCCTTGAGCAGCAAGGCAACTGATGGAGACTTGGTGGTTGAGAGGGAGGGTATATTACCTCTGAACATCCAGAGCCAAAAGAAGTCTCAGACGATTGTGGAGGAGCCACAATTGGTGCAGCAGCTTTAGGAGGTTGTGGAGCAACCACAATAGGGGGAGCTGAGTCGAGATTAAGTAGAGACATCTACTCATGCAGAGACCTCCAGTAGGGGGAAACTTCGAGCCAGGTGGGCAGAGGGATCACATGCAGCCATACCTCCAGGTAGGAGGTTGGATGATGTGGATTGATCGTCCCAAGGAGGAGGGGCAGGATACTTGAGGTACCCAACCTCTTGGATGAGACCTTGCTACAGGAGCCCTGATGTGGAGTAGCGGGAACTTACTGATTGGGTAGAGATAGATGTAGATGGAGTGGTAGAGAGAGCGATAGTGTAGGGAATCCCAAGACAACGCATAGCTAGCAGGCTGCAGCAATGCGAGAGTCACAAGTGTTTTGCATAGTGCTAGGTGGCACAGAGAGGTGCGCAATGGTGCAAGATGCATGGAGATGTTGCAGTAGCGCAGAGGTCAGAGAGGGAGCACTTGTTAGTGGCAGGTAGAGCTTCAACATCAGAGTATGTCACTAGCCCAACAGAGAGGTTAGTTGGGAGTGTTTTGTTCCAAGAGTTGTTGGAGCAAGTGGACCTGGTGGATGTGTTGCATGCAGAACATTCTAGAGTTGCAAGATCGGGTTCGAGAGGAAGCCTTTCTTGTTGAGAGGGTGTTATGAAACCAGCTCAAGAAAAGATAGAAAAGATAGATCAACGCCTTAGAATTTAGCCTCTTCGAGGGGGAAACCTCCTTTACATTACATAAATGAACAATTCTTGGATGATATAAATGAAAAGACCTCCTTTCTATATATAGGAGTCTAAGGGGTCATAACATAATCAGAACAGACATAACAATAATAATGTAAGGGCACAATAATAACAATAGTGGGCTTCTATGGGGCACAATAGTAACAATATGGGCACTACATGGGTACATCAATATAATAAGTGGGTTGTACTAATAAAAATAAGGGGTTGCACTAGTAGTATAGGGGCCTAACATGCCTCTCTCCTTCAAAAGGCGTTGTCCTCAACGCTTGAGTAGTTCTTGATGCTTCTGTATAAAATTCTTGTCCTCCCATGTGGAATATTTAGTTGGTAAGTTCTTCCACCTGATGAGATACTCTGAAATTGATCGATTTCGTAGCTGTTGGATTCTTGTTTCTGTGACTGCTCCAGGTTCCAATATGATTTTTCCTTCCTCTTCAATTTCATGCAATATTGTTTGAATTTGGATCTATTGCAACTTTTGAATAAGTGGCCATAATTATTTGTCCTTCTTCCATTCATCCCTTGCTTCATTTATCCAATCTAGTTGGATAATAGAAATAGCACAAAACAATGCTTCCACATCCTCATCCTTGAAGAGTCTTCCCATTCGGTAAGGTCGCCATTTTTTAAGTGCATGTAGTATTGCCAACATTTTCTTCTCATAAATAGCTTGCTTGAGATGTAGCAGTAAAAATACCCAATCACCTACATCAAAAAAAAATTCACTACGATGTTGATCTACCTGTTGTTTCGTTTGATTTTGCACTGAAGTGGTGTTATCCTTTAAAAGTTGGAGAACTTTTTGTTGATGCTTGATGTGATCTTTCACTGCTTGAACCTTTTTCTTCTTGATATGTCCTTCTATCTCTAGAGTTTGAGGAGTGGTAATTTCTTCCAATCCTTTACAAGATATGTTTGGATTCATTTCTTGATGCTTGATGTGATCTTTCAATTCTTGAACGTTTTTCTTCTTGATATGTCCTTCTCTCTTGAGAGTTTGAGGAGTGGTAATTCTTGCCAATGCTTTACAAGATATGGTCAGATTCATTTCTTTTTTCTCTGGGGTGGGGTCCTGGTGTATATCCTCTTCTTTTGATGTTTCTTGATCCTTTTCTTCCTCCTCTTCAATGTAAAATAATTTCTTCTCAGCACACTTATGACCTTTTGTGCATTTGCTATCACAATTGTAACAAAGCCCTTTTTCTCTTTTTTCTTCCAATTGTTGTGGTGTAACCCTTCTAGGTTGTGGAAGGCTAGGAGAAAGAACACTTCCATCTTTATAGTTGTGAGGGGTATGCTTCCTAGTTTCCATAATTTTTCTTTCCACTATGTCACAAAGCCCTTTTACTCTTTCCAATTGTTGTGGTGTTGCTCTAAAGAAGGTGTTGCTCTTTGTATCCTCATAATGTGCTATCATTTCCTTCGTGAAAATTGACCACGTAACAAGTTGTTTATGAGAACAAAGCCCTTCATACCATAAAAATTGATCCAGTTCTAAATATGAAGATGCAATACATACCTTTTGTAACAGTGGTACATCATGTAGATCAAAATATTACTCCATCTGAAGTATCCAATTTACCGGATCCTTGCCATCAAACTTCCTCATCTTGGTTTTTCTTGATTTTAGGAGCTCGATCTTGAAACGACTGTAACTCTGTACTTTCAGATCTTAAATTTTTGAAATTGAGACTGTAGTAGCCCTCTATGTCCTCTTTCCAATGCCACCAGTCTAATCCAAATTGGATTCTCCAAGGAAGAGTTATGCAAAATCTCCCACAGTGACCTGATTATAGACTAGTTTAATAGAGCGAACTTGTATGACGTGCCACGAGTCACTGTTTCTACCTTTGGCTCTAAAAAATATATACAAGAAACTACAGTCCGTCCTCTTTCTATACCTTCTGACGAAATTTCAATCTGATGCTCAGAGAGAACGTTATGATGATTTTCCCCAGGTCACCTGTTTGGAATGTAATTCAAGAGTCTGCAAAAATACCAACTTCCTTAGGTCATATCTCTGCAAATGTAGCACGAAAAACTCTGAATTTCGGACTCGAGCTTTAGCGCGATGTCTTCTCAAATGGTTTTTTTTTTAGCTTCTAAAACGTCGCAGAAAAAACATTATAGCAAAAATTTCACGATGACTTGTTTGGAGCAGCGAAACCCTAGAATCCAAAGCTCTGATACCAAATGTTATGAAACCAGCTCAAGAAAAGATAGAAAAGATAGATCAATGCCTTAGAATTCAGCCTCTTCGAGGGGGCAACCTCCTTTACATTACATAAATTAAAAATTCTTGGATGATACAAATGAAAAGACCTCCTTTCTATATATAGGAGTCTAAGGGGTCATAACATAATCAGAACCGACATAACAATAATAATGTAAGGGCACAATAATAACAATAGTGGGCTTCTATGGGGCACAATAGTAACAATATGGGCACTACGTGGGTACATCAATATAATAAGTGGGTTGTACTAATAACAATAAGGGGTTGCCCTAGTAGTATAGGGGCCTAATAGAGGGAGTGTTGAAAAGTGTGCAACAAGAAATGCTAAATTTAGAATGTGCTAAAAATAGAACTCCTAAAAATAGCACTTCTAAAAATAGCAATTTGGCCAATGAGTATTTTGGCTACCTTGGGTGAGGGGTGAAACTACTAAAAATAGAATCTTCTAAAAATAGCATTTATGGGTCCCTTCCTATTTTTAGCAGTCCCTAGTCTAACTATAGGAAGTAAAAACGAATTTGGTCTTAACAGTAGTGTAAAATATAAATTAATTAATCCCCATGAGTTAATTAATTATGGAAAATTAAACTTGAAGTCTTTGTGAGATCATGCAATTATTTTCTCCCTTGATTTAGGAATTTTCCCTTGATTAAAGGAGATAAGGTTTAGTTCTAAATTGAGAGAATCAGTTGACTTAGTTTAACTAGTCAAGTCCAGTTAGATTATTTTAGCAAGTTGTTAAAATAATAAAATATAGTTTGTTAATGCTTGCATGCATGTGACAACTATTATTTTAGATAACTGAGAATTCACTCATGGATAACTGTTGCATGTCAGTTCTATCAGAGACCCAGTTGAGATAAGATGTGGGACAATGTACTATCAGATGCTTGGATATTTCTAGTAAGTATTCCTTCCATGGAGAAGGATCTATTATAGGATATTGGAGGACTTGTGGCCTATATATTGAGGCCTAGGTAGTCCATGATTTTCATCTTCTGATTGAATATCATTAGGATCTTCTGATTACAGAGAGAGCATGATAGCTATTGAGCTGATTCTTTTTGTATGTTGTCGAGGATCTACACATGATTGATAATACATGGTTGGGGTTTTATGCTAGTGCTTTCCCCTGGATATATCTTGTGTTATGTGTGATTATTTCTCTTGATCAATTATGCATGTTTCTACTTAATGTGCTCATGAATTCGATTATGCTTCCGCTTAATGTTTTATAGAAGTAGAACAAGTATTATGCTTTAGGACATTGCATATATCAGTTTGTTCCACAGGTGAAATTTCTACATGGTACCAGAGCACAGGTGATCAAGCAAGAACAATATTCTAGCAGGAGGAATTCAAAGTTTCTTATTCTTTATATAGATCTCAAGTTCTTATCACATCTATTTCATTGATCACATTCTATGGTTTGAGGCTTGAGTATGCCCTTAATGGCAGCTCAAACTATATAGCTTGGAAGGATCACATGGAGGCAGTTTTGGAAGATAATGGTCTTAAGGATTTAATTGATCAAAAAATTCCTAATCCTACTGACAAGGCTGAGCAGGTGGACTAGAGGAAGTGTGTGGCTAGAGCTAGGAGAATTCTCTTGGAGGGAGTACGAGATCACATTGTCTCAAGTCTCCCTGGGAAGGAGACTCCGCATGTAATGTGGAAAACATTGAAATATTTATATCAGAATAGTAGTGATCAAAGGAAGTTGGCACTAAAGGACAAACTTCAAAAGATAAAGTGTGAAAGGGATGAGATAATCTCTATGTATTTGACCAAGCTCATCACATGTAGGGATGAGCTTGCAAGTGTAGGGGTCATGACATCGGATGAGGATATAGTGCGTCTAGCACTCCTTGGCCTTCCTAAGAGATGGCATAGCTACCAGGACTCGGTGAATGGAAGGGAGAAACTGCCAGATTGGGAACGACTATGGTCAGATTTGATGCAGGAGGAGATCAGACGGAGCACCAGAGACAGTTCTTCATCCATGCATGATGAGGAGAACTGTGCCTTAGCGAGTAATGTGAAGAAGTGGAAGGAGAAGGTTTCTCTTTCTGAATCTAGTTCTTCCAATGATGGGAAGAAGTTTGAGAAATCGAAAGTGTGATGCTTTCGTTGTCATGAGGTGGGCCATTATGCTGCAAATTGTCCATGGAGGAAATCCAAGAAGGGATTTGGGGAAGGATCTGAAGGTGAGGCACTTGCTTCATAGTTTGAGTTGGATTTCACACTCTTCACATGCATGGTTTCATCCATGGTGGGAAGTGGTTGGGTTCTTGACAGTGGAGCTTCTTTCCACATGACCGACGATAAGAGTTTGTTCAATATTTTCGAGGAGAAAGATCTCCAGATACTCATAGCGATGAGTAATGATGAAAAGTATAGTGTCTCAGGTGTAGGCACAGTTATTTCTCAGAGGGAGCATGGATCTTGCCTTACCTTGACCGATGTCAAGTATGTACCCGGACTGAAGAGAAACTTGGTGTCAATCGCAATGCTGGAAGACAGAGGTTATGATGTAGTCTTTAGTAAGGGAAAGGTTTTCTTTAGACACATCATCACTAGACAGGTGAAGCAGATTGGCTCGTGGGTCAAGAACCTATATGCTCTTGAGGTTCAAGATGCATGCAAAGCCTTGAGCATCAAGGCAACTGATGGAGACTTGGTGGTTGAGAGGGAGGGTATATTACCTCTCAACATCCAGAGCCAAAAGAAGTCTCAGACGATTGTGGAGGAGCCACGATTAGTGCAGCAGATTCAGGAGGTTGTGGAGCAACCACAATAGGGGAAGCTAAGTGGATATCGAGTAGAGACATATACTCATGCTGAGACCTCCAGTAGGGGGAAGCTTTGAACCAGGTGGGCAGAGGGATCACATGTAGCCATACCTCAAGGTAGAAGGTGGGGTGATGTGGATTGATCGTCCCAAGGAGGAGGGGCAAGATCCTTGAGGTACCCAACCTCTTGGATGATAGCTTGCTACAGGAGCCTCGACGTGGAGTGTCAGGAACTAACTAATTGGGTAGAGATGGATGCGGATGGAGCGGCAGAGAGAGTGACAGTGCAGGGAATCCCAAGACAGCACATAGCTAGCAGGCTGTAGCAATGCGAGAGGCACAAGTGTTTTGCATAGTGCTAGGTGGCACAGAGAGGTGTGCAATGGTGCGAGATGCATGGAGATGTTGGAGTAGCACAGAGGTCATAGAGGTAGCACTTGTCAGTGGCAGGTAGAGCTTCAGCATCAGAGTATGTTTCTAGCTCAATAGAGAGGTGAGTTGGGAGTGTTTTTGTTCCCAGAGTTGTTGAAGCAAGTGGACTTGGGGGATGTGTTGCATGCAGAACATTCCAGAGTTACAGGATCAGGTTCGAGAGGAAGCCTTTCTTCTTGAGAGGGAGTGTTGAAAAGTGTGCAACAAGAAATGCTAAATTTAGAATGCGCTAAAAATATAACTCCTAAAAATAGCACTTCTAAAAATAGTAGTTTGGCCAATGAGCATTTTGGCCACCTTGGGTGAGAGGTGAAACTGCTAAAAATAGAATCTTCTAAAAATAGCATTTCTGGGTCCCTTCCTATTTTTAGTAGTCCCTGGTCTAACTATAGGAAGTAAAAACAAATTTGGTCTTAACAACAGTTTAAAATATTAATTAATTAATCTCCATGAGTTAATTAATTATGAAAAATTAAATTTGAAGTCTTTGTGAGATCATGCAATTATTTTCTCCCTTGATTTAGGAATTTATCCCTTGATTAAAGGAGATAAGGTTCAGTTCTATAATGAGAGAATCAGTTGACTTAGTTTAACTAGTCAAGTCCAATTAGATTATTTTAACAAGTTGTTAAAATAATAAAATATAGTTTGTTAATGCTTGCATGCATGTGACAACTATTATTTTAGATAACTGATAATTCACACATGGATAATTGTTGCATGTTAGTTCCGTCAGAGACCTAGTTGAGATCAGATGTGGGACAATGTACTATCAGATGCTTGGATATTTCTATTAAGTATTCCTTGCACGAAGAAGGATCTATTATAGGAGGTTGGAGGAGTTGTGGCCTATATATTGAGGCCTAGGTAGTCCATGATTTTCATATTTCGATTGAAGATCATCAGGATCTTCTGATTACAGAGAGAGCAGGATAGCTATTGAGCTGATTCTTTTTGTATGTTGTTGAGGATATACACTTGATTGATAATACATGGTTGGGGTTTTATGCTGGTGCTTTCCCCTGGATATATCTTGTGTTATGTGTGATTATTTCTCTTGATCAGCTATGCATGTTTCTACTTGATGTTGCTCATGAATTCGATTATGCTTCTGCTTAATTTTTTTTCGAAGTAGAACAAGTGTTATGCTTTAGGACATTACATATATCGATTTGTTCTACAAGTGAAATTTCTACAAACCTCTTGTCTTTTGGTCCTAAATTTTTTGTCTCAGATGTCGACTTCATCAAAAACCATTTAACCATGTCTGTATAAGGGATTATCTTTGGAGGCGCAACTATGCGATGCAAAAATGAGTATGCTTTCAAACATGGAGGCGTATGAGGAATCATGACCATCAACTGTGACTCTCGTTTCCAGAATCCTTAGTTTATCTTCTTCTAGTATATTATACATGGTTTCCCACGAAGACATTCCTCCTTCTCTTCTGTATGTAGTATCTATAGATAGAGGAGTCATTTCTGATTTCTTAAACATGACTGCCTTGCCTTTCTTCACCATTGCTCCCAAAGATTTTCTCTGTTGATTTTTCCTGAAAGTGAAGAACAACTATCAGATATACAAAGATAAAAATGAATGTGAAATGGAATAATGCAGATAGCTTTGAAAAGGTGATATGAAAGGAGTTTATTTGAAAACAAGTGAGAAGATATCATATCACGTTAAATGGCTCTTCATACATAAATGTAGTTAACTCTTACTAAATGCCCACTAACGCTTCCTTATCTCTTAGCTTTTGTAGTATACCTAGGGGGATAGTATGGGGTACAAGTGTTATAGACATTTTTGTGCCTTACAGCATTGAGCATGAAATGTCCATAATCTAAGGGATCCAAAGTCCTTAAACATGTTGTTCCTACCCCTAGAGGAACAAGGCTAACAAACCACAACAATTCACAGAAGTTCTCCACCTGAAACTGCTCAAAAACAAGTCAATTCAGGATCATTTCAGTGGCTACACTAGTTGTTTGTGCTGAATGTCAAAGCCAAAACTGGCTACCTGCGTTGAATGTCAACTGGAACAGAGGCTACCTGCGCTGAACGAGAGTGGACAAGTGGCAGGCTCATTTCTCAAGGTGTCAAAACCCAGGAAGCTTCCAAAATGACACTTTCCTCAGGGAATTCGACTGGTGATGAGTAAGAGGTTCCAAATCTCCAAGTGGAAGCAAGAACCTCCAAGTGGACTCAAGAACTGACAGAGGGAGAGGACACTAGTCAGATCTCAAGCTGACTCATCCTCTCTCCAAACATCTATATATGGATCTCTCCTCCATGAGATCCAGAGGCTGGAATTTTTTTATTGCAAAGAATTGTTGTTGGTTTGAGACTGGAATCATTGGGTGCTTAATGCTTTGAAGGAGGAAAAGAGAGGAATTCCATTTGCTGGGAAGGAGATGCTGGATTGGAGCCCTCTGCGTTGTATCTCTTCCTGAACCTTGTTATTCATCAATAAAGCTATCTTGGTTTCTCCTATATGCTGATGTATTTTGATGTATGAATGTATTAGTGTATTTGGTTTATTTCTAATCCTAAACTAGTTATGAATGTGAACATCTGTCTTTGTGTAGTGTTCTTCTCTTGTCTCAAGTAGCTGTTCTCTTGTCGCAAGTAGCTGTTCTCTTGTGATCTTGCAGGAAGTGGAAGCTGGATAAGCAAGAAGACAAGTAGCTGTGAACACCCAAAGGGAAGAGAGACCGGATCGAGGGACAAACGGAAGACACCGGTAAGTCTATTGATCTCTCTTCTTTCACATTTCATAAAGGAAGAAACTAGAATAGCTGTACTCGTTTGTTGCTAAGGCACTGTCACACCTTAGGTGGATAGGATCGTCCTGCATAGGCATTTTTCCCCACAACAAATTGGCAACTCCGCTGGGGACATTTGTTTAGTCATTTTATTTGTGTTTCTATCATTGTTTGCATCATAGACTTGACAGCAACAATCGAACTGCATCTTTCCCGGATGCAAAGTAGAAAGTTGCTGCTTTGATCCAGTTGCTGGACTTGTCTATGATCTGAACAATGGATTCACAAATGATTTGATGATCCTTGTGATAGATCTTAGTACCCTTCAAAGCATCCCTTTGATTACACCTTGCTTGTTGCTTTTATTTGGCCTAAAACAGTTGATTAAATAGCAATCTGTGACCCAGAACCTGAGGGAAACGAGAGTTTCTCCTTCAGCGCAGACCCAGTGAAGGGATTCTGCATTTCAACGCAGGTCCTGTGAAGGCTACCTGTGCTGAATGTCAAAACCCCTGTGTTGAGGTTGCGCTGAACCAGTTTTGCCTTGTGCAGCTGGGGTTCTCTGCTCTGTTTTGCCTTGATTTTGATCTCTGATTTTTGCAGCCTGTAACCAGCATAGGTACCAGTCTAATAACCCCTTTTCTCTGCTTACATTCCGCCTCCTTTTGTACAAAAATACTATGAGTGTTTTTATGTGTTTGTGGCGTCATTTACAGTTTTCCTTTGCATGAGTGAAATAGTCATCCTGTAGCCTTTGATTCAGATCTGATTGATTGTGATCTTAGAAGAGAGTTCATTGGCTGTTTGCAGATTGATTATACATTTACTTTTTCTTATTGGTTTGAATTTGTCTCTTTTAAGTGTCGAAACAAGTCTTTATTTCGAAAATCGTTAAGTGTTGTAATCTCTTCTATCTTCCCTGATTTCGAAAAAGTGAACTTGTTTGTATTGATCATTTAAAAGCAAATTCAAAGTTGTACAAAAAGCTTTCTTTGTAGGCATCAATACTAAGAAAGCGGAAAACAAACACCTGCATTGTGCATTTTGCATTTGATAGTTTGCATGTTGGATTTAGGAAAAGTGCATTAGGGTGTGCTGATTGCTCTTTGAGAAAAGATGGTGTCTTTCTTTTCCCTTAGTAGCTAGGATTTTCAAAGTTGAAAAGATATAAAGCTTGCTTATCATCTTTAGACTGCATTTGGGAATTTGTATCATACATCTCGTGGTGAACCTGGAAAGGCAAACTTCTAAAAAGATCAACCTAAAATAAATTGAATGAACTGAACAACGCTTTGCAATATAACGCACAACATAGAGGTCTAGGCTAGAGACGTGTTCCGGCGTCGTTAAGCCTGGTGACTGTCGATCTCGTGGATGGTGGGTGATTCCTCCTGAGGGACGATAGCGCCAGTACGGATTGTGCTCCCACGTACCGTCGCGTATATATTGGGAGACCCCTATAGGCATAAAACCTTTATCCTTAGGAAGCTGTGTCGGCCGCCCTACTGATCGCAATGCACTGAACACAGCGTTCAGGAAGATCGACCGCCCGTACCCTAAAAAGTATTTTGCGGTTTTGCGAAAAGTTTGGCACACCCTCTGCCTAGAACTCCAGAGCAGTTCCTTTTGGCCTTTTTCAGACTCTATAACGGAAAAAGTCCATCCGAGCATTTGTCACTTCGGGCTCGTTAAAACATCGAAGGAGACTAGAGTCATCTTTAGCTTTTTCTTAACTCTTTAAAACTGAAAAAGCAAGTTGTGTCTAAGCGTCGTTAAAAATTTATTTTAAACGGAACAATCACCCTTTATTCCTGCGTTGATCTTTAGGTTGAAAAAATGGAGCACACCAACCAAGGAATTCCACTTGGTGGAAATCCTAGTCCCTTCTCCTCTTGGGGAGATGTTGGTGCACCCCACATGGCCACATTGTCGCTTCCAGGACTGACAATTGACCTACCAGTTTGGCTCTTTTCAACCAATGTCGTTCAGAACACCACCATTCCTGAACAGTCGAGTCAACAGTTAGACCAGACCAGAGTTGCCAACCAGCCTTCTACCTCATCTAACTCTTCCTCTCCTCCTTCCTCTTCGCTTGACGGAACTGGTAAAGCAAAAAACCAAGTTCCTAAGGAGAAGAAGGAAAAGAAGAAGAAAGAAAAGAAGAAGAAGGAGCCAAAAGCGACTGGGGGCAAACGAGTGTCGTCTGACAAAAATCCACACACAGCACTGACCAGGCCTAAATCGCCATGCGTCATATGCAAGGGAGACCACTTCCATAGAGATTGTCCCTGTATCCCTCGAATACTAAGGGACTGGTCTCCCCGTTTGCACAATTCGGTAGCATCAACCTCTGATAGCCATGTTGACTACTCACCGTCGACTAGCGAAAGTGAAGTCCCAGGACAGAGAGGGAAAGCTAGATTTCCCTGTAAACTGTGTGAAGGCGATCACGCCATCCACCGTTGTCCCTTCTTAGACGAGGCTAAAAGAGTTTTGGAAGATCGCCTGATTTTACGAGCGCAACTTCCTCCTGGATATCAAAAACTCCTGCCAAGTCCTTCACTAGTTGAGAACCCGGCTGACCCGCCTAGGTGGTCAGCCGAAGCACCTATCATTGAAGATGAACCGTCTAGATCCATGCCTGACGAAAGTCAAAAGGTTGATACGGTAGTTGACCCGGTTTTGCCTTCGGAGGCTCTATCTTCGAATGATACCATCACAGAGGGGAATAAAGACGACACCGTCCAAATTCTCTTCATCAACACTGACTCTGATGAACAAGAGGGCAATGCTCCCATTCCTTTATCGTAGGAAGGAAGTTCGTCAGAGCGATATCCGGCCGTTTATTCGGTCCCACCACCAAGCAACCTGGTTGTGTCCTTTGACTGGAACCAACTAGGCAGACCCCGGTTGCCAGCAAGCGTACCATTCAGAATTATCGTTCAAATATACAGAATGGTGATGGCTGGCACTATCATTGATGAGGGGGCATCTGTGAGTATCCTTTCCTCTATTTCTTGGAAAGCGCTTGGTTCGCCAGCGCTTTTGCCTGAAATGAGAAATCTATCAGGTTTTGATAAAGGAACCAGTCGACCTTTAGGGATCCTCCCCAATGTGCCCATAACATTGAAAGGGAAGACCATTCAAATGAACATGATGGTCGTTCAAGGACCCTTGGATTATAACCTACTCCTTGGACGAGACTATATATATTGCATGGGAGCTATAGTCTCCTCACTCTTTAGAGTAATGTGTTTTCCGCATGGAGGAAGAGTGGTCAAGCTCGTGGACCAACTTTCATTCCCCAGATCATGCATCGCAAATAGTCATGTAACATCCCTCAATGGTCTATTCATGCAAGAAGTGTCTCAACCCACGGTCCGTCCTCCTGATGAGCGCGAGTAATCCGGGAGGATATGACTGGAACCCAGGGGGCATGCGTCCTGGTCTGCTTCGGCAGGAAAACTTTGGGTATAGGGTAGGTTTCCGCTGGAGAATATGACTAGTCCGTACCCCGTCCGTCTAGGAATAGGGGTTGTTCTAGAACAAGATTCTTTTGTCAAAGTTATGTGAGTTGGCGGGCATCGCCGCTCACCTTTGTCTATTTCGGTAGACATTGCCGAGGAAGTGTTTTGTTTGAAAGATTAACGAGACAATCTTTGGGTAACCTGAAAGAGGTAAGCCTCTCTCTTTAAAACAATTGTTTTGAAGGAAAAGAAGTAGAGATAACCTTGAAATCGTACTTTATACCTGGGGGCATGCAAACCTTTTGGAGTGCAAGCAAAGAGCGGTTATTTATCTGTTTTTTGGGTTAGCCGTTTCCTAACTTGCATAAAGAAAGGATGCAGAGCAAAGCTTAGTGAGATGAAGCTCCATAAAAAATAGAATCTTGATGAGACACTCTTATCTTATGACTGGGTAATCGAGTAGTTTTAGCACAAAGTTCATGCTCGTTAAAAAATAAACGCAAGATCCGAGCAGTTTTAACGTAGACTTCATGCTCGTTAAAAAATAAACATACGCAATGAGAAAGTGTTCCTACCAGCGTTTAAGCTCATTTTAAAATAAAAAATGAACCATCCTGGTAAATAACCACTGTGAATGTAATATCATCAGCCATTAAAGCCTTGGTCGTGTTTGCACCGTCACCTCCACGTTTCCATTGGCCGATCGTTCGCCTCCATATGATTGTTTACCCATTTTGAGGAACAACTGCGAAGAGTGATTTCACCTAGCCATCCTTGTGACACTGCCGTGATTGGAAAATTCCAACCTGTACCTGGAATCAGCTGCTAACCCTGTTTATCACTCGTTCCTCAAAAGACGAGTCTTCTTTAAGCTCTTTTCAACTGACTCGTAAAATATGAAAAGATTGCCGAGTTTTGGCCTTCCAGCTCGTTAAAGCGACCGGAAGAGCTATCCCTCCTCTAGATTTTAATCTTTTTGGACCTGAGGGATTATTGCACAAAAAGATCGAGCGCTTGTTTTGTTCGGCTCGTTAAAACTATCGAAAACTCATCCCTTCTGTATTGTTTTATAATTTTTTGGACTTAAGGGATTAGATGACGAAAAAGGAATTTTGGAGTTGACTTTATGTACCTTTTCAGACTCTCTAAAAATGAAAAGGACCGAGTTATCCTTGTCGTTAGACTCGTTAAAATCATTAAATAGCGACAAACTTGTCTTTAGACGAGAACGCGTTTCACTATCGCTAGGCTCGTTAAAACATAGCGATGGGCTTGACCGAAGGGCAGGTTATAGAACAAGCATATTTTATCCTCCTCAAGCTTGACAAAAATAAAGAGGTACTGGTCAGCAATGACTGGGGAAAATTTGGGAGAAACTAAAGAAAACTTTTATGGTAGCAAGTCGCTCTTGAACATGACACTTTTCCTCCGTATCACAATCGGGTTGGGTTGTTTCATTCACCGGTCGCATCCATGGTCTCGCCATACCATCCATATTTGGGGTAATGCTACCGATCCATCGCATCAGTGTCGCCATATGTTCAAGAGAAGTCGTTCAGAAAGAGTCAACCGTGTCCCATCCACTGCCATACATTATCCTTCATCCATTCATGACCGCCACCCTGAATCATATATCACAGATCGTTTTCACCTCCATTAAAATCATTAGCTCCATTCCGCGTCACTGATGTGGGATTCATTAAGGCCCTCCTTTGACAGATCGCTTCTTGTCGACATCAGCTCATTATCCAAGAAGTTGATCTAGGAACAACCCCTTCAGTACTTTGAAGCTTGCATGCCACAATGGCAAGTTTCTCACTTCCGGCGACAGGTATACATCAATGACCTTCGACCGAAAGATTTTGCGTGGTGTTCGACGCCAAGTCCTTTATTCACACCACGTGAATTGTACTACAGTACCTTGAGGGTCATTATCATTATCGGTGATTCCTCTCGCGCTTGTTAATGATTTACATCATTGACCGGTAATCAAGCGATGTCTTTCCATGTTCAACTTCAGAACATTTCTCACATGGATCGACTTGTACTTAGAGTAAAGATCGAACGAGTTTGAAGACCCCGGATCTAGTTTCATCCATCCGGGCTGCGATATATATTCAGGAAAGATAAAGACATTGACATGTACATCATTGCAGCAGATAATCATCCTACTCAAAGGATGATATTTTCATCAAAATTATCAGTCTACCATCAGACGATTGTCTGTTCTATGTACAAAAAAATGTATTTATAAAGCTGAGCATGGGAATGCCTGCCTCAGCTAGATCATGAAAGCAGTATGAAAAATAATGTATTGTATTGTATCTTATTACAGGTCTCCTCCCAGCATTGGATGAACTTCGGATCCCCCTGATAAAGCATTTCGCCCGATAAACAGCCTCATACTTTAGGGGGCAACTGTTATAGACATTTTTTTTCCTTACAGCATTGAGCATGAAATGTCCATAATCTAAGGGATCCAAAGTCCCTAAACATGTTGTTCCTACCCCTAGAGGAACAAGGCTAACAAGCCACAGCAATTCACAGAAGTTCTCCACCTGAAACTGCTCAAAAACAAGTCAATTCAGGATCATTTTAGTGGCTACACTAGCTGTTTGCGCTGAATGTCAAAGCCAACACTGGCTACCTGCGTTGAATGTCAACTGGAACAAAGGCTACCTGCGCTGAACGAGAGTGGACAAGTGGCAGGCTCATTTCTCAAGGTGTCAAAACCCAGGAAGCTTCCAAAATGACACTTGCCTCAGGGAATTCGACTAGTGATGAGTAAGAGGTTCCAAATCTCCAAGTGGAAGCAAGAACCTCCAAGTGGACTCAAGAACTGACAGAGGGAGAGGACACTAGTCAGATCTCAAGCTGACTCATCCTCTCTCCAAACATCTATATATGGATCTCTCCTCCATGAGATCCAGAGGCTGGAATTTTGTTATTGCAAAGAATTGCTGTTGGTTTGAGACTGGAATCATTGGGTGCTTAATGCTTTGAAGGGGGAAAAGAGAGGAATTCCATTTGCTGGGAAGGAGATGCTGGATTGGAGCCCTCTAGGTTGTATCTCTTCCTGAACCTTGTTATTCATCAATAAAGCTATCTTGGTTTCTCCTATATGCTGATGTATTTTGATGTATGAATGTATTTGGTTTATTTCTAATCCTTAACTAGTTATGAATGTGAACATCTGTCTTTGTGTAGTGTTCTTCTCTTGTCTCAAGTAGCTATTCTCTTGTCGCAAGTAGCTGTTCTCTTGTGATCTTGCAGGAAGTGGAAGCTGGATAAGCAAGAAGACAAGTAGTTGTGAACACCCAAAGGGAAGAGAGACCGGATCGAGGGACAAACGGAAGACACCGGTAAGTCTATTGATCTCTCTTCTTTCACATTTCATAAAGGAAGAAACTAGAATAGCTGTACTCGTTTGTTGCTAAGGCACTGTCACACCTTAGGTGGATAGGATCGTCCGGCATAGGCATTTTTCCCCACAACACAAAGGAAGGTACCCAAGGGAATAATGTAATAATGGCATGGGCCATAGTAATAAATAAAGTGGTTAACCTGTATCATGTAAGGGACCACAAGTAGTTAGCAATAATGTAATAAGCCCATTGTATTAGATAGATGGTATCGAGGGAACCATGGTAATGACCCATGGTGTTGTATGTATGAGGCCTATATAGAGGCTAGAGACTCCCCATTGAGAGATGTCAAGGAATATTGTATGGACAAGCATATGGCTCGCAGAGTGTTCTCCTTCCTTAAGGAGTGAATGTATGGTGATGCCCTACCTTAAGTGTTTCATCAATAATTAAGCATTTCTATCTATATTTAGATCTTGTTATTTTTAGTGATTATTTACAGTTATTGGGTATATTGGTATCATTTCATATATTTGCAAGTTAGATCTATAACAAGTGGTATCAGAGAACTTTCTTGAGCAAAGCGATATTTTTTTTTTTTTTGCAGGAAATTTTTAGGGTGCCAGTGTGTAGAACTGATCTGTATGTTCTGGTAAAAAATTTGTAGAATCTAATTACAAATCTGGGTTTTTTGTGAAAATAATACCCAATCTGAAAAAAACAATTAAAAAAAATTGGCTGAATCGAAGTTCGGATGAGGGAGATATCGCTGATTTAAAAATCAGTTGTGTTGTAGACATTTTTCGAGGTGGTGAGTTTGTAGATCAGATCTGTATGATCTGGGGTAACATTTGCAGAATGTAATTTTAGAACTGGGTTATTTGTGAAAAAATACCCAATTAAAAAAAAAAATCGGTTGAATTGGAGTACAAATGAGGGAGATATCGCTGATTTATAATCAACGCTTTTTTTTTTCAGAAATGTTTGTGATGGTGCGACAATTGCAACGCAAATCTCAAATTCCAGTGCCTAGATAGGTATTTCTATCTATTTCTATATTATTATTTCTGGGTATAGTTGTATTCTCATATATTTCTAGGTCAGATCCATATTAAGTGGGAAGCTACAGAATGGTCTTTCCATTTCTGAAAATAGGTCATAATAAGGATTCTGAGCAATATTGACTGAATTGGGCCATTTTAAATTTTTGTCAAGTAAGTGATTTTTTTTTCAAAACCTTCTTCATGGCTTCTAGCAGGAATTTTTTTACAGGAAAAGATGATGGTCCTACTATTGAAGAATTCCTAGAAAGACAAAAGTATTTATGACTGACACATTGGAAAATTTTCATAGTGGCTAATTTTAATGATGAGGTGGCCACATGGTGGGAATTACTTAACAGAAAGAAGTGTTTCAACTTTCCCGATGAAGAATTTGAAAAATTCATTTTATACAGATGGTCTCGTTCTAGAAAACAAGATAATGAGAAACATGTGGGATTATTTTCTATTGTTATCTACTTATTACTGGTTCATGGATATATTTAGAAGGAAAAGATCATTGTGTCTATAAAGGCTAGTTTCAAGCAAATTCTTATAAATGTCAATTTGGTAAAAATATTGGAAGTTCCAGCAAAACAAATGGAGCACACACAGGGTAATAATGAGGAGGTGCAAGTTTATAAAGATTTGAAGATTTCTATGGACATGTATTGCATTGTGATTTTTATGCTTCAGATATGGCTAATGTGGATGTTGTTTTGGGATACCCTTTGATGGAATTTGTGGGTACTAACAATATTAATGTGCAGAAGAAACTCCTGAAGCTCTGGTATAAAAAGAAGAAAATTACATTACAGGACATTTCCATCAATAAATAGGTAGAGTCCAAGGAGGCTGAAGCAGAAGATATTTGAGGGACTAACAAATACGATGATGAGCCCTTGATGGTCAACAACCAAACACAAACATCAAACTAAGTATGATAAAAATAGGTAGAGTCCAAGGAGGTTGAAGCAGAAAATGTTATAGGTACAGATACATTAGATGAGGAATTCGTGGTTGAAGTAATATTGGAATATCAGCAACAAAAACAGACACCACAACATGTACCAGATACTTATCAGGTTCCACTAGGTGGTGAATTAAAGAAAGATACATCATTGGTTAAAACTTCAGCATATCACCACCCACATCACCCAGCAAGAAAACAACCTACAAGATGGAAATGAATTAGCCACAAGGACAACAACCCCCGCATGGTAGATAGAGAAGGGCAACGATCTACCTACTACACATCAACACAGAAGAGTCGTCAGGGTCAACTTTCATCTCAAGCGAGTGAGGCACCATCTAGATCGAGGGTTCACCTTTCTCTGGGATGGCTAGATGCATGTGCACAGTAACAGTGGACTACTCTTTTGATTAGATCTTATTACTTGTGTTCTTATTATGTTTCAGGGATGAAACATGTTTAATGTAATGCCCCACTTAAATCTTATCTTGCAGATTTTATCAATGTTTACATTATTTGAAAATATTGATAAATATTGGTCTAATATAAAATTCATGATTTCTATTATTCAAATTCTCAACTTACATTCTCAAATTGAATCTTAGGTAGGATATGGTCTCCTTCCATTATTTCAAATAATATATGTATTCATCTCACATTCCTCGATGTACGCTCACATTTACTAGGGAGAAGACATGGTCCTCTCCATTTGATTACATCTCACATTCCCCAATGTACCCTCACATTTACTTGGGAGAAGACATGGTCCTCTCCATTTAATTACATCTCACATTCCCCAATGTACCCTCACATTTACTTGGGAGAAGACATAGTCCTCTCCGTTTAATTATCAAAATATATATTCATCTCACATTCCCAAATGTACTTTCATATTTACTTGGGAGAAGACATGATCCTCTCCCATTATGTCACATTTCCAAATGTACTCCTAGCTTTACTTGGGAGAAGAGAAGTCAACTGTAAGGATGGATGAGAAGTTAGTGACATTAATGATAGGTGGTTGAGATGGAGAAGAGAGGGAGGGTATAAAAATGGAAGGGGGAAGGGAGAAAAGGGAAGGTTGGGTCTTGCTTATGATTATGGCGTTGGTTGTGATTTAGGATTTGTTGTGATTTTTGGAGACCTTAGGAACCAGTTGAGGTTTATTGGGTTGTTGAGAGGAGGGAAATATTGTTCATCTTGGTCAGGATCATTCATCTTGGACACACACACTACATCTGGTTGGACTTTGTCTCGGAGGGCTAGGGAACTTGTGGAGGTTTCCTGGGCTAGGGATTATTTCCTAGTTGGTTGGGAGGTAAATCTAGTTGGGCCCATCAAGAGGAGTGTTCAGCAAGAGCAGCATGACAAAGGCATCTCCACCAGTGATCGGTAAAGGTATTCCTCTATAGAATACTCATGTAAATTTTATTAGAATGAAAGATTCACCATAAGTTATAAGGATTCGAATGTAAATGGTAAATTTTATTTGTTTAAAAGTGTTGTAAGTAAGTAAAATATTGCCTTTTATTGCATTTAAATTCTTCAGAAATAGATCTATTAGCAGACCCTAGGAGAGTGCTCTTACAAATGGTATTAGAGCTTTGGTTCAAAATCTGGACCCAAAGCCCACTAAACCCACAATTCATACTTTCCACAAGTCTCCTTGTCATTTGATGCAAATCCCCACCCATGGCTACTGGCCTTCACTTATGACAAGAGTCTGTATTCCATTCGCATTTGGTTTGACTCTACCATTTCTTCCACTAGAAAAAGCTTTATTGGTCTGAACATATTTTAAAAGGCGTAGTGCCAGTACATCTCGGGATCGAGTCATTCATCGATGCAAGTCGTAGTACCGACCAACATCTCTGAGCACACGAAGGATTTTGGTTTGGAGCCCTTGAAGATGTGCCTGGATCCAGAAATTCAATCGGATTGAAGAGAAACCATGTTTGGTGGCATCCAGGCAGGTATATTGGCAACCTATATTGTTCTGTTCCTTCCAATGGGGATGGTGGGGTGGCACCTCATCCGGAATAGAGTGCTCTTCTTCAGTGTGGCTCTCTTCATAACGTTAGCAGTAGGGGTTCATCTCATGCCCTATTTTCCAAGTATCTCCGATATTTTTTCTTCGTTTACATCATCTCCTAGCGTAGATAAGTCAAATTCCCCAATGCCCTGCGAGTCAGTCCTCCATGAAGTAGACTGGGAGGAGAACAAGGGTTTTGATGATAATAATAGTTCATCGTTCAATGGATCTAGAACATGGCACTGGAATGCTTAGGCTATTGAATCTGGATGTGGGTTTCAAAGATTGAACAGGACCGATACTTTGGATCTCCTCAATGGCTCATGGATTGCTGTTGTTGGGGATTCAGAGGCTCGGTACCTGGTTCTCTCACTGTTAGAACTGATACTGGAATCCACTGAATCCATCTAAAATCATGAGAGATTTGAAACAGATATAGTTTTGGATGAGTTTTGTGCCTGCGTGGAGTTAAAAAGCCATTCGCAGTTATTATTCAGGAAAACCATTTACTTGTGACCCACGTCAGGCCAGTAAAATCTAATCCATCCGAAAGGTATTGAAAGGCACACTAAGCAGCATTAGTTTACACAAGAAAAATTAAATTTTAGAGCAGAGCTATGTCTTCTGGCCATGCAGGCTCAGGTTCAATCCCCAATAAGGCTTGGGGTGCATGACTTTCCATCCATCCATTCATATACAACATTATCCATCACCCACTTTTCCCTTCCTTACTCTCATAGGAAAGTTTCTGTACACTCCATGGATATTATAAATGGCAAGGGAAATACAAGGAAAACATCGGATGGCAGGCCTGCTAGCTCTATGCTTCTTAGCAAGGTTGTAGTAGTGGAGTCATAAACTCAAGTTGAAGACTTCTGCATTTCTGAAGATGTCACTCAAGTATTCATTCTTCAATACATTTGGGCTACTTTTGCATTATTCTAATATACAAGTGGATTTTCTGAATGCTACATGGTTTCTTTAGGAACATGCTGGTATATGGCCTCTTATTTATGGAAAATATTGTGGAGGCTTAAATTATGGACTAATTCCAACTATCTTCAAATTTGTAGCCAATAAGGTCGTTTTTCACCTATGTATTTTTTTTTTCAGTTGTAACCCACAGTCTGATTAGGTGAGTCATCATTTCCAACACATAGTTAGTGCTTAGGCTAAAATATATCCCTACTGACTATCAATGGGGTGTTGGTTCATTGGTGAAGTTAATATATTTCTCAGCTGTTTACGGGCTTCACTCTTGCTATGATCTATCCGTCTGAAGGGCATGAATTTTGAATGAGGTTGGGTGTAAATCCCTAGAAATTTTGTCATACTACATATCTCTGAGGGTGGATACCTGGCACGTAACCGAAAGAAAAGTGAGCTCTTTGTGATGTAGCCCTTTGTAGCATGTCTTTTTTTCTATCACCTACTCCCACTTCTGTCGCTCTTTATATGAAATACAACTTACCAATTAATCTGTGTAAGTATTAATAAGTTAATTTTGCAAACGGATTGAATGATTTGGCTAGAGGTGGGCAAGGGAAGCTCAAGGACAACTGTAGGGCATATAAATTCCTCATTTTGATATAACGAATCCTAATAATTTTCCCTCCTTCACACTAAAGATGGATTTCTTAGGATTTAGCAAAATGCTGAACACTCTATAATGCAAACAAGACTAGTAGCCTTAATTTTGGAATCCATAATTAGATAATTGAGGCAAATTAGGATGATCCCAATTGAATAACACAAGGAAATGTAGAAATGCCCTATCTACTGAATGTTGTTGTTAAATTTTACATTTATATACTTGTACAGGGAAACAATACGGTTTCCTTGGCCTTTGCCCGAGCCTGGGCTTTCTCTCTCTAATATTGGTAACTCGAGCTCGGAAAAGACAGGATGCCTGGTAAGCTTATGTCAGGAAAGTGAGAACCTGATCATGCTACGAAGTGCTTAGGATGAGATCAGAACTATTTGTAATGGAAGGGAGGATTCCTATAACAAGACCTGCTGAAGCAAACCCCCATCCAACATAGTTATTTTCCCCAAACATGCCCCCAGTTAGTCCCCTTTGGCAAGGGACACAACTGCAACAACATTTGAAGAGCCTTCAAGAAAATATTGAACTTTTGAAGGCCTTAATAAATGAATTGAATGTGATTGCTTTAGTCAAAGGACTAGGAGAGGTTGTTAGGCATAACTCAGAGAATCCAGAATCTGTCTCAGAATCAACTTCAGTTCTCGATGGGATCTTACTTGAAAAAAAAAAAATTACAGCAAACTTGGGAAACGATCTGAAATCTGTGTTGCAGGGCCTAGTTGAACTGATTGGAACGAAAAATATAAATTTGAACACACACCAGTATATGGCCTTGGAGGCTGGAAGGACTCTGCAATCAACTTTCCAGAATCTATTGGCTCCATTTGATACTTTGATCCATCAAACAAGTCGATGGGAAGAGAGAGCAATAGTGGCACACATAGCAGACAAACGACTCACGGTTAAGCACAATTGACAATGGAGGAAGAAACAATGACAAATTGCTGTTGGAACATGTCATAAGGAATAGGAAATGTATGAACTCGCTGATTAGGAGGTTGATGAGTGGAGGACAAGAGAGATTGCAAAATATATAGCAAGGTGAAAGGTAAAAATCATTGTTTAAGGATGAAGTCCCTGCTTCTTTATTAAAAAAGTTGCCCAAGGGGAAACCCAGTCAATGCTTTCCCTTATTTTGAAGATGGTATTAGGGGTAAACTAGATTCTTTAGGGCTCAAGGTCAAGTCAACAGTGAGAAATTGGCTCATGAAGAGAGCAAGCATGTCATGAAGTGAGTTTTGAACCTGGGTGGGGCAGGACAACAACTTACCCCTTAACTTTCCTCTTAGCTAATTGAGTTGCACCCAACTAATTAATTTACACTTAATTGACATAGGCATGAAGTCATGGCCAAACTTTAATGACAAAATTTGTGCTGTGAAATTTTATTTCATGTAATGATATATAGATAATTCTTGTTAGAATTGAGGTGTGGATATCATTAAGAAAATATTTGGTCCCATTTTTGTTTTTTATCTCAAATTTCCACATGAATATAATTTATAGAAGTACCATTTAGCTGGCATCAAAATATAACAAGCACTCATTCCTAGCCTTCTACAATGATCAAATTCTCATCAAAAGCTACCTGATTAAGATCAAGTAGTTCAATTGGGGAAGATTGGGCCAACTTTGCAAAATATATTTTGTGTTGGCTGCCTTGCGCATGTCCTTGATGCACTGCTTGGAGATGCTATACTCACTGGAGACGCTACATGTCGATACACTGGCATCAAAAGATAACAAGAACTGACTCCTAGACTTCTATAATTATCAAATTCTCATCAATAGCTACCTCATTAAGATCAGGAAGTTCAGCTGGGGCAGATTGGGCCAAGTTTGTAGAATATATTTTGTGTTGGCTACCTTATGCGTCTCCACGATGCACTGCTTGGAGCTGCTGCACTCGAGACTAGAGATGTTGCATGTCATTGCTCATATCTTTCATTTGCACTCTCTGTGCAGAGAGAATGTTTGTTATAACGACCTCCACATGCATCCTTTGTGCTTTTGAAGTGCCATGTTCACGGCATGCAAACAGTCTCATAATAATTTTTTTAAAATTGAAATTCATCATCATATTTTTAAGGTAGCATTGCTTCCTGCAGGGTTCCATTGACCCTCAAAGTTCCAGGATGGAGTTATAAGGATTGATTTGCCAACTTGTCTGCCACTGTGTTCAGGTCTCTTAAAACATGTTTGATTTGACTGTGAGGAATCCAAGTGAGTGATCTCAAAATTCTCGTGTAAAGATGGCAAAGTGTGGAGTCAAATGAAAGGTTCCCAAAGGAAGATGACAGATGGAGTTATTAGAGTCACTTATCGTAATTAGAGATCTAATTGGTAAAGATCGAGCCAGAGCGATGCCTTGGAAGAGAGCATACATGTCAGCCTGGTTGTTAGAGGCTATTCCTGGGCTCCATGAGTATTCTTGTGTTATTTGTCCTTACGGGCCAAAGAGAACCTTCCCACACCTACCACTCCTTCGGGTCCCCAATTAACAGAGTAAAGCTAATGAATATTTGTTAAGGGGCTGTCAGAAAAGTCTAGTTTTGATGTCCATAAGTTGCTATCTTTTTGAAGCTTTAGCTTTTTAGTATACAAGATGACGCATAATAGAAACTAGATTACTATAATTTTTATTAGGTAAAATCATCTCGTTTGCCTCATTTACCTTTCTTAGAACATGTCATTTTAGCAGGTGCTTTGAGTAAGGTGGTCCTCCTTCTTTCAGCTTCCAAGTTTCCAACACTGAAGCACTTTTTTTAGGACACTTTTTACATCTATACATGTGTTTTTGTAGACTAATATATACCCAGCAACATTGTTAGGAAATGTCGAACACCAGTTCAGAGAAAAAAAGCATTAAAAAAGTTCATTAAGTGGTTTCCCAAATGCCCAAAGCTTCAGTTGGAGTGGCTAGAGCTGTTTGGATTTTTCACGGGAATTGTCACTTGGTTTTACTACTATTATTATCCCTTCTATTTTGTGGGAGAGATGGCTAAATGCACCTTGCTTAAGCATTACCGGAACAACTTTTGAATGAATTGATTTGGTAAGATGACAACTAGTCTTTAATGTTCAATCTAGTTACACAGGACAACTTCCATGCTTAACTTACTATTTTTTTACATAAGTCTAATTCTGGATAAAATGATCAAGTCTCTTCTTTCCTCAGTTGTCAGTGTGCTTTCATTGAGTAGAAAAATTACAATCATTTTATGGCAAAAGTGAGTGGCATGGTGACACCCTTGGTCTCATAACAAGTTGCATTGCATCCCAGGGGGAACACAACAAAAGTTAAATTTTTAGTATAAATGCCCACATGGAAGACTGGCAAGTGTAACCAACATAAGCAAAATGAGAACCAGCATAGGCCTAATCATATTCAACAGCAAACTGATTGCCTTGTAGGGGGTATTGTTTCTCCTTGAAACCCCATTTGGTGTTGGGTTGGGGCTCTGATTTATGGGCAGCTTCCATGCATGTCCCTTATCTTTACCTCCCCATATTGTAAGTTGTTTCACAAGTGGTAGCATCTCTCTTTAATGGTCGTGAATACTCTTTTCTATGGTGCCCTTTACACCTCACTCTCCTTGCTTCCTACATCCTAAATTGGATACACATGATTTCCCAGTGATGGTATTTAATTCAGTTGGACCTTGGTGACTATATAAATCTACATAGAACAATTGCCTTGTGGCCAACTAGTGTCCTCAGATGCTCCAATTCTACTGCTAACTTTATCATGCTTCTGGATCAGCTGTACGGATGAACTGGCCCCTGCTTTGCATATTCTATGCAATATAACACTGCCAAGCCAAATGGAACTTGTCTGCACACCTCTGATGGCATTATTCTGCTGCCACATGGATGTTGTGCATGTTGATGTTAGGATGTCAGTCTTATTGATATGCACAACTTTGAAGGGACACAAATAAATATTTATTATTTTTGAGTTGAATTGCCACATTTCATGTGACATGAGATGAGCTCTACCTTGCTCAGCAATATATCTAGTCTACTAACTTGGTATTAGCTTAAGAAAAATGGGGAGATTGTGTCAGATTTCACACACACAAGCACAAGCTAGAAAAAGAGAGGAATTTCCAATTAATTCCCTAAATTTGCATTGCATAACAATATGGATTTTATCATACAAAATTCATTTTAAAGTTTGTCGCCAATTGTAAAGATATGTTGTTAGCCTAAAAGAGACAATCCCCAAATTGTTTTTTTACCCTAAACTTGTGTTTATCTTTTCATTCCAAGCACACTTCTATATTTATCCTTGTTCTAAAAGGAATTGTTTGCCTTATTATTATGGCTGTAGAGCTATAAAAAGGGTCTCTTTCACCTCTAATTACCTCACATTAATATGTCAATCCGGGAGCGTTTTGTTATTTCAAAGAGTGTCTCAGTCTGAGGCTATCATTTGTCAAAGTAATGCTAGTAATACAACATTTAAAAATACAAGAGTAAACGGATGCTTGTTTATAACTAAATTACTTCAAAAGCATAAATCACACACTTGGAAAACTAGGCAACTTATCTGTCAAGGGTTCGGCAGCGATAACCCATCCCTTTGGAAACTGATGGAAAGGAAATTAGAGAACATACCACGGGTCTGGGAGCTAGACAGTAAATGCCGAGGCTCACTACAGCCTTAGATCGTCTCTCACACCAAAACAACAAATGCGAGTAAATGGAACGACAGATAGCAAAATGGAACAACAAATAAGAAATCGAACAGCAAATCTGGAATGGAACAGCAATTCTAAAATGGAACGGCAATTAAACAACTAAGTCTCGCGAGGAGTAACCAAGCTTAATCTACTGACTCAAATGCACTCATCGTAATCAAACAAAAATCTTTCACTCTTAAGGCAAATCAAGCAGCACACAGTAATGGAACAACACTAATTACTGATAAGTTATGGAACAGTGCTTGGAAATCATATACGCATACAACACACTTGAATAGTAATCTGATCTAGCATCAATCTTAATTAACAGGAATACGACTGTGTTTCAAAATAGAACATCATTACTTCTGAATCCAACAATCGTAAAGAACACAACTTTCAGATGAATTCTATAACATGAATATACAACACAAAAGCTCTGTAACAAAATAGTAACAATATTCGGTCAAGACTAATACTATTCAATCAACTCTGAAAGGATCTGTAATATAATGCAGAGTCAATACAACAGTTATGTATGTAAAAGAACCTTAATGAATTAATCTTAGCAGAGCATGTGATGTAAACTTATAAAGCATATCAGATTACCAAATAACGACGATAAGCAAATCACGCAGAAATCAAATCGTAGTAATATAGAAGCAAGTGTCCTCCAGAGCCGGGCCCTTAGCCTCCAAGGGTACACCACTTTAGGTTAATCCAGATGCAGAGATAAGATAATCACCAAGTTTGTATTAATGCATGAAACAAAAGTACAATGAACCAGTTCTTATAGAGATTCGATGATCAAAGTTTTGATCTTTAACAGAAATTACATAAAAGCATAGTCCCCTAAAGCTAACAGTGCTATCCCTTTATATAAGGGTGACAGCGGAGATGTCTAAGTAACAAGATAGATAAAGCAGCGATCCCTCAGGACCTCAGGATCAAATATCCTGAGGGAATCGCCAAACTGTTAATCCTTAATCATCTCTTTTCTACTGCACCGATCTGGTGTCTTCTCCTCCTTTTATGGGTCGATTTGCTTTGATCTTCTTAGCCTTGTTTGCACTCGGTCTCCCGTCAAAGGGACATCAGTTACCTTGTCCTTGTCTTTTTCTTTGGAATAGCAACTCCTCGTTTTCACCCTTTCCTGCATAGGAGAATGACAATTATCAGCGGTTAAGTCTTGCATATTAATCTCACATGTTTTGTTATAATTCTTTATTGTTTTCCAAGTTCATGATGCTAAAAGGTTTACAAGTTCTACTGAAAAGCCACTGAAATGATCATCAAAAACATACATTTTTTAGTACTCCACACCCCCCCCTGCTTACCCTGTTTCATGCCCTCATGAAAATGTTGTAGTTGACATGAAATGCAATGAGAGAATAGGCTGGAGAAGGAATCTCATGCGGAGGCCTACAACCGTGATGAGTAACTAGGTAGTCAAAGAGCTGGCATGTTTGACCCTCAGGCATCTCATACAGGGTTTGATACCTGGGTGCAGGGTGCCAAATAATTGGACTGCGAAATCTATATCCTAACCAGGATGGCCCTGCTCTCAAAATGATTTCGCCATAGAGGTTCAAACGGTTAGCAGCTAATTCAAAATTCTCATACTTAAATGGTTCCCTGAGCTGGATATTCGGATTAGAGATTTGGTACCGAAATTTGTCTGCATTAATGGCAAGGTCTTTGATAGCAAGAAAATATTCTAAACCTTGTCGAATGAGTGTCTCATGCATGGGTCCTAATGTTTCAATGACGCCCGTAGTCGTCATGAGGTTTCTATGTGCTTTCCACAACTGCACTAGGTTCCTAGGCTCAGCCCTTACCCACAAATCTAGGCCATTTTCCTGCCTCTGGAAAGTATTATAGGCTTTGAGCCATTTAATTTGATTAACCCTGAATGAGATGAATGCTTGCAATTGGATGTCTCCAACAAAAGGGCCAGGGTTTAGCTCAATCTCCTGATCTAGTACAAGGTTATGCAAATAGAATTCGCACAGCAATCTCTGGACCTTCACCCTGTAGTGTTTACAGCAGTCTATAAAGTCATTGACAGTGTTAATTTGTATGGGGGCACCTGCTTTAACAACTTTTATTTTTAATTGTAAATACCGTTCCAGTAAAAACAGGGCATAATTTTTGGCAGGGGCCCTACATGCTAAAACGTCATTGTATAAAGAACACAAGGTATCCATCTGCTTGATAACAGTATCTAGCCTACGAGTTACCTTTGCAACTTTCTCTTGTTCCTTCCGCCAACCTTCAAAGGCCTGGCTTTCAGATTGATTGACGTTCCTTAGTTGTTGTTGTAGTTCTTCATACTTCTCGCGAGGGACCGTTTGCTCTCTAAGCTTTTCTGCTTCTTGCTGAGCCTGTTTCAACCCCTTGCGCAAGGTTACTGTCTTTGGATCTCTTCTCCATGCAGCAGTGGAGGCCGGGAGTTTTACTTGAACTTTATTATTGCGTTGTTTCGAGTTCAGAACCCTTATTACTCCTAAGGGTGGTGCCTCCGTCTGAATTTCCTTGTCGCTAGTCATCATATCATCCATTTCTATTTTAACATGAATATCAGTTTGTTGTTGTTCCTTTTCAAATGGAACATCAGTTTGTTCTTCAACATCATTTGGAACAGCAGCTGGATTTTCAACAGGGTTTTGAACAACAGGACGAATTTTGGTCCTTCGACTTTTTGCCTTGCGAAGTTTTACTGGAGTGGTCACCTTTTTCTTCCCTGTGGTCTTTCTTACCCTCTGCCTTGCTTTCAGGATTCTGATCTACTGGTGGAGCTGGGCTATTATGATCAATAATATTTGTTGTTCCTTTCGCAATTCTTTAATTTCCAATGTTTCATTAGAAGGAACAGCAGGCTGTCTGCTGCAGTCTGGGCCGTGACTAGTCCCTGGATCTTCCTCCTAGGGCATTTCTTCATTGTTATGCTCTAGCTATTCTGGGGTAGGAACCTTAGCTGGTTCTGTCAATTCCTGGGAAACTTCTTTTTCTGCCCCTACTTCCTCCGGAATTTCTTCCGATGCCTTAGGAATGGATTGTTCCTGTTCAGTATCTCTTATCTCTTCGTCATCATGAACAGGCATATTTCCTTCTTCTGCCTCTTTTGCATGTGGTTTTTCAGATGCATTTTCCTCTTGGGGTTTGCCGTGGAGGTCTGATGGACTGGAAGGTTGGACATACTCACCCATATTGGCCAAAACTGTGGCCAATTCATCTTCTCCCACTGGGTCCTGTGGTGGGCTACCTTCCTGCTGTCCCATTTCCTCCTCCTGCTTGGATTGTTCAGCTTCTGCCTCAGAATTCTCAGCTTCTGTTTCAGAATGCTCAGCTTCTTCCTCATTTTCTTCTTCGGATTGCTCGGCCTCCTCTTCTGATTGCTCGACCTCCTCTTCAGATTGCTCGGCCTCTTCTCTCTCTTCTCCTTCAGCTTGCTCTACTTCTACTTCTGGCCGTGAGGATTGCTTGTCCTCCATTTCTACTGGCTGGCTGGTGCTTTCCTGGAGCTTTTCCAGCCTTCATCGTATCTGAGCTAACCGGATCGATTTCCTATGTTTCTTTGGCTGTTTGGGTGTACCGGTGGCATGGTTACACTTTGCTGATTCCTGGCATGTTTCTGGACGTTCGATGTACTAGTGACATGCTTTTGTTTTACTAATTCTCTGCGTTTTTCTAGACGTTCTGGTGTGCTGGTAGTATGCTTACGTTTTGGGGTTGGTGTTGTCACCCTTCCCTCAGTTATTGCAATTAGCTCTTCCCAGCTGCTTTGTTGCTGGGTGAGGCTATGACTAACAATTAATCGAATTAACCCATGGTGACTGACAACTGACTCTACATGCTGTGCCTTTTTTAAGCTTCGTGTAATGTCATGAAGTAACGAATTCAAAAGTGTAAGCAGATTTACAGAGCATTTCTGCTTTAAAACAGCTAAGAGTTTAAGATGTCGTGGTCTTACCACGTCTTTTCTACCCTCGCAGGTGATGTAGCTTTGCACGGTTCTTGTTAATTCTGCCCAGGGCTCTCCTAGCATTGCTGGCAAAACTCCCTTCCCTTTAATCGTCAAGCTCTGGCCTTCGTCCTGGAAGATTTCTATAATCTTCTGTAGTCTTTCCTTTTTTAGCATCCATACAGGTCCGGTGGCTAGTAGTCCCGAGACTTCTGCGATTATATCATCGGTGACTACTATCTATCTCCCCCTTACTATGGAGTAATCGTCTGGCAGATTCTACAGGAATTCCATCGCCACTGTTTCGTTAGACTCCCGCAAGCGATTGAGATAAGTCAGCCACCCTGCTCTTTCCAGGATCTCCTGGGCAGCAGTGGAGACTATCAACACCTGCGGTTCCCTTCGAATCGCCCTTCCTCCCATGGTTTCACTATGGATTATCAATGGAACAACAACTGTTTGTGTTGTTTGAAACACAGAGAGGGTAATAGTCACAAGATTTTTGAAAAAAACAGAGTATGCAACAAAAATGGCTTATGAACAACAACTTGTGTAACAAAAATAGAAACAGCATGTCGTTAAGCCGTGCCATACCCTAGTACACAACCTCTCCCAAATAGTGAGCTGACACGTAATCCAGGGAATAATGAGGTTAACCTCCCCCTCGCAATGTGATAGGCTGTCCCAGCCATCAAATAAAGGAGCAACACCCGATCTGCAACAGAGTCATAAAGGAACAGCTTATGAAAATATGCCATGTTTAGAAAAACAACAAATTACCGAAATCGAGGCATAAAGTTGGATCGCGTATTACGTAAGAGGCTGCTGTGATATGATGCGAGGCTGGGGGGATAGGACGTCTGTCGTACTTGCCAAATCTCAAGTGGTCATTGTCACTTACTTTGCCATGATTGGTGGTAATAAATTTTCATGCGATATATAAGTTGGGAAATGATAGATGATTAGTTCCTAGGATGTAAGAAACAAAAGAGTATTAATATCTTACCTATTGGTGTAACCAATGTGACTTCAATACCATTAACAGTGCTCTGCTGCCGACAGGTGTCCATAACCTTGGCAGAGTTGTTTATTTCACCCCTGGAACCATGATCCTTTATGTGTATATTAAGGAGTGTAATGTCAAAGTGTAGGCCATTATGCTGGCTTGGTAATCAGTTAGCCATAATGCCATTCACGAGGAAGGAGCGAAAAGTGGGCAAGTCGGCTTGTGATGAGACCTCCTGTTCCAAGGTTTGTTTATTTGATATACCTTTTGGACCATATCCCTGGTGTGGTGGCCATAGTGGGAATTCCACTTCACTTCCATCCTCATGATTGTGGTAGGCTGGCTCTTGATGAGACCCCCTATTCTACATTTGACAACTTATAATTCATGTTTACTTTTTTATTTCTCATAAAGTAATTTTCCTTATTTATACACAAAGGGTGGTTCGACACTCCTTAAGAGTAGGAATGGTGGAAGAAGTCTTATCATCTCAATAGGAAGATATAAACCCTTTGCTCTTATTCCTAAACAATAATCAAAGAGGATTAAAGGGATTGTCATGATAAAGATAGCTAGTCAAAGCAAAATTAGTAAGACAATGACAGCAAAAGATGATGAATAAGTGTGTCCTTCCTTTTGTCCTCTTACCAATACATAGCCTTATAAATATAGCGATTTATAATTTACAGATTTCGGTATGTTGTGATTTTGTGTTCATTACATAAGTGCATAGTTGTATATTAAAGACTTTGAAAGAATAGGAGCAAAAAGCATCCTCAATTCAGATCAGCAAAAGGAATGAGTTGTTTCACAAGGAGAGAAAAAGTATGCTAGTGGTGTTCCTTTTGGAAAGAGGAACAACAAAGGAGCATAGATATCAAAAGAGTAAATGCCGTTCCTTTGAAAAAGGAACAACAAAACACACCAATGCCGTTCCTTTGAAAAAGGAACAGCAAAAATTAAAAAAAATGCTATTCTCTTGGAAAAGGACAGCAAAACACTCGAAATGTCGTTCTTTTTGAAAAGGAACAGCATCCACCAAAAAGGTTGTTCCTTTAAGAAAGGAACAACAAAAGACGCAAATATTTTGTTCCTTTGAAAAAGGAACAGCAGAAATAAAAAATATGTTGTTCCTTTGGAAAAGGGACAACAAACACACAATAGTGCCGTTCCTTTTGAAAAAGGAACAACAAAAATCGAAATGCTGTTCCTTTAGAAAAGGAACAGTAGAACAAGCAAATGTCGTTCCTTTCAAAAAGGAACAAAAGAAAATCAATGATGTTGTTCCTTTGAAAAAGGAACAACAGAAAATCAAAGATGTTGTTCCTTTGGAAAAGGAACAATAGGAAATCAAGAATGTTGTTCCTTTAGAAAAGGAACAGCAGAAAATAAAAAATGATGTCCCTTTAGAAAAGGAACAATAGAAACACACAAATGCCATCCTTTTGGAAAAGGAATGGAAAAAATCGAAATGATGTTCTTTTGAAAAAAAGGAACAGCAGAAATGACAGAAAAACATTAGTTCAAACATATGTACAAGAACGACTCAAAGAAAAGAACTTATGTACAAATTGTAAAAGAGAAATGAATTCCTTAATGAATTACAGGTGAGGAAGACTTCTCCTCCTCTCCCAAAATCTCCATATCAGTGTCTCGGCGTAGCTGCTGGCAGAAGGATTCCCGAGTGAGTGGTTTGCGATAGAGACGAACTCGGTGGCCATTTACTTTGAAGGCATATCCAGAACTGTCAATGGTGATTAAAGTAAGGGTTCCATTGTCATGTACCTTCTGGATTTTGTATGGTCTCAACCAACGAGTCTGGAGTTTCCCGGGGAAGTCCTGAAACCTAGAGTCGTAAAACAGAGCCCAGTCTTCCTCATAGAATACTTTGTTTTTAATGAGCGCATCATGCCATTTAGCTCGCTGCTGTTGAATCAGTGCTGTATTTTGTAGTGCAGAGAGCCTAATTTCGTCCAACTCATTGATCTACTGTAGTCAATTGATTTGTGCCTTGCTTAGATCTAAGCCAACTTCCTGTGCTGTTCGTAATGCTTGGATTTCGAATTCTATGGGAAAAATGGGTTGTTTTCCAAACACTAATTGATAAGGTGAGTAACCAGTGGTGCTTCTCCAAGTTGTTCTATAGGCCCAGAGTGCTTCAGGTAGTCTGGCAGCCCAATCACGCCTATGTGACACAATGGTTTTCGTTAGGATTGATTCTATTACCTTATTGTTGCTTTCTACTTGTCCATTCACCTGTGGGTGGTATGGAGTAGTGATTTTATGCTGGACGTGATAATTGTTGAGTGTTGCAGCTAACCTATTCCCATCAAATGTGGTCCTCTGCCTATAATTATTTCCCTTGGAAGGCCATAACGTACAAGTAGATGGAACAGGAACTATATGACAGAGTCCTCTGTGGCTCTTGGCAATGCTTCTACTTCAACCCATTTGGTGACATATTCTGTTGCCACCAAGATATATGTTTTATGATTTGATGGTGGGTTGATGGATCCAACAAAATCAAGAGCCCATCGCTCGAATGGTTCAATGACTAACTTTGGTTTCAGAGGCAGCTCGTCAGATTGACCAAGACATCCTGCTCGCTGGCAGCTGTCACAGGCTTGGACAAATTTCTTTGCATCTCTGAAAATCGTGAGCTAATAATTTCCTGTCTGCAGTACTTTATGTCCTGTTCTATGCTCAGCGAAGTGTCCACCACATGGTCCATCATGACAGGCTTTTAGGATGTCAAAGATTTCATCTTCCCGAACACATCTCCTGATATGCATGTCTGCCCCTGTGTGAAACAAATAGCCCCTAATCCACGCGAATCGAGCACTTTTCTGAACAATCTGTTTGTGCTCATTAGGGGTTAGGTGTTTTGGTAGTTTACCTACTGCGAGGTAATTGGCAACATCAGCATACCAGGGTGTTTGAACGGCAACAGCAAACAGATGTTCATCCGGAAATTGATCTTCAACTGTTGCTGCATCGATTGGCTTTGGCATTCTTGAGAGAAAATCGGCTACAGGGTTTTCTTTGCCAGGCCGATCCTTGATTGTGATATCGAATTCCTACAATAAAATCAACCATCTAGTTATTCTGGCATTTGTGACAGGCTTATTTGCTAAATATTTTATGGCAGAATGATCTGTATACAAGATAATAGGATAGCCTGTAATATAATGTCTAAACTTATTGACAGCATGTATTACAGCTAGGAATTCTTTTTCAGTAACAGTGTAATTTAATTCAGCAGGGGATAAATTTTTGCTGATGTAATAGATAGCATATGGTTTTTTATCCTCTTCCTGCCCAAGGACTGCGCCAATGGCTGTATCTGAGGCATCAGATGATATCTGGAATGGCAAATCCCAGTTTGGTCCTCGAAGGACTGGGGCTATGGATACGAGCTTCTTTAAATCCTTGAAAGCACGCTCACATTTTTCTGTCCAAAGAAAATCAACGTTACCAGTTAGTGCATATAATGGTGCAACAATGTGCGAATAATGTTCTATAAATCGTCTATAATAACCAGAAAATCCAAGAAAGCTGCGTACCTTTGTTTGAGTAGTAGGAGTGGGAATAAGAAAAAGTATTTGGATTTTGCCCAGGTCTACCTGAATGCCGGCTACTGAAATATAGTGTCTTAGGATAAGTCCTTCGGTCATCATCATGTAACATTTTTCGTGGCTTAAGCAAAGCCTGGTAGCGATGCAGTGTTGTAGGACTTTTTCTAGGGTGTCTAGTGCTCGATCAAAATCATCTCCATATGGTGTAAAGTCATCCATGTATACTTCAAGTCCATCATTTATTAAATCTTCAAAAATGCTAAGTATATCCCTTTGAAATGTGGCAGGAGAATTACATAAGCCAAAAGGTAGAACTCGATAGGCAAATGTTCCCCAAGGAAAAGTAAAAGTAGTTTTGTCCTAGTCTTCCGGGGCAATCTAAATCTGATTGTATCCACTAAAGCCATCCAGGAAAGAAAAGAATTTCTTTCCTGCAAAAGTATCTAATACTTGGTCTATGAATGGGAGAGGAAAGTGGTCTTTTTGTGTTGCTTTATTTAGTTCCCTGTAATCCTCACAGATTCTCCATTTCCCATTCTTTTTTGGTACCACCACAAGCGGAGAGACCCATTTGCTATCGGAGATAGGATAGATAAAATTGACATCTAAAAGTTTTTGAAGTTCAGCTTTTACCACATCTTTTAGATGAGGATTAAGTCTCCTTTGCGGTTGATGAACAGGTCTGGCATCATTTTCTATGTAAATGTGGTGTGTACATAATTGGGGATCAATTCCTTTCATATCAGGGTAATCCCATGCGAATGCTTCTTGATATTTTTTTAACAAATGGATGAGCTTTGTTTCTTGTTCAGGTGTGAGGTTGGCATTAATATTTAAGGTTTTTCCCGGTTCAATTTCCACAATTTTACTATTTGCAACAGAAGTAATAGGTATTATTTGATCATGCGTATCTTTCAGAGGATCTTCTTCTAATTCATTATCGAATGCTGCTTCTATCATGTGACACTGTGTGCAGGATCCGGATTCAGTTTGACTAATGAAGTTATTAATGGCATCATCTTCTGTTTGATCTTTAAAATCAAGTGCCTCTTGTATAGTTAATGGAGATCTAATGTTGTCAGTAAGGTATGATACAGGGTGCTTGTTAGTTTTAATTATTGTGACACTTGGCTGCGTTGGAGGATATAGAACTAAATTCTTGCTATTGGGTCCTTTGGTTATGGTCATATTTCCTTGCTGACAGCCAATGTAAGCATCGACAGTGGCAAGCCAAGGTCTACCTAGAATTAGCGGGTGTCCATCAAGTCGGGTTTTTGGATTAATTATCAGGAAATCTGTTGGATATTCCCAGGAATCTACAGAGACCATAACATCATGTAGAGTACCTTCCGGTCTAACCATAGATCGGTCAGCCAATTCTAACAAAGTAGAGGTGGGTTCTACAGATGTAATGCCGAGCTTTTGACAAGTAGTGGTTGTTAGAATATTAATTGTAGCTCCTAGATCAACTAAGGCATTAGACAGGGTCTAACCATAAATTTGAACAGTTACAATTGGATTTCCTGGGTATTCATATTTAATGGGTGTTTCTTTCCCTGATAGTAAATAAGATAAGGTGCTGACTACTTAGACTCTTGGATTATTTGTTGTATTCCTCCTTGGTTTATTTATGTACAATTCTTTGATAGTTTTTACGTATATAGGAATGTCTTGAATGGCTTGGAGGAATGGAATTTTTATGTACAGATTTTGTAATTCTCCCAGAATGTCGAAGTCAGGATACTGTAAAGGTAGAAGTATGACTAATCGTTCTGGAAACGAAGGAGAGGATGTGATTGCTTGATTATGAGTCTGCTGCTTATTCACATCCTCTTGTTGCAACTGATGTTCTCTTGGTAACTGATCTTCAATATGAACTGTTTTATCTCCCTCAGTTTCAATAATACGTCCAGATCGTAACTGAAGGTCATTACACTCCCTCAGGTCAGGTCCTGTTTCTGGTGATTCTATGATTTGAAGAGATTGGACTGGTCTATTATTTGGATTGGGGTTGGGTTGGGCTGGGAGTTGCGGTCTCAGATTAGACTGGGGATTTTGTTGTAAGGCTGGTAGAGTAGGTTGAGGGAGCGGAATAGTTCCTACTGGTTGGTGCATCGGTCTCTACCAGTTTGTCTACCAGGCTGAACTTTGTGAAGTAAGGGGAGTCCATTGTGGAGGATATGGGCTATTTTGCCAATATGGTGGAGTGCAAGGGAAATTCGGCCAACTATATTGGCTTGCCTGATTCAGCCACGGGTTTGAAGAAGGAAACGACTGTGGTGACTAGTTTGAAAATGGGGGTTGGGACTGACTTTGCCACATACTATATTGTTGAGCATTATACTGTGGAGGCTGAAAAGAAGAAGTTGGCTCTGGAAACATACCAGATTGTCTCGGCTGCCACTGGCGGCGTTGGTTGATCAAGTACACCAATTCTGGTTCTTCTTCCGCTTCCTTATATACGCTTTCAATCCAGGAAGTGAGGGGCAGCTCTCCGTAAGGTGATATTTTGTACAGATAGTGCATGTTTGGACTGTATCCAGTGGACATTCCTTGTGACTATGCTTTTTCTTGCATCGGGGACAGAAGATTGCCAAATTCTTCTCTGCCTCCATCTACTTCTGTTTAGCCTGCATAATATCAAGTTGTGTAGTTAGTGTCCCTAGAATATCAGTTTTAAAATTTTCCAATAAATTTCCAATTTCTACACGTGTTACTCCTTCTGTTGATATTTTGTTATCCCTTACAAACCAATCATGTTCTGCCGGTTTTACTCTTGTGCTGCCTCTCGAACTCCTGATACATAAATCAATGATGTCAGCAAAATTCTCTTGATAAATATCCCCTTTTCCCATGATGTTTAATGTTTCAATCCATTGTTCCTTCATGCCCCTTATCAATGCAGTTTTTAACACATTATCAGGTAAAGGTAGTGATGCATAAGGAGATCTTTGTAGATTGTACTGAAAATGTTCCACATACTCCTCTAATGTTTCATTCGGTTTGGCTGTCATTTGGAATATTTCGTCCTTTAATTCTCTAGACCTATAATAATCCTAATATTTTTTTAAGAAAGATTCTTTCATTTGATCCCAATTGTTTATGACCCCACCACCTAATCCCATAAACCATCTTAAAGCAACCCCTTTTAATGTAGAGGGAAATAATTTCAATTTCTGGGGATCAGTGGTGTAATCATATCCCCTGCACAACACATCAAATTTGAATAAAAATGCATCCGGATCTTCTGATGTGAGACCGTGAAATGTAGGGATATGTTGAAGAGGGATTGCTTTCATGGGCGCATTTGCTGCAGAATCCACTATAGGGTATTGTAATGTAGAGGTCTGAGTGTTTGGCTGATTCTGAGCCATAGGATCGAATATATGCCAGTAACATTCTGGGATATCTAAGAGGGTATTCCTAGGTTGACAGGGAATGGCTTTGACAGGGATAGTTTTAATAGCACTTCCTTTATATGGGATAATGAGAATACCTGATGTCTGAGGATATTGGGTTCCTTCAACAATGATTTTTGCAGTGCTCCCCTTATCTAGGCTATTTAATGGCTGATTTGTTCCAATAGGAGATCTTGGTTCCTCGGTTTCCCCTGTTTCTCCTTCTCCTTCACAAAGGTTGCTGAAATTTCCTTCCTGCAATAGTTCTGGGGTAGAATTTTCAATTTCTTGAAAGTACTGCTCTTCAGTTTGACTATGCACCTCAGCAAAGGCTACAGATGGTGATCCTGTGGCCTGAAGGGAACTAGTAGGATGTTTAGAAATGATTTTCCTGGGGCCTACTGATGGCTGAGATTCTGTTTTCTTATAGATTTCGTCTATGAAGGTCGTTCGGCCAAGGGTCACAGCCCCTTAGATTTTTCATGTTTGGGTGGAGGTTTGATATTCTTTTCTGGTTTTTTCTGCTTAGTCATGCACTCAAATGAACTACTAAATTCTATTCAAACAAAGCAACAACTATTCTGTTAGGAAAGCAGACAGTGGAGCACGGCTTTTACATGCTCCGTACGCAGGTTCTTACCTTCCGTTTTTAAGATCCAACTCTTCCGTAGCAGGTTCGTACACTATAAAAAAAAAGACAAATGGCTACACTCTTTCCCCGACAACGGTGCCAAAATGTAGAGCTATAAAAAGGGTCTCTTTCACCTCTAATTACCTCACATTAATATGTCAATCCGGGAGCGTTTTGTTATTTCAAAGAGTGTCTCAGTCTGAGGCTATCATTTGTCAGAGTAATGCTAGTAGTAAAACGTTTAAAAATACAAGAGTAAACGGATGCTTGTCTATAACTAAATTACTTCAAAAGAATAAATCACACACTCAGAAAACTAGGAAACTTATCAGTCAAGGGTTCGGCAGCGATAACCCATCGCTTTGGAAACTGATGGAAAGGAAATTAGAGAACAAACCATGGGTCTGGGAGCTAGACAGTTGTCAGGCGGAAAGAGTCGATAGTGCGGACACAACCAACCTCCCTAGGAGTCTAAGACTCTCTAGTGACAAACAAGACAAACAAGAGCAATCCTTCTCTAAACATGCATTTACTATATAAGAAATCAAGTGTTTAGATCCTACCTGTAATCCAACGCTGTTGTAGCAGTCCAGCCTCGCTGATCCGGATGAGCTCCTCCTTCACTTCGAAACCTGCATTCACTAACAATCAAACGATTAAATAGCACTTGATGATCTCATAAAATAAAACATGTTTAACACATAGACCAAGGAGTACATGAAACAACTCATAAATAACAAGTTATTGAGAAGAATGGACTCATTTGCATAAATAGGAAACAAAAGGAACAATTACAACCTGAGCCTTGGTGTGGTGCAAGTCCCTCCCAGGGTCCATCAAGAGTTCTCCTTTACTTTGACAAAGCTCACCCACTTCCAAATAGAACAAGAAAAGATGGCAATCTCTCCTCACAAGCTTCTAAATGGGAGTCCTAATTCCAGCAGCATCTACCCTTAGAAATGTTTAGCTTTCAACCTCCCCTCCTTCTGGCCCAATGCCTGTATTTATAGTGCTCAAGAGGAAGTTAATCAGGTCCACCATCAATGGGATAATTCCCTCTTTGGATGGGATAGCTCCCTTATTGATGGGATAAGTTCCTCTTTGGTAGGGGTACATGAACCATCTGGAGGCGCTTCATACACGTCAAACATACTTCTAGAAGCCTCTAGAAATGACCACAAGTAACTTTTTAAAGATGAAACTTGCGCATTTTGACCTTTACAGGGGTACGCACCTGCCCCTTTACATACAGAGCGTACAAGTACGCAGCTTTTGTGAACATTAGGTGCGTACCCGCAGGTAAGGCCGAGAGAATCTGCGTACCCAGAGATAAATACATTTATAAAGACTTTCTCTCTTTTTTGGAGTTTGACATGGAGAGCAGAGGCATAAGACTTGCCCAGGAGGATAGCATGACTGTTGATAGAGTCATACTAACTGTAAATAGTCATGGTGACATTTTTTAGTGTAACAGATTGCCCCTTAAAGTGTGAAGCCTGTAATAGATTAGGGTTTTGTATTATCTAGGAAGGGTGAAGTGCTTTATCATTTCAAGGATTATCTCGTGGAGAGCCTGGTCAGAACCTGCAATTTTCAACACAAAATACATGTATAAGATTATATCATCGCTGAGGTAGGCATTCCCATACTCAGATCAAAACTTTAAGTAACAGACTAACTACTCTGGTACAGGAATGATCTTGCAGTACATCATAATCATAGACTTTTGTAGACACAGTATGGGCGCAGCCATCTGTTTATGATCAGTCTACTTAGATAATGAATACAAAACTCCTCGCAGCCTGGATGGTGGAAACTAGATCCAGGGTCTTCATTTCTACTTCCCGAATTGGTACGATTCTAACCATGCGAATAAATGAGTTGATGTCGAACATGGTAGAAACCACTTGATTACCAGTCGATGATGTAAACTGTTAACAAGTGTGAGAGAACCACCAGTAATGTCAATGGTTCTCAAAGTACCCAGTACAATCCATGAGATGTGAATGAATGAGTTGATGTCGAACATTTCACGGAATCCTTCGATCGAAAGTCAATGATGTAAACTGACGTCAAAGGCGAGAAACCTGCCATTGATGCATGCAGACTTCAAGGTACTGACGATTTCTAAGTCATCTCTCTAAATAATGTGCTGATGTCGATAGAAAGCGACCCGTTGCAGGCAAGCCCACAACACGAAATCATTGTTCAAGTTGAAGAAATGTTGCTGTAAGGACTGACTCAGGGATGGTCAAATGGATGACAAGTATTTTGCAGATGAAAGTTTTGCTTGCAGACCTCTTGAACACATAATGACACAACAGATGGCTTGGTGACGAATGACTCAAAGTTAATCCCGGAACCCGGCTAAAGACTTTCAAGGTGGCTTGATCAACTATGAGGTAAAGGATTTCCCAACCCAGGTGAATGAAAAGTGTCCTGTCCAAGAGTGGTAATAAAGTTTCTTCTGAGACAAAAGATAACAAATAGGCTCATTCTTCTCTCTTTTCCCCCACCATTTCTGGCAAGTACCTCTTTACTTTTTAACAAGCTTGAGGAGGATAACATATGCTTGATTAAAAGCTCATCCTTCGGATGAGTCCAACTTAGTTTTGATTCGAACCCTAGGAAGGAGTGGTTCGTTCCTGTTTGTAATTGAACAGGTCCTTTACTGTGAAATTTTAACGAGCCCAGTATAGGAGAAACTCGGCGTTTTTCAATTTTAGAGAGTCTGAAAAACTTAAGAAGACTCCAGGTTGAACTTTTTCGTAAATTTGTGTCCCCCAAGCCCGAAAAAGTATAAAATAATACTTGGGAGAACCGCTTGATCTTGCAACCAAGGAGTACTTTCATGATTAGTGTCTCTGACCTGAAAAGTAAAAAGCGATCAAGGACACGTCGTTTTATTTCCGTATCGAGTTTGAAACGACAAAAACCCGGCAATCTTTTCCTGTTTTTACGGTCAGAAAAGAGCTATAAGGGGACCGTCTTTTAATTCCATTTTAACGAGTGTAAAAGAAACGCTCGGCGATCTTTTCATGTTTTAGGAGTCAGAAAAGAGCTTAAAAGATGACTCTGATGTTTTGGTTCATGAAAAATGATGGTTTTACTCTAAAGTCCTTTTGTCCTGCACAAAAACGACACATTACTCATACCTGTTTAAGATGGGTAAAAATACATTGAAAAATGTCCTTTCATGGTGAAAAATAAACAAACCTAGCATTCATTCATCCAAAAAACCTATAAAAAGACTTTTTACCATGTCATTTTTACCATTTTACTGTTGAGGTTGAGAAAAGGGCTTTTGACAAGAAACTTCCCGTGGAGATTGTGGAGAATCCGACCGTCAGAATCGAACGCCGTTTCCCCAGGTATTCTACAACACCCCTCTCTTGATTTCCATCCGTTTAGAATTCATTTTTAAGTTTTTATTTGATTTTTTGGGGGTCTTGGGGTTTCAAGATGCGCACTTCGGGGTACGCAGGTCATGCACTGCTGACCTGCGTACCCCGATATTTTCCAAATGGGAAAATTACGGGGTGTACGCACCCGGCCTTAAGGGAAGCTGCGTCCGGGCACTTTGTCCCTAAAGGCGAGGTGCGTACCCCGCAAAACACAAATTGAAACCCTCATACCTCCAAAATAGACCAAAATTTTTAAATTTTATGGATCCTAACTGATGTTTTATGATGTGCAGGGAGCACACCATGCTTGATTGGCGTGAAAGAGAGCACGAGGATGTTGATTTGGCCACGATAGGTCATCAACCTTCCATTGATGCATTAAAAGCATGCGGACTGTACAAATACTGGGCCATACCTGGCATGAGGGGCCAAGTGCCGTTCCTTGAGTGGCTGGTTGAAAGGTGGAACATTCAGGAGCAATGTTTCTACATCGGAGAGCACCAGCTCGAGATAGAGCCCTCCGACATATATTTTCTCACTGGCTTGCCTAACAGGGGCGAGCAACTTTCTATATTCGGGACTAGGCCGGGTGGCCAATCCCTTGCTAGTCTCCGGCTAGAGTGGTGCAACAACCAAAACCATGAGAAGGGGATAGAAATCAAGTACATATCCCGACCTGAACTTATGGTGATAGCCTTTACTGTTACCAGACTTTGCGGCACGGCCGCTTTGCACCAAGCCACTGGGTCCCAAATGCGGATGGCTATAGACTGCTTCCACGGCACCATTTTCAACTGGTGCGATGCTGTGTTGGCTAATTTGAAGGGCCAACTAACCAGGGCAAAGAGAGGACAACTGAAGACCTTTGGATATGGGCCTTTAGTCGTGAGCTTTTCCCTAGAGAGAGTTCCAATGCTGGTCCCCCAGCATCTTACAGTTCCAGTTGGGGTGCCTCGGGAGCCTAAGTTGACGAGATGGGTTGCGGTAATGGCCCGGCATCCTGATGAGGGCGCAGCAGTTGTTCGATTTCCTGATGGTTACTTTCACTGGCTAGAGAGCCAGGTCTTTGCTATTCAGGACTTTCCTTATGCCGGAATGGATTTTCGGAATGATCCGGACATGGTTCTTCCACAGGGAGAACAGTGGGACGACAGAGGTATTTCATTTTTCACGAGTTTTCAAATTATGTATTTTTTTTTGTTTTTATATATTGCCTCAAAACTGACAGCACAAATTTTCAAAATGCAGATGTAGGTCCACGGCGTCCAGCCAACCTCCAGGCTTTTGAGAGGAGAGTACCAGCTGTACCAGCACCAGCCCCACAGGATGCGGCCGCAGAGACCTTAGCCGAGTTGGAACAGGATCTAGAGCGTCTGACGGCGGATATACCAGAGACCACCATAGATGACATTCCCATTCGACTTCAGCGCTATGTGGTCGCAGTCCCAGGACCTTTTAGGAGGTTCTTGTGTAGGGTAGCGCGGGCAGTGGTCTCGTATAGAGAGCACCACCAGTGATTGGCTAGTCACTTTTGTAGACACATATGACATTTTTGGCTTTTTGTACTTATCATTTTTGCCGATCATAAGGTGTTTTTCAACCTATGATCGAAGACGATGTATATTTTTGACACACTCCTATCTATATATATATCATTATTACCGGCTCATTTTGTTTAACATATGTGATGAAATGTTTTTAAATTTACTTGCATGATTATCGTAAATGTCTGTCCAACATTCGAGAAGCAATTGCATCTGCTAATGTATTTAAAGACCTTGGAATATGCTGATATTCAATGTAATCAAATTCACGTTCCAAGAGACGCACTCTCAAAAACAACCTTAATAACACAGGATTTCTAATGGCATATACTCTATTAAGCTGTAATACAACGAGTTCAGAATCTAACCTCACTATCAAACGTCGAATTCCAAATGAAATAGATTCAGACAATAATTCAACCACTGCACTGTATTCTGCAATGTTGTTCGTCGTTTGACCGAGGCTCACCCCATGCATAGAAACTAACTCGTCAGAGGGCGAATAGATAACCCAAGCTGCGGAAGAGATATTCCGTGTACTACGACAAGCACCATCGGCAAATCCAATGTACGTTTGGAGAGGCGTCGACATCTGCAATATCAAGAGTAAAACCAAGATAAGCCAGAATAACGACGAAAAACACACTTTCTAAGCTAAGCACACTATCTAAACTAACAAACATACTAGCTAGAAAGAAAACCTAACCTAACTAAAAATTCTCCATACCCACCATTTAAGCATAATACCTCTTTAGGTAAAGTCCATTTCTGGGTTTACCCAAAGAGTCCCCATCAAAATCTACCAGCTCATAGGCCCCTTTTGCTAGCTTTCGCTTTACAATGTAGGGTCCATGCCACATAGGAACGAATTTTCCAGCACCTAGCTTATCGTTAGCTTGATCATATAATAGCACTAGGTCTCCCTCCGAAAAAATTCGAGGGGTCACATTTCTATCATACTGAGCTTTCATTCGCTTCGCGTGAGTCTCGATTGCCAATGCAGCGTCACGTCGAGTCTCATCTAATTGAGCTAAGTATAATAAACGTTTCTCCTCTTCGGAAGTAGCTGGGAGTAATTCGACAGCCATTTGAAGTGATGGGATTTCGCATTCAATGGGTAACACAGCTTCCAAGCCATAAACTAGCTGGAAAGGAGTGAACCCTGTTGAAGTTTTCACTGAAGTTCGGTATGCCCATAGCGCTGAAAATAACATGTTGTGCCAATTCGACCGATGAATACCAATGATTCGTCGGATCATGATAACCAGAACTTTGTTGATAGACTCAACCAAACCGTTGGCTTGCGGATAATAAGGAGTAGAGCTATCGTGGCGCAAACCAAGCTGGCTTGTAAGCTCAGTCATCATGATGTTTCGAAAATGGCTCCCATGGTCAGTGATGATTGCTTGTGGGACACCAAACCTAGTTATAATGTGATTGAATACGAAAACTGCAGCTGTTTTGCCGCTTGCGTCGAATGTAGGCATCGCCTCGGCCCATTTAGTAAAATAATCAACCGCGAGGATGATATACGCATGCCCCCCGGCCGAGTGAGGGTTACAAGTAATAAAATCGATACCCCATTTGGCGAAAGGACCAACGGCAATTATAGGGTGGAGAGGAGCAGGTGGTGCGCGCATCTTGCGATCAAACACTTGACAGTTGTGGCACTTTCGGACCGCAATGATACAATCTTTAAACATGGACGGCCAGAAATAGCCAGCGCGCAACACCTTCTGAGCTGTGGCATACCCAGACATATGACCGCCACATGCTCCAGAGTGACAATCATTCAAAACCTCTCAGCCTCTTCGTGAGTTAAACAACGTCGAAAAACTAAGTCTGCCCCCCGGCGATAAAGTGTATCTCCAATAATCCTGTATTGCTGGGATTGAAACCGAATTTTTCGACGTTCCGACTTTGAAGCTTCAGGCCGAAAGGTTTGGGTTTGGAGATAGATGATTATATCCCCGTACCACGGATCTAAAGTACTGATAAGAAACAAAGATTCGTCCGCAATGGACTCCTCTGCCACAGTTTCTGTGTCAGCACGCGGGAAATCACACATCAATTCCGCAAAAACTAAGGATTTCTTAGACTTGGACTTCTCGAACTCCAAGTCGAACTCTTGCAGGATAACGATCCATTTAGAGTACTTGCCCCCTAGCAGTTGTTTTGTCAAAATATAAATCATAGGGTTGCAATCCGAAATAACTGTAGTTTTACGGAGAAGAATGTAGTGACGAAAACGCTGGACAGCTTGAACGGCTGCCAGGGCCAATTTCTCCACATGCGAATATTTTAGCTCAGTGGGGTTTAATGTCCTACTAAGATAATATATCACATGTTCCGCTCCGAATTCATCTTCTTGAACTAACACCATTCCAATAGTGGAATGCGAAGCTGCGAGGTATAAGAAGTAGTCCTGGTTGTAGTTGGGAGGATGCAACAACGGTGCATGGGTCAACGCGTGTTTAAGTGCATCAAAAGATTGTTGGGCAATCTCGTCCCAAAAGAATTGAGCGTTCTGTTTCAACAACCGTGTAAAACCTTTAGTGACCTCGGCGTAGTTTGGAATGAATCGGCGTAAAAAGTTCGCTTTCCCTTGCAAACTTTGGAGTTGGCGCAAACTCGAAGGAGGAGGCAATTTGATGATAGCTTCGACCTTCGAGGGATCGACGCGAATGCCGGCTTTTGAAACAACAAATCCCAGCAATCGACCCGTCTCTATACAGAATACACACTTGTGGGGATTCAACCGAATTCGATAATGCCTACACCTCATAAAGATTGCTCGTAAGTGGACAAGGTGATCAGCTCGATGTAAAGAATGAGCAGGCAAATCATCGAGGTACGGTTGCACAATGTGCTTGATGTCATGAAATGCGTAAGACATCGCCCGTTGAAAAGTGGCTCCGGCATTCTTAAGCCCAAAAGGTAATTTGCAATAAGCAAATGTCCCCCATGGACAAATGAATGCCGTTTTTGGTTGATCGGCAGGTAGAATATTGATTTGATTATAGCCCGAAAAACCATCCATGAAGGAAAACATTTCACTTCCGGCACAATCATCAATAATTTGATCGATATAAGGCGTAGGATAGTTGTCTTTTGGACAAGCTCGATTTATATCCCTATAGTCGATACAGATTCTTATTGTTCCTTGTTTCTTGTTGACCGGAACAATATTCGATACCCAATCCGTTAACGGGATTGGATAAATGAAACCTGCTTTCAACAGCTTCTCGACTTCTGCTTTAATCGCAGCCGCTTTCGAGGGTGAATCTGACGCAACCGTTGCCGGACGGGTTTAGCATCCGGGTAGGTCTTTATTTCATGAACAACAATGGCAGGGTCGATTCCTGGCATTTCCTCGTAAGACCAGGCAAACACATCGCGGAATTCTTGGAATAGGGCCTTGTAAGTTTGAATTTCATCTTCTGTACATGAGGCACCTATATGAATGTTTTCCTCAATTCCGGGCTTCACTGAAATATCAATGGGAATAGTGCGAGAAATATTCCCTAAATTCAACTCTGAATCAGAATGTTTCGTTGGATTCTGAGCGTCTTTGACATATTCAGCGGTAAAGATAGATGAAAAATCATTTTCAAAAGCATCATCCTTAGGTAAAAACGAAGATCTATGATGGAGATCTTCCCATGGTAGATCGTCTACACTTAGGATTTCGCGAAGTTGCTCGTCAGATGACACGACTTCGGGAAACGCTATCCGTTCTAAGGTTGATGTGAAAAGTGATTCTTCACTGACCACATTCATTTGGTCGATTTGGGTTGAACGCGAGTCGGTAAAAGACATGACGGCTTCATAAGCAATTTCATATGGACTCAAAGGCATAGCATCACCGAATGAGTCTATCTCAGATTCAGATGGGACAATCCAAGGATCGTCGTAAATAATGGTGTCTGATGTAATCATATGAATTGATGCAAATGAAGGGTCTGCGTTGATTGGAGGGAAAGGAAAAGTTCCCAGTAAACCGGAATCTTTAACTAAACCTACGCCAACGTCCCTATAAGGGATTGTCGTCTTACCGACATGCTGGATACTCTCTGAAGAGGCTGGGTCGGATGAAAAGTATGTCAGCTGATCAATTGTCACGATCTTACCGTTATGTGGAAACTTTATTACTCTGAAGACCGATGAAACGACCGCTGTCATAGCATATGACCAACTTCGACCCAAAAGAAGGTTGTAGTCTAGAGGGGCATCAACCACCTCCACATCCAGACTAACGGTTTTACCTTCTACCCCTATAGGCAATTCCTGTAGAATACCAAACGGACGGAACCCACGGCCATCAAAGGCCTTAAGGATGGTCGGGGATTGGTTCAGCGAAGGAGAACCAAGCGATCTCCAACACTGAATCGACATAATACACGTAGAAGCTCCCTCATCAATCACAGTCCGATGAATAGGCCTGTTTTTGACTATCACTGGAATTTGGAAAGCCATTTGATGGGGTAGACGCGGTGTACTATTTTCTAGATCGAAGATTATCAGATTCGGGTCCTGAACATCAACAGCTCCGATAGCCGACAAAAGTAATTTTCGTTGTGCTGGGCATGATTGCAGCACTTCTAAAGCCGACATTGCTGAGGGTGAAACAGCTAAGTCCTCAACAATGTTGTAATTCTGGGCCGCTCTCGCATGTGGATTGAAAGCAGACCTTCGAAGTACACCCTTGGCGGGCGGTTTGATTACTAAGTCCGGGTTAGGTTTTTCGATCTGTAGTGGATCGGAACCAGGAGCTGAGGTTGATGGATTAGAATGAGAAGATTCTGCTTCCTTACCATCAACAGGATTCTTACTACCATAATCTTGCGATCGAGTCGCAATCCTCACATGAGACATCATCAAAATGGGTTCTTCACTGGCAGTCGAGGAAGAACCTATCATCTTACTCTCCTGCTTTGGAAATGGATCTTTTAACACAGCAGGAGTGGGAGAACCTTTGACTATTTTCACAACCTCGGCCCGATGAGGGCAATCTCTTGTAAAATGATCCTCTTCACAAATAAGACAAGGATATCGAGGTTTGCGCTTTTCGTCATTGGTTTCCGACTTTTCTGTTTTCTCCTTCGGAGCCTTGTCTGCTTTAGCCTTCTTCTTTCCTTTCTTCTTTCCACCGTTTTTTGATTTGGCCGTAGATGACTCTACAGCGTGAATATCGGCGGAAAGTTCAGGAGAAGACTCTCCTGTCGGGGAATCAGGCAAGGTGATTATAGGAGTAGTAGAAGTCTTGGAAGATTTCTTCTTGCTCTTTGTATTCACGATACCAATCATACCATCAGCGGCATGAGATCCCGAAGGAGCAGCAGCGATTTGATTCGATTTTGGAAGATCTGGAATCTTCTCGTGTAACGTACCTGACTGAGTATAAACTAAGTCAAGGTACTGCGCCTGAGCAATGACTTGCTCCTCAGTAACTACTCCGGCCTTAGCTACATCTTCAGTAATCTTCGGTAATAATGATTTAACAAACCATTCAGCTAAGATTTGGTCCGGAATAAAAACTTTCACTAACCTTCTTCGACGTCTCCACTCATGAATGTGATCAGAAATATACGTGGACGTCGATTGTTTTAGTGAAGTTAATAACTCCGTGCCGTTATCGTATCTGACCGGCAACTGAAAGTGAGTTAAGAACGAGGTAGCTAACTGGCTAAAATTGTAAAAAGAGGCCCGTGGTAACTCAATGTACCACTTGGCCGCGAGACCAATGAGTGTACGCTGGAAAAGACGTAAGCGGATCGAATCATCCGAGATAGAATTTGAAGCACACCAGAGGTGGTAAGTCATCACATGATTGGACGGATCCTCTCCAGACTTACCTTCGAACTTGGGTATATCACTGGGCAACTTATTTGGCATTGGCGGCCAGAACGGAAGATATTGAATTGGATCGTTCGTTAGGCGCGTCAAGTCTGGTAAATCCAAAGTTGCGATAAACGGTAATTGCCGGTTAGGATCTCTAAAACTCTGGGTCACAAGACCAGTCCCAGGAGGAGGATATCCAGGATAACTAGGAACAGGAGTCGCATTAGGGATATTATATCCTCCTGGAAAACCAGGATTAACCGGACCGTACTGGGGTTGTTGAGGTTGTTGATAAGTGTACCCAGGATACGGTTGATACTGGTAAACCGGCTGTTGGACAGCTTGCCCATGTTGGTACTGTCCCTGGTACGGTTGATGAACAAATTGAGGTTGAGTAGTGACAACCGTACTTATACCAGGCTGACCTATAGGCATCTGGACCGTGGTTTGAATCGTAGATCCAGACAACGGTAAAGATGTCTGAGGAGTGGTTGCAGAGACAGTAGAAACCGGAGCTGTCGATACTCCAGAAGTAAGTGCGGCAGATGTAGCGGTAGTTGCAGCAGCCGTTTGAGATGGAGTACTAGGTGCAATTGGCGGCTGAGTAACTACCGAAGTTACAGAAGTTTGAACATTTGACTGGACAGGTTGCGGTTGCTGGGGTGGACCAGAAACTACGGGTTGTCCAGCTTGAGGTACCAACTGTATACTTGGCTGCAACACCTGTTGACCCTGTGATGGATCCCACACTATCATTCCGGGGTATTGACCCGTAACAGGTTGAGGATACTGAGATCCATAACCGGATTGAGGATAGGATTGATAATTGAAAGGTACAGTTCCCATACCTTGAACATATGACTGACCTTGAGGTGGTTGATAACCTTGACTCGAGTATTGACCTTGAGGTTGATAACCTTGGGGTAAATACTGATACTGGGGTTGACCTTGACCTTGAGGTTGATACCCTTGAGGTTGATACCCTGGGGTTGATACCCTTGAGGTAAATATTGATACTGAGGTTGACCTTGGGGTACATATTGAGGCTGGGGTTGACCTTGAGGCATGTATTGCACCATAGGTACATACTGACCTTGAGGTTGCCCCCCAGACACAATTTGTGTACCTTGAGGTTGCCCCCCAGGCGTTAATTGAGGCTGCCCCCCAGGCGGTAATTGGCCACCTTGAGGTTGAGAAACGGGAACTGAACCTGACATCATGTAAATGTCTCCTACACCCAACGGTTTATTACCATTGTTTCCAGCTAATAACCCATGATCAACGGGTTGAGGAGATGCCCCCGCAAAGGTACCAGAAAGTGATTGATACCCGGTGGGAACAGAAGGACCGCCGTGTAAGAAAGATTCAGGAGTTTGAGTAAACACGGACGACTGACCAGACATATTTACAGGAGTATAAATACCTCCAGGTGGAAAAGGAGTACGAGGTGTAGAAAAACCTATCCCTGAGTTGTCTAAATAATTGGTTAACGAAAGGTACCAAGTAGTACTTCTAGGAGGACTGTAAAAGATAGATTCACGCTCCCTGAGCTCAATAGTAAGTTGATCTTCAAGGTTAGAGACGCCTATTTCTTCCTCTGGAGCAAGTTCTTCAATAGCAATCAAACCAGTAGGAAGATTTTCGGTGATAACTCGTTCTACTCTTGGTGAATCTGGAACACTAGAAGTCGAGTAACAGGTTCAGATATTTCAGGTTCTTCGCCTGTATCACTAGTAGACGAAAAACTACCAGCAAGCTCAGAAACTGTAACAGCTTCGGGATTATAACCTGTCTCTAGACTTTGGTAATCTGGATGGACTACCAAGGAAGATTCTCCTTCTTCAGGTGAACCTACTCTACTGCCACTAGGAGGAGTTACAAGGACCTTCAACCTTCTAGATTACTCGGGTCGTCTCGAGGAGGCTCACCCCGAAGTCTACGGGATCTCCTCAACAATTCGGCCACAGAAACAACTTCAGGAGACTGGCCCCGAAGTCTACGGGACTGTCTCGGTAATTCCGCCACAGCTAAAAACTTTTAACTACTACACACGAAAACAAAGTAAAATCTCAAATCAAACCACCTAAAGTCTCTAAAGAACCAAACAAATTTGAATCACACGCCTAAAGAATCTAGGGCGTCAAACCAAGCACAAACAGTAGCCTTCCAGACCGAAAACGCTAGTTGGAGATGAAACCCAACATCGCCGGATTCAGTACAGAAGTGGCGGGTGGAACAGTTACCCCGGCAACCTGCTTAATGAATAGACCGGCACAAGTTCCTCCACTTTAACCGTCTCGAGTGAAGTGAACCCCCGGAAAATCCAAGTGAGTCTAGCCGACGTCTGCTCCAGGTACAGTGGGATCTTCCCTCCACCGTCACCTCGGTAGAATCCTAAAGATAATGGTCACTAAGGTTACCAACCGCAACAAATGCACCTGGGGGAACAGTCTACACTCCGACAGCACGCAAGGGCAGAGTATCAAGCTCAATCCCCTTGCCGGTTCCTTGACAATAATCCAAGGTTTACCGACAAGTGACCCCTGGCTCCTCGACAATGGTTAATCCGAGGTTTACCGTTTGTAATACGTGCGTGTCTGGCGTCGTTCCCAACGAGGGGGGATTGATCCCCTCACTGGTTCGGACACGAGCTCGTGCTTCTCCTTTAAGAGGAGCTTTCCCAGAGTACAAATGAGACAATTGGATTTATTCTATCACAAGATAAGCTACTTGTTTGGTTTTGTTGTCTTGGAGAGTTAATTACTCTCCTACTCCAAGACACTAGCCTGATCTAAATTGGTGTTTCAGAGCCCTAGTAAATAAAAGTTACTAAGTTGATTTTACTTTAAGCGTTAATTTTATGGTTTTTCTTAAAGACAAAAGGTAGCGGAAATGAAACCAATGGTGTGTAGACTCGACTCAAACCACTACAAAGATGCACCTAAGATGATTTACGCTACTTTTCTCTTTCAATGAAACTCCTAACTAAGAGAGTTGGAAGATGCAAATTTTATAGAAAACAACTTTCTTAGTAAAGACAATCAAAGAAACAATTCTCTTTATCTTTCCAAGCATACAAACATGACCACTCCTTACGTGCACGAAAAATTCTTTTTCTTTCAAAATCCTCAAAGCTACTTGAAACAAAACTTTTCAAAGGAGATGTTTTTGTATTTTCTCTTATTTAATAAAGCATATAAATCTATTTTAACGAAAATCAATCTCAAAAGCTATAAAATCTATGAAAACTTGACTCACAAGCAAATCAAAAAGAAATTTACTCTAAGCAAACCTAACGAGGCAAAAGCCTACAAGGATGATTCTAGGTTGTTTTACTTGACCACAATCAAGCCAAGGACCAGCTAATGCAGAATCAAAAGACCAGTCAAAACAAAACTCAAATCTTTTTGTTCTTTTTGTAAAATGGAATTCAATACTCAATCAACAAGCACTTCGAAATTTGCCAAAGAGACAACTCAAAGGTAAGTTGCTCTCACAGGTAGACTTTATGACAGGTCCGACTTCTAAGAAGGCTGACAAAACCAGAGAGATCTAAGGCTTGACAACTTCTACCGCCAAAGTCACTACAGGACCTACTCAAAAATCAAACCCTAGGGCTTAAACTTCTATGAAATCCACTAAAACACTCAATGCTATCGAAACAAGTTCAGGTGAAGATCTTTGACAAGAGACTAATGGATCTGGGCAGTAAAAACTAAGAAAAAGCAAAATCTAAGAAGAAAAATGTAAAAAATGGAAATTTCTTAATTTTTAGCAGGGTACGCAGGCAACCTGTTAAACCAGGTGCGGGCCCGCTCTGTGCACACAGCAACAGTGCGTACAAGTACGCACTGTGCAATACTCAGAGGGTGCGTACTACTGAAAAAACCAAGAAAAACTAAATTCAATCTAACCCTAAGCTAACCCACCCAAATACAAAGTCACAGAGCCAAAAACCAGAAAATAAATGACTTTTCTCAGATCAAAGTTGCATACAAAGGAAAAGACTTTCACATCAATGGAGTCCCCAGTGGAGTCGCCATTTTGTCAGGCGGAAAGAGTCGATAGTGCGGACACAACCAACCTCCCTAGGAGCCTAAGACTCTCTAGTGACAAACAAGACAAACAAGAGCAATCCTTCTCTAAACATGCATTTACTATATAAGAAATCAAGTGTTTAGATCCTACCTGTAATCCAACGCTGTTGTAGCAGTCCAGCCTCGCTGATCCGGATGAGCTCCTCCTTCACTTCGAAACCTGCATTCACTAACAATCAAACGATTAAATAGCACTTGATAATCTCATAAAATAAAACATATTTAACACATAGACCAAGGAGTACATGAAACAACTCATAAATAACAAGTTATTGAGAAGAATGGACTCATTTGCATTAATAGGAAACAAAAGGAACAATTACAACCTGAGCCTTGGTGTTGTGCAAGTCCCTCCCAGGGTCCATCAAGAGTTCTCCTTTACTTTGACAAAGCTCACCCACTTCCAAATAGAACAAGCAAAGATGGCAATCTCTCCTCACAAGCTTCTAAATGGGAGTCCTAATTCCAGCAGCATCTACCCTTAGAAATGTTTAGCTTTCAACCTCCCCTCCTTCTGGCCCAATGCCTGTATTTATAGTGCTCAAGAGGAAGTTAATCAGGTCCACCATCAATGGGATAATCCCCTCTTTGGATGGGATAGCTCCCTTATTGATGGGATAAGTTCCTCTTTGGTAGGGGTACATGAACCATCTGGAGGCGCTCATACACGTCAAACAACTTCTAGAAGCTCTAGAAATGACCACAAGTAACTTTTTAAAGATGAAACTTGCGCATTTTGACCTTTACAGGGGTACGCACCTGCCCCTTTACATACAGAGCGTACAAGTACGCAGCTTTTGTGAACATTAGGTGCGTACCCGCAGGTAAGGTTGAGAGAATCTGCGTACCCAGAGATAAATACATTTATAAAGACTTTCTCTCTTTTTGGAGTTTGACATGGAGAGCAGAGGCATAAGACTTGCCCAGGAGGATAGCATGACTGTTGATAGAGCCATACTAACTGTAAATAGTCATGGTGACATTTTTTAGTGTAACAACAGTAAATGCTGAGGCTTACTACAGCCTTAGATCGTCTCTCACACCAAAACAACAAATGCAAGTAAATGGAACGACAAATAACAAAATGGAACAACAAATAAGAAATCGAACAACAAATCTGGAATGGAACAGCAATTCTAAAATGGAACGGAAATTAAAAAACTAAGTCTCACGAGCAGTAACCAAGCTTAATCTATTGACTCAAATGCACTCATCGTAATCAAATGACAATCTTTCACTCTTAAGGCAAATCAAGCAGCACACACTAATGGAACAACACTAATTACTGATAAGTTATGGAACAGTGCTTGGAAATCATATATGCACACAACACGATTGAATAGTAATCTGATCTAGCATCAATTTAATTAACAGGAATACGACCGCGTTTCAAAATAGAACATCATTACTTATGAATCCAACAATCGTAAAGAACACAACTTTTAGATGAATTCTATAACATGAATATACAACACAAAAGCTCTGTAACAAAATAGTAACAATATTCGGTCAAGACTAATACTATTCAATCAACTCTGAAAGGATCTGTAATATAATGTAGAGTCAATACAATAGTTATGTCTGTAAAAAAACCTTAATGAATTAATCTTAGCAGAGCATGTGATGTCAACTTATAAAGCATATCAGATTACCAAATAACGACGATAAGCAAATCACGCAGAAATCAAATCATAGTAATATAGAAGCAAGTGTCCTTCGGGGCCGGGCCCTTAGCCTCCAAGGGTACACCGCTTTAGGTTAATCCAGACGTGGAGATAAGATAATCACCAAGTTTTTATTAATGCATGAAACAAAAGTACAATGAACCAATTATTATACAGACTCGATGATCAAAGTTTTGATCTTTAACAGAAATTACATAAAAGCATAATCCCCTAAAGCTAATAGTGTTATCCCTTTATATAAGGGTGACGGTGGAGATGTCTAAGTAACAAGATAGATAAAGTAGCGATCCCTCAGGATCAAAGATCCTGAGGGATTCTCCAAACTGTTAATCCTTAATCATCCCTTTTCTCCTACACCTAGCTGGTGTCTTCTCCTCCTTTTCTGGGCCGATTTGCTTTGATCTGCTTAGCCTTGTTTGCACTCGGTCTCCTGTCAAAGGGACAACAGTTACCTTGTCCTTGTCTTTTTCTTTGGAACAACAACTCCTCATTTTCACCCTTTCCTACATAGGAGAATGACAATTATCAGCGGTTAAGTCTTGCATATTAGTCTCACATGTTTTGTTATAATTATTTATTGTTTTCCAAGTTCATGATGCAAAAAGGTTTACAAGTTCTACTAAAAAGCCACTGAAATGATCATCAAAAACATACCTTTTTTAGTACTCCACAATGGTCATCAAAGAAGCATTCTTATTTTGTTGTATGGGGGTATTGTTCTTGCTTTGTTGTCTTGGCAAAAGTGCTTTTTTTCCCTGAAGAATCTTTTTTTCATTCCCACATGGTTTAATCTTATGTGAAAGGTAATAAGGGTCTTGACTTGCAAACATTCAAGTCTATCTATTTTTCTCAAGGGATAATTTATTTTCAAGGGTCAATTTGGGAGTCTCTGTTTCGTTGTCAGTCCTTTAACTCGAGGCAAGTTGAAGAAGATCCCATTTTTGTCAAAATTATCTTGGTCGTTTGATGTTGAGGAGATGGTGAGCCCGATACTGAATCCAATTAGAATCTAGTTCCAGCTAAAGTCTTGATGGAAGAGATTTGTGATCAATGACAATAGAGTGAGTTCTAAGCCAAGGTGCTGCACAATATGATGACCGTGTTCCAATAATTAGCTAGAGAATATATATCCAAAATGTGGCCAAACACAATTAACATATGATTGAAATATGGTCGAATATGGTCAAATATGAACAAAATATGGCAGAAATATTCCTAAAATATGGTTGAGATACGACTGGAGTATGGCACTGTATGTATGGTCAAATATGATTGTATCCATATGCGAGTCATGTCTTTCAAGTGGAAATATTACTGTATGTTGCAAGTATGGTTCTGACATCTCTTGTTTCTTATTGTGTTGCTCTCTTTATCTCTTTGTTCACTGCTCTTTCTGATTGTGTGCTCCTATCACATTGAGGTCATATAACTTGCATTTAACTGCCTTTCAAAATTTTAGCGCTTAAGGATTCAATATGCTCTATGCCTATACTTTTGATGACGTTGATTGCCATATTGTGTCACATGAACTTCTATTTTTTTTTCATCCTCAAGGATATCATAAGTAGAAACAAAAGGAAAAACGATTGCCTTTATAGAGCACTTATCTCACATTTTAAGTGAGAGACATACTTCTCAGCGCATCAATTACAATTCCACTGGATACCCACATGCTCTAAAATCACAAATATATGGGAGGAAAAGTTTGGCTACATTGAGATAGATAAAGGTTGAAAAACCAGAAGCACTAAAAGTCCAAGTCGGTCCGTGACAACAATCTTCAACTCTAGGAATTGACCACTGTATATCTGCATAAAACGATACCATATCTTCAACGCCTACTTCTAAAAGATACTCTTTGTGACAGCTAGGCTTACCTTATCAGACAGAAGGAGACCATTAATTGCTCAACAACGACAACTTTCCCTTGCAAAGTGGGTTTTCCATTTAACTTCTAAGTAATATGATAACTTCTACATTTATGATAGAACCGCGACAATTGTTTCCTAAGTAGGAACAAATTGAAGGGCATGTCCTGAATGTTCATGATTCAATGTTTTAGGTACTTAAGGATAAGTGTTAATTTTAGATAACAATGGTATTTTCTATGCTTGAGAGAAATTTACTTCAATTTTCCTACTAGCACCTTCTAGTGGAATTGATAGTGCACTAATCCGTTGCTTGCCATTATTTTGGTTTGGTACCACCTTATAGCATATCCAAATTCAAATGCTATTTTCCATGATGGATAGTTGAATCTGTTTCAACTCTAATTGTTATTGAGGGGTTCCACAAGGATGTCACATGAGCATTTGTGATGCCCACTTTAACGTAGATAGCCACCTATGTTAAGGTTCTATTTTGCAATTCCATGTTGTTATTTATGGACATTATATACATTTTGTTGGACAAGTGAAAATCAATTGATGGATTTGGTATTGATGATGGAAATGTTGGATGTATGACCAAATGTATGACTTACTTGGTTACAATTTATCTAGTGCATGACTTGTCAGAGTTATTGTTGAATTGTATAAGATTATATAGATATGATTTATCTAATCAATGACTTAGTGAAATTATGATTTATCTAATGTAAGATTTATTTCTAGTATGAACAACAAATATTGACACGTGGACACTGGGCTTAATAAACATGATGTTTAAGATCATGTATCTATATATATTTTGTGGTTATATATATGCATGGATGAGAACAAAGCTACAGATTAGAAAGAACCGTATGATAACCAAGATCTACTATTCCATTGGGGAAGGTTGAGATGACTAATGAGGAAAGGTATGATGTACATTGTTCTATTACATTTGGTATCTACTTGATATGCACTCTTATGACACGAGTAAAATGAAAATGGCAAGTGGAAAGATGACCTAACTGGATTATTCGATGACAAGTCCAACCATCTCTGTAGTGTGGTTCATATTAGGGTGTTGACCCTAGTTCTGAAGGAGGGGTGGAGGCATTTCCCACCGTGTATCCTCTGAAACCTGGAATCGTGGGAGGGCAGTGGTGGACACGCTCCCCTAATGTCTGATGACGATTGCCAGTTGCCTGCTCGGGAAGTTAGGTCTATATATTCGACACTTCCACCATGTCAGTTTTATCAATGGTTAGTATGGTCGTTGCCACTGATAAAGCAGCAGAGGATGGATAGGGTGGGAATGGAAGTAGGTCAGGATGGATAGGAGGATATTGATCAGTTGAAGACTCTTGATGGGTAGTAATGTCATTGTCTGACTTATCAAATTTTACTCCTATAAATCTCTCTGGTTTGTTATGCTTTCGAACTCCTTGTATATTTTCATTCTAACTTTGGGACGAAGTTCTCTAAAGGAGGGATGTATGTAATGCCCCACTTAAATCTTATCCTGTAAATTTTATTAATGTTTACATTAACTGAAAATACTGAGAAATATTGGTCTAATATAAAATTTGTGATTTCTACTATTCAAATTCCCAACTTACCTTTTCAAATTGAATCTTAGGTAGGATATGGTCTACTTCCATTATTTCAAATAATATATGTATTCATCTCACATTCCCCAATGTACCCTCACATTTACTAGGGAGAAGACATGGTCCTTTCCATTTAATTACATCTCACATTCCCCAATGTACTCTCACATTTACTTGGGAGAAGGCATGGTCCTCCCTAAATCATTATCAATATATATATTCATCTCACATTCCCCAATATACCGTCACATTTACTAGGGAGAAGACATGGTCCTTTCCATTTAATTACATCTCACATTCCCCAATGTACCCTCACATTTACTTGGGAGAAGACATAGTCCTCTCCATTTAATTATCAAAATATATATTCATCTCACATTCCCAAATGTACTTTCAGATTTACTTGGGAGAAGACATAGTCCTCTCCCAATAATTTCCCAATTTTATATTCATGTCACGTTTCCAAATGTACTCCCAGCTTTACTTGGGAGAAGAGAAGTCAACTATAAGGATGGATGAGAAGTTAATGACATTAATGAAAGGTGGTTGAGATGGAGAAGAGAAGCAAGGTATAAAAAGGGAAGGGAGAAGGGAGAAAAGGGGAGGTTGGGTCTTGCTTATGATTGTGGGGTTAGTTGTGATTTAGGATTTGTTGTGATTTTTGGAGACCTTAGGAACCTGTGGCGGTTTCTTGGGTTGTTGAGAGGAGGGAAATATTGTTCATCTTGGACACACACACTACATCTAGTTGGACTTGAGCTTAGAGGGCTAGGGAACTTGTGGAGGTTTCGTGGGCTAGGGATTATTTCCTAGTTGACTGGGAGGTAAATCTAGTTGGGTTCGTCAAAAGGAGCATTTTGTAGGAGTAGTAGGACAAAGGCATCTCTACCAGCCACCGGTACAGGTATTCCTCCATAGATTACTCATGTAAATTTTTTTAGAATGAAATATTCAACATAAGTTATAAGGATTAGAATGTAAATGGTAAATTTTATTTGTTTAAAAGTCTTGTAAGTAAGTAAACTATTGCCTCTTATTGCATTTAAATTCTTTAGAAATAGATTTGTTAGCAGACCCTAGGATAGGGCTCTTACATTTAAGGGGGGTGGAATATAGTATACCTAGGGAAGATAGTATGGGATACATAGGGAGGTACCCAAGGGAATAATGTAATAATGGGATGGGCCATAGTAATAAATAAAGTGGTTAACTTGTATCATGTACGAGACCACAAGTAGTTATCAATAATGTAATAATCCCATTGTATTAGATAGATGGTATTGAGGGAACCATGGTAATGACCCATGGTATTGTATGTATGAGGCCTATATAGAGGCTAAAGACTACCCATTGAGAGATGTCAAGGAATATTGTATGGACAAGCATATGGCTTGCAGAGTGTTCTTCTTACTTAAGGAGTGAATGTATGGTGTTGCCCTACCTTAAGGGTTTGATCAATAAAGAAGCATTTCTATCTATATTTAGATCTTGTTATTTTTAGTGATTATTTACAGTTATTGGGTATATTAGTATCATTTCATATATTTTTAGGTCAGATCTATTACAGCTTTAACTCTCATAAATGTTTGCGTCGTAAGTCGGGAAGAAAGCTTATAGGGTGGTGAGCCTTTGAATTGCGATAATGCCGATTTTGCGATTTGCGAAGCAATATCGTAGATCGCAATATCACATTATGCATTTTCACTTTTCTTACCCCCCTTACGTTTTTGCGAGATGCGAGATGCGAATCGCTCGTTTTTTGCCTAAAAACATAGCTACTTGTCAGGTTTTTCTACGTAAGGAGCTTTTTAATAAGCGGCGGACCTAAACATTTGTTCATAATGTATCCAATGAGTGGGTCCGGGACTTGATCACATTTCGCAATATCAACTGATGGTAAGTTTGCGGTTCTCTTTTAAATGCTTGAAATGTGATGCGGAAAAGCTTACGATACCATTGCAGTTTCGCATTTCGCTTGTTTTGAGGTAACTTTTTAAGGTGGGCCCTTTATAAATAGCGATATGTGATGTGAGACTCAGTTTTGATGAGAAACACTTTAGGACCTAGTTCACATAAAAAAATATGATAGTTTCGAGGTATAAAGCGTGGAGTCCTATTTTAATTGTTTTTTACTAGATTTGGTGGGTTAGCAAGGTTTTCTATGATGCTTAATCATGTGATATGTAGGAAGGAAAGCATTTAGTAGTTCTTTTGAAAAAAAAGGGTTTGATTGATATCTTGCTTTATTCCAAAATTAAATAAGAAAAATGCCTAAATGCTAAGTTTATTTTTGGAAGGAATTTTTTAAAGGTTCGATATTTATTAATGTAATATTAACTACTACTATTAATAAATGGGGGGCTATTTAATAGCACAACACCTAGATACAAACAAATTTTCTATATGTCTACTTATCTTATAGATATAGCCATTGCCTTAGTTACATTCCCAATCATGAAATGGATCTAACTAACTGACCAGTAGCCCCTTATCCAAAATTACCCCCCTATCCTATGGGAGTCCAACTTTTAATTTCATTTTCACGATATTTGTCATTGTGTCTTGATTGATTTTTATGAAATCCTGTTTGGAAAAATCTCTCCAAGTATTAGTAAAAATCTAAAAGAAGGCCCAGAGTGCATTTGACACTTGTTTTTGGAGGAGTTATTTTCTTATATCAAGGTTTATGGAATTGAGGTTGGTACTCACCTTTTACTCCATTATATCCCAGACAGGCTCTCTTTGCAAAAAGTTGCAAATCAAGCTATTTTAAATGGAAAGGATAAAATTTTAAGTAAGGTACAAAAGAAACTTTGGCCTAATTTACCAATTAAGTTTAGTGACAGAAATATCAAGGACAAAGGACATGGATTCAAGGAAACTAAAGAGCTTTAAGAAGTTTGGTTATATTTTGTACCTCAGTATGGCTATGATCACAATGGAATTATTAGCATTCACTATATAACATTTAGTTTTATGAAAATATTTACTCATCGGGAACCTCCCTTTGATAAGATTTTCAAATATATTTATGACTTTTAGTAGGCTATTGAAAGAGGAAAACTCTTATATATTGAAGCAAGAGATCGATTACAAAATTTTAGAGAAAATCTGTTTGAAAAATTCTTAAAAGAAAATGGTTTTTTTTCTAAATATTTCTTTTGACGACTTAAAATCTTTTGAATTATTTCAATTTAATTTCAATGTTAAATCCCTATACTACTAGTGTAACCCTTTATTGTTATTATTACAACCCCCTTATTATATTGTTGTGCCCATGTAGTTCCCATATTTTTATTATTGTGCCCTATAGAAGCCCACTATTGTTATTATTGTTCCCTTACATTATTATTGTTATGTTGGCTCTGATTATGTTATGACCCCTTAGACTCCTATATATAGAAAGGAGGTCTTGTCATTTGTATCATCAAAGAATTGTTCAATCGTGTAATGTAAAGGAGGTTTCCCCCTCAAAGAGGCTTCTTTCTAAGGCATTTATCTATTTTTTTCTATCTTTTTGTGAGCTGGTTTCATAACATTTGGCATCAAAGCTGTGGATTCTGGGGTTTCGCTGCTCCAAATAGGTCACCGTGGAATTTTCGCTATAACAGTTTCTCTATGAAGTTTCAGAATCTAAAAAAAAAACTCATTTGAGACGAAATTGGTATGAACCTCACGTACGAATTTTAGATCTTGTCTTGCTATATTTTCAGAGATATGATCTACGAAAGTTAGGGTTTTTGCAAGCTCGAGAATTTCATCTCAAATAGGTCATCATGGAATTTTCACTATACTATTTGTTCGACAAAGGCTCAGACTCTAAAATTAAAACCCAATTAAACTGAAATCTCGGTGATGCTCGGGTCCAAATTTCATATCTTGTTTCACTATATTTTCGGAGATATAATCTAAGACATTTAGGGTTTCTGTAGGCTCTTGATTTACATCCTGAATAGGTGACCTTGGGAAAATCGTCATAACTTTCTCTCTAAGCATCAAATTGAAATTTCGTAAAAATTTCCAGAAAGAGGACGAATTGCAATTTTCGATGTATCGGTTTCAAGTCCTAAGGCTGAAACATTGACCGGTGGCACTTTGTACAAGTTTGCTCTACTGAACCAGTCTATAATCGGGTCATCATGGGAGATTTGACATAACGCTTCCTTACAGAATCCAATCTTGATCAGAATTTTGGAGTTAGAAAGAGGACTCAGAGGGCTACTAGTGGACAAAATTTCAGAACTTGGAGATCTGAAATTACAGAGTTACGATCGTTTCAAGATCGAAGTCTTAAAATCAAGAAAAAGAGAGATGAGGAAGTTTGATGGCAAGGATCCAGTAAATTGGATACTACAGATGGAGAAATATTTTGATCTACATGGTGTACCACTATTACAAAATGTATGTATTGCATATAATTATTTAGAACCAGACCTATTTTTATTGTATAAAGGGCTTTGTTCTCGTAAACCACATATTATGTGGTCAATTTTCACGGAGGAAATGATAGCACATTATGAGGATACAAATAAAAACACCTTCTTTAGCCTATTGATAAATCTCAAACAAAAGTGTTCAATGGCAGAGAACATTGAGGACTTTCAAAAATTGAATATAAGGGAAAATTATATTCTGGAGAAGCAGAGGATTGATGTCTCCATAGGGACCTTAAAGGATAAAATTCAACATGAGGTTCATCATTGGTAACTTGATTCATTGGAAAGGGCAAGAAAAGTGGAAATCAAAATTATGGAAACAAGGAAGTCTGCCCTGTTGAAAAGTGTGCAACAAGAAATGCTTGTTGAGAGTGCAACAAGATGATGGAGCTTAGTGAAAAGAGTCGCCTTCACTAAGTGGGCCCGCAGGCTATTTTTGGCGCAAGTCTATTTTTAGACTATGTCTATTTTTAGACATATGGATCATGTCTATGGATGATTGATCAAGTTGGGAAAAATAGATGGACTTCTATTTTTGATGAAAGTGTGAGTGATCACAGTGTGAGTGATTACAGTGTGAGTGATCACAGTGTGAGTGATCAAAGTCAAAAATAGAAAAGTCAAATATTATTATCTCACAATAATATTTGGACTATAAACTTAATCTTATTCTCTTGGAGCACTTCAGTTTGAGCTACGGAAGTGGCACATGCAGCTGTCAGAAGGAAATTCGTTTTTCTTATGAGTCAGTTGAGTTGTTGCATGCATGACTTCAGTTAGAACTCAAGTGAGTTGAGTTTAGTGGACTGGAGGTACAGTTGATGGAGTTGTGTTCAGTTTAGCTTTGTTAAACTGGTTGTATTTAGTCTAACTGATCAATAGACTAAAGATGAGTTGGGTGAATTAGTTATTAATTAATTCACAAGTTATTAACTCATAATGCAACTATAGAATACATCAGTTAACTCAGTTGCATGTCAGTGCATGTTCAGTTCAGCAGGGACAGGTGTTAGAGGATCAGATTGCTATCAGTTGTGACTATAGCTGTGCATGATGATTTGCACAATCAAAGGATTGAGTATGCCAATGAGTTTGCTCACGTATCTTCATGATATTATAGCTGTTGCTCACGTCCAACATAGAGTGGGTGACTATTTTGCAGTGTAAAAAAATCGAGTTTGGGAAGCTATTCTCATCAGTTCTCAAGCAGGTTTGAGCAGTGGAGGCAGGCAAGCAGCGGGAGAGATTTGGAGATCAAATCTGAGCTGTATTGTGTGTAACAGGTGGAGATACTTGTGAGAAGTATTATGCTTTGTATTGTTACATGATTCAATCAATATAATATACAGATAGTGTGGGGTTTTTAGCGAGATGCTTTCCCCGGGATACATACTGTGTTTATGAGTTTGATTGATGCTTCTATGTGTGCCTGTGGATGTTTCTGCTTCTGTAATTTGATGATCAACGTAGAGGAGATTATGTATTATACATGTTCCGCTTAAATTGTATGATCAGGATAATCTCTGTTGAATATGTGTAATATTATTCAAAATTTCTACATGGTATCAGAGCCAGGTTAATTGTAGAAAAAATTTCTACATGGTATCGGAGCTGCTTGATTTGTAGAAGAGATTTTTACAGGATATCAAGCGAGGATTGATCATCAAATCTACTATTCAGAAAGTGTTTACAATTTATTTCTTCAGGCAGAGTCTGTAATCGGGCCAGGTAGCCTCTGGATTCATCCTTCTTTTGGAACGTGAGATATCCGGTGAATGCCCATACAGTCGATCTCTGTGTTAGACTCTGTCTTATATCAGAGATTGATTCTTCTTCAAAACAGGGTTTTGAAGAAGAAATCATTAATGTGTTGTTTAAATTTGTGTAATTTATCTCCAGCTTTTCAAAAGACAGCAGCAAACTTCAAAGCTCCTATCCCTGCACAAGCACAATTCAGAATATCATTAGCAATAAGAAGGCAGTCTCACAAGCAACAAATCGAAACTATTCTCTTCATGCTCCTAGACAAAAGTTACAAGACAGCAGGATCAAAGTGTAACAACTTTAATTCAGGTTCTGCAAGCCTTCTGCAGGTGGTGATCATGGCTATAATGGCGATGCTTTCTTTTTCTCCTTGGGGTCTCTCGGATCAGGCTTACCGTTTTACATTAGTGGGAAGTGATGGAGCAAAGGCACAATGACTACATCAAACAAGGAATAATGATACAAGAGGCGCGTGACTCATATTACAATAATGATACAAGAGGCGCGTGACTCATATTACAGTGGGCGTCCTCTTATTCTAGATGACATGTTTGATAAGGTGGAGTTAAAGCTACGGTGGTATGGATCAAAATCAGTGGTAAAATATCCTCGCTGCAGCCTCAAGCGGCAGTCTACTTATGCTGATGCTGAGGTTGATCATTCTCAGATTTGGGCACTGGCAAGTATATGGATCTCCCTGTTTGTAATTGGTGCAGTGGCCTTAGCTATTCCACCTGTTTGCACGTTGAGCACAATCTGCCAAGATGTAATACACATGCAACTGATTTCTCATTTATCTATGCCTGCATCAAAGTCGCTCACATTTGCTCCAAACATACATAAGTACAAAGCCTTAGGTTAGAGCTGGTTAATTAATACTCCATTAAGGTCAAATGGTGAAATTGACCATTGAGACCAAAATTAATTATTAATGGCCTGTTTCTTCTCGAGGGTCGTCTTGTGCAATGGTGTAAATATGAATGTTTTTAAACTCAGGACAGGTGAATTGAGGTCCTAGCGTTGGCAATGCCGGGGCAGCTACAGACAAATTTGACTGATTTTCGGAGTAAAATCTAAAGCCAGGGCTTCAATTGAACACCCACATGCATCTGTCACTCCAGGAATCTGATGTTTTTTCCACGAGCTTTTCGCATCTCTAGCTCCTGATGAATCACAACATTCATCTGATCAGTGAATGGGGTCGAAAACTCAGCAGCATCATTGTCTTGTATTTTCCAGAAGCAAAAGATTCAGAGTATTCGTGAAATGTCAGAATGTTGTTGCTAGTTGAGTAGTGAGTACTACTGAAAGTGTACAAGAGGTAGCTGAGCAATGGGGCATTCACAAACTCAAAACGAAATTAGGGTAAATGAAGAGCAACCCCATCAATGCAATAATGTAGCAAGAAGGGGGGCTTTAGCATGCATAGTAAACACAGAAGTAGGTTCTGTATTGGCTGTGATGAGGCGAAATGCCAGATGGGCAGGCCATTATATGTCCGGAGATGATCAACTAGACCATCCACTCATACACTCTCTCAAGGCATTGTGGCGAAAAATTTTCGGCTTGCAACAAGAATGGCACAGCATCAATCTCTCAGTTTATTTAAAGCCTTTTCTAGATGTTATCCGTTCTGATGAGCAGGAGCGCCGACAACAAATTTGAAGTATTGCCTTGTGTCCTTGCGATTAACTATATCAGGTGTTAATTTCGACTTTTTGTGGGCAGCCATCTTTCGTCTCACTGTGTTCAAAATGAGTTCGAATAAAAGTTGGGTGAGAAAGTTCATTCGAAACCCCTCAGATTCTTCCAGACAGAGGACACCTCAAGAAGGGACATTATCACATGATGACGAGAGCAGTACACCATATCCAAAGCCGAGATGGAATCTGAAGACTGAAACAGGTCCAGATTTTGAAAGAGATATTCAATTCTGGTAAGGTGAACCCTACACGAGAAAAAATTAAAAAATCACCACTGAGCTGCAAGAATTCGGAGACGTTGGGGAGGCCAATATCTTCTACTGGTTCCAGAACCGAAAGTCCAGATCCAAACAAAAGCAATGACAACAGGCTGCACAGAGGTCTAGATCTAGCGCAGAGAGCACTAAATCAGATCAATCTAAAACTTTGCCAGTCACTACCACAGCTAATTCGACTTTCCCATGGCACTGGTGCATCCTCCTCTTCTGCTATGTCGCCTGCTTCAGCTTTCATTTTCAACACATCAGGACTACCACATTTATCGTGTTCGAATGAATGACGAAGTGAATATTAATCAACGCAGTTACCTGTCAGCATTCGAAGCCGGAAGAATGCTTAATAAAGGAATGTGCAGTTTTCTCTGGGATTTACGTAATTCAATACATACTTCAATTTAAAAGCCAGATTCCATGCTATGGCGCCACATTTTAAAAAATGGAAACAACATTTTTAGAATCAAGGCAAAAGAAAACTAGAAGGGAACCACGCCAGAGCACTAGACCCGGTCCTCATTTACGCCACAGAATATCAATCATAGGCAGAAGAATAGGATTCAATTTCTTATTTACAACTTCAGATTTCCTTATTTGAAATGGCCAGCGCATTTCCAGAGATTTGGGGCGCAGTTTGCAAAGTGGCATGCAAGATTGGATTGCCTGTAGCTTCAGCAAATGGGATTGACACCTGCCAGAACACACCTGTTACCATATGCATAAAATTCGTTTTCTTATCTATAACCTCAGTTAAGCAGCGCTCCAAAGATTTCAAAATAAATAAATTCGCCTATTTTCATCCTCAATTATGAGTTCATGAGATTTTGCTCCGGATTTATCTCTCAACTGGCCAATTATCAGAACGCTGTTCTATGTTTAGGGAACGCCCTTTCCTATTTTTTTTAATGATAGTTAAAAACAGCGCCCCTCTTTTGGGCAGCGGTTTTGATTTTTGATTTTTTATTTTTTATTAAAAAATGTCATTTGTAAAGAGAAGAGAGGGAGTCAGAAGGAGTTAGAGAGAGTGAGGGAGGAGAGTTTTTTCTGAGCGCTGGGAGCTGCTGGAGAAGCAGAGAGCTTTGTAATGTACAGTTTTCTGCAGAGAATTTAATGGAATTTCACAGCTCTGTTTGCTGAGATTCATGTGGTATGTTGATTTAGCATAAGTTTTTCCCTTTGTCTCATATGTAATCAGTTATATTCCATTTCATTTCATGACCCTTTCAAGCTGAACAAATGAAGTGATTAGGTAGGAATTCATAGTATTATATGCTCCTCCTATAAGTTTGTTCGCATTCGATGTTTTCTACTGTTTAAGGAGGATTCAGAGTTATTGTCTGCCCTCCTTAACTCCTCACCAGTCTTGCCATCCCGTTTGAAACCAGATTTGGTGTTAAATTGCATGCCTACCTTGCCTCAGTTGACAACCTGTGTAGTCATTATATTTTTCTGTTTGAAGCTGTGATTTTGCCCATGTAGCCCAGAAAAGCCCCGTCATTCCATTAAAAAACCCCAAAAATCATCAAATCAAACCCCCTATCAATTTACTAGCCTAAAATCCTTATTCTTAATTGGTCAGCCTAATTATATTATAAGATCTATCAAATCTGACCCGAGAGAGCCTTCTCATACCTCGTAGGGCTAGCTACGAGGTGAAATGGTTTGATGTAGCCTTGAAGGTTTACCTTTTCAGCCTGAGGTGAAATCTCAAGCGCTAACATATTGGCGACCATACTGGGGAGAACAAACTTGTTTGTGGGTTGATGTGTTTGTTTCATAAGTCTTAGACGGAGCCTGAAGTTACGCCAGAAGCCTTCGAAAACGCTCTTGTTTTACATCAGCGCAAGTAGATAAATGCTGCTTCAGTCTATCTCCGTGGGATTTGTGAATATAGCACTTCGATTGTATTTTACCCCAGTACATGTATCAAATTCAGATCTGATGCTGATGGTGGACAGCGATCAGATACATATGCAGGCTGAATCATTCACCTGGCGACTCCAACTTGATCCAGACATTCCAGTGCCTGTTGATATGTTCATGCAATGGTAGGGTATGTGGCAGACCCTGCACTTTGTGAAGTTCTAGATGGAGTTAGAGAGATGTTAGCAGGTATTGAAATTAATGAAGAATTTTTCAGTATTTTCCTTCAATGTGTGAAATCTCCGAAGCTTCATCTTGAAGGCAAAACTAGATTTTATGAGTTAGTGGTTGAAAGAGTTGAAAATGAGATTCAGTATCTCGATGAGCAGATCCACTCTTATGATTTCCAAGACCCTAAAAAGTTCTTGGAAATCCTTCCTCCATCGAAACAAGCAATAACAGACTTGCCTATAGAGATATACATTGACAATGTGCAGCTGGAAATATGCATTGTAGAGTTGGGGCAGCCTACAGAGGCCGGTGTCCGTGATCCTATTGCGGCCTACATGGACACATTTTTCAGCTTGATTGACCGATCGGGCTGTCTTCTCGGTGACCAGGCTCAGTATGTGCATGAAGGGCTGCCAGCAATTGCATTTGTGACTTCGTGGCAGCATTCTCAAGCGGCTTCATTGTCAGGTTTAATTGAGTGGTTAATATGGCATTTTAGCATTACCTGATCTATTGTTTGTACAGCAGATTAGAATAGATTATGTACATAAATAAGCAGCCATAAGGGCAGCATCTTGTTTTAGTTTGCTTGAAAATTGTTTGAGTTCAGTTTCAGTGTGAAAGTAAATCCAGAGTTGTGTTGATGATGACTCCATTGCCCAATGGTGGAGGCACGGTCTGCTCTCCCAAAGTTCTGCGGTTCTTGGCACCTCCAGGAAGCTGCAGCTGCCATCCCAAATGGAGCCAATGTTAGACTCTGTCTTATATCAGAGATTGATTCTTCTTCAAAACAGGGTTTTGAAGAAGAAATCATTAATGTGTTGTTTAAATTTGTGTAATTTATCTCCAGCTTTTCAAAAGACAGCAGCAAACTTCAAAGCTCCTATCCCTGCACAAGCACAATTCAGAATATCATTAGCAATAAGAAGGCAGTCTCACAAGCAACAAATCGAAACTATTCTCTTCATGCTCCTAGACAAAAGTTACAAGACAGCAGGATCAAAGTGTAACAACTTTAATTCAGGTTCTGCAAGCCTTCTGCAGGTGGTGATCATGGCTATAATGGCGATGCTTTCTTTTTCTCCTTGGGGTCTCTCGGATCGGGCTTACCGTTTTACATTAGTGGGAAGTGATGGAGCAAAGGCACAATGACTACATCAAACAAGGAATAATGATACAAGAGGCGCGTGACTCATATTACAATAATGATACAAGAGGCGCGTGACTCATATTACAGTGGGCGTCCTCTTATTCTAGATGACATGTTTGATAAGGTGGAGTTAAAGCTACGGTGGTATGGATCAAAATCAGTGGTAAAATATCCTCGCTGCAGCCTCAAGCGGCAGTCTACTTATGCTGATGCTGAGGTTGATCATTCTCAGATTTGGGCACTGGCAAGTATATGGATCTCCCTGTTTGTAATTGGTGCAGTGGCCTTAGCTGTTCCACCTGTTTGCACGTTGAGCACAATCTGCCAAGATGTAATACACATGCAACTGATTTCTCATTTATCTATGCCTGCATCAAAGTCGCTCACATTTGCTCCAAACATACATAAGTACAAAGCCTTAGGTTAGAGCTGGTTAATTAATACTCCATTAAGGTCAAATGGTGAAATTGACCATTGAGACCAAAATTAATTATTAATGGCCTGTTTCTTCTCGAGGGTCGTCTTGTGCAATGGTGTAAATATGAATGTTTTTAAACTCAGGACAGGTGAATTGAGGTCCTAGCGTTGGCAATGCCGGGGCAGCTACAGACAAATTTGACTGATTTTCGGAGTAAAATCTAAAGCCAGGGCTTCAATTGAACACCCACATGCATCTGTCGCTCCAGGAATCTGATGTTTTTTCCACGAGCTTTTCGCATCTCTAGCTCCTGATGAATCACAACATTCATCTGATCAGTGAATGGGGTCGAAAAACTCAGCAGCATCATTGTCTTGTATTTTCCATAAGCAAAAGATTCAGAGTATTCGTGAAATGTCAGAATGTTGTTGCTAGTTGAGTAGTGAGTACTACTGAAAGTGTACAAGAGGTAGCTGAGCAATGGGGCATTCACAAACTCAAAACGAAATTAGGGTAAATGAAGAGCAGCCCCATCAATGCAATAATGTAGCAAGAAGGGGGGCTTTAGCATGCATAGTAAACACAGAAGTAGGTTTTGTATTGGCTGTGATGAGGCGAAATGCCAGATGGGCAGGCCATTATATGTCCGGAGATGATCAACTAGACCATCCACTCATACACTCTCTCAAGGCATTGTGGCGAAAAATTTTCGGCTTGCAACAAGAATGGCACAGCATCAATCTCTCAGTTTATTTAAAGCCTTTTCTAGATGTTATCCGTTCTGATGAGCAGGAGCGCCGACAGCAAATTTGAAGTATTGCCTTGTGTCCTTGCGATTAACTATATCAGGTGTTAATTTCGACATTTTGTGGGCAGCCATCTTTCGTCTCACTGTGTTCAAAATGAGTTCGAATAAAAGTTGGGTGAGAAAGTTCATTCGAAACCCCTCAGATTCTTCCAGACAGAGGACACCTCAAGAAGGGACATTATCACATGATGACGAGAGCAGTACACCATATCCAAAGCCGAGATGGAATCTGAAGACTGAAACAGGTCCAGATTTTGAAAGAGATATTCAATTCTGGTAAGGTGAACCCTACACGAGAAAAAATTAAAAAATCACCACTGAGCTGCAAGAATTCGGAGACGTTGGGGAGGCCAATATCTTCTACTGGTTCCAGAACCGAAAGTCCAGATCCAAACAAAAGCAATGACAACAGGCTGCACAGAGGTCTAGATCTAGCGCAGAGAGCACTAAATCAGATCAATCTAAAACTTTGCCAGTCACTACCACAGCTAATTCGACTTTCCCATGGCACTGGAGCATCCTCCTCTTCTGCTATGTCGCCTGCTTCAGCTTTCATTTTCAACACATCAGGACTACCACATTTATCGTGTTCGAATGAATGACAAAGTGAATATTAATCAACGCAGTTACCTGTCAGCATTCGAAGCCGGAAGAATGCTTAATAAAGGAATGTGCAGTTTTCTCTGGGATTTACGTAATTCAATACATACTTCAATTTAAAAGCCAGATTCCATGCTATGGCGCCACATTTTAAAAAATGGAAACAGCATTTTTAGAATCAAGGCAAAAGAAAACTAGAAGGGAACCACGCCAGAGCACTAGACCCGGTCCTCATTTACGCCACAGAATATCAATCATAGGCAGAAGAATAGGATTCAATTTCTTATTTACAACTTCAGATTTCCTTATTTGAAATGGCCAGCGCATTTCCAGAGATTTGGGGCGCAGTTTGCAAAGTGGCATGCAAGATTGGATTGCCTGTAGCTTCAGCAAATGGGATTGACACCTGCCAGAACACACCTGTTACCATATGCATAAAATTCGTTTTCTTATCTATAACCTCAGTTAAGCAGCGCTCCAAAGATTTCAAAATAAATAAATTCGCCTATTTTCATCCTCAATTATGAGTTCATGAGATTTTGCTCCGGATTTATCTCTCAACTGGCCAATTATCAGAACGTTGTTCTATGTTTAGGGAACGCCCTTTCCTATTTTTTTTAATGATAGTTAAAAACAGCGCCCCTCTTTTGGGCAGCGGTTTTGATTTTTGATTTTTTATTTTTTTATTAAAAAATGTCATTTGTAAAGAGAAGAGAGGGAGTCAGAAGGAGTTTTTTTTTTAGAGTGAGAGAGGAGAGTTTTTTCTGAGCGCTGGGAGCTGCTGGAGAAGCAGAGAGTTTTATAATGTACAGTTTTCTGCAGAGAATTTAATGGAATTTCACAGCTCTGTTTGCTGAGATTCATGTGGTATGTTGATTTAACATAAGTTTTTCCCTTTGTCTCATATGTAATCAGTTATATTCCATTTCATTTCATGACCCTTTCAAGCTGAACAAATGAAGTGATTAGGTAGGAATTCATAGTATTATATGCTCCTCCTATAAGTTTGTTCGCATTCGATGTTTTCTACTGTTTAAGGAGGATTCAGAGTTATTGTCTGCCCTCCTTAACTCCTCACCAGTCTTGCCATCCCGTTTGAAACCAGATTTGGTGTTAAATTGCATGCCTACCTTGCCTCAGTTGACAACCTGTGTAGTCATTATATTTTTCTGTTTGAAGCTGTGATTTTGCCCATGTAGCCCAGAAAAGCCCCGTCATTCCATTAAAAAACCCCAAAAATCATCAAATCAAACCCCCTATCAATTTACTAGCCTAAAATCCTTATTCTTAATTGGTCAGCCTAATTATATTATAAGATCTATCAAATCTGACCCGAGAGAGCCTTCTCATACCTCGTAGGGCTAGCTACGAGGTGAAATGGTTTGATGTAGCCTTGAAGGTTTACCTTTTCAGCCTGAGGTGAAATCTCAAGCGCTAACACTCTGTACAAGAAATACTTTGTTCTCACGAATTCTAGATCGGAAGCAGTTGAGTTTTTGTGCTGGTGGAATTCGAATTTAATTCCAAAGCAAGAGATAAAACTCAGAAACATTCAGTTCGAGAATGGAGATAGTATGCCCCAGTATCTCACGAGGTTCACTCAGTGTCGAGATGAGCTGGGAAGTGTGGGGGTTACTGTTGATGATGAGGATGGTGAGTCTAGGACTCCTTGACCTTCCTAAGAGTTGGCATAGCTACCAGGACTCGGTGAATGGAAGGGAGAAACTGCCAAATTGGGAACAACCATGGTCGGATTTGATGCAGGAGGAGATTAGACGGAGCACCAGAGACGGTTCTTCATCCATGCAGGATGAGGAGAACTGTGCCTTAGCGAGTAAGGTGAAGAATGGGAAGGAGAAGGTTTCTCTTTTCGAATCTTGTTCTTCCAGTGATGGGAAGAAAGTTGACAAGTCGAAGGTGCGATGCTTTCATTGTCATGAGATTGGTTCACGGGTCAGGAACCTATATGCTCTTGAGGTTCAAGATGCATGCAAAGCCTTGAGCAGCGAGGCAACTGATGGAGACTTGGTGGTTGAGAGGGAGCGTATATTACCTCTTGACATGCAGAGCCAGAAGAAGTCTCAAACGATTGTGGAGGAGCCACGATTGGTGCAGCAGCTTCAGGAGGTTGTGGAGGAGCCACAACAGGGGAAGCTGAGAGGAGATCAAGTAGAGACATCTACTTATCCAGAGACCTCTAGTAGCGGGAAACTTCGAGCCAGGTGGGCTGAGGGATCGCATGCATCCATACCTCCAGGTAGGAGGTGGGGTGATGTGGATTGATTGTCCCAAGGAGGAGGGGCAAGATCCTTGAGGTACCCAACCTCTTGGATGAGACCTTGCTACGGGAGCCCCGATGTGTAGTAGTAGGAACTGACTGATTGGGTAGAGACAGATGCGGATGGAGCGGCAGAGAGAGCGACAGTGCAGGGAATCCCAGGATAGCGCATAGCTAGCAGGTTGCAGCAATGCGAGAGGCACAAGTGTTTTGCACAGTGCTAGGTGGCACAGAGAGGTGTGCAATGGTGCGAGATGCATGGAGATGTTGCAGTAGCGAAGATGTCAGAGAGGGAGCACTTGTCAGCAGCAGGTAGAGCTTCAGCATCAGAGGGTGTTTCTATCCCAACAGGGAGGTCAGTTGGGAGGTGCAGTGCGGATGCAATGCTGGGAGATAGAACCAGCAGCAGCACGGATGCAGTCAGAGATCAAAGTGACAGAGGCTAGAGTAGTCAGATACTGAAGAGCACAGAGATGCAGAGTTTCAGTCGACAGAGGCAATAGCAGTCAGAGACTTTGATGACAGAGCAAGTGGACCGGCCAAATGTGTTGCATGGAGAACATTCCAGAGTTACAGGATCGGGTTTGAGAGGAAGCCTTTCTTGTTGAGAGGGAGTGTTGAAAAGTGTGCAACAAGAAATGCTTGTTGAGAGTGCAACAAGATGATGGAGCTTAGTGAAAAGAGTCGCCTTCACTAAGTGGGCCCGCAGGCTATTTTTGGCGCAAGTCTATTTTTAGACTATGTCTATTTTTAGACATATGGATCATGTCTATGGATGATTGATCAAGTTGGGAAAAATAGATGGACTTCTATTTTTGATGAAAGTGTGAGTGATCACAGTGTGAGTGATTACAGTGTGAGTGATCACAGTGTGAGTGATCAAAGTCAAAAATAGAAAAGTCAAATATTATTATCTCACAATAATATTTGGACTATAAACTTAATCTTATTCTCTTGGAGCACTTCAGTTTGAGCTACGGAAGTGGCACATGCAGCTGTCAGAAGGAAATTCGTTTTTCTTATGAGTCAGTTGAGTTGTTGCATGCATGACTTCAGTTAGAACTCAAGTGAGTTGAGTTTAGTGGACTGGAGGTACAGTTGATGGAGTTGTGTTCAGTTTAGCTTTGTTAAACTGGTTGTATTTAGTCTAACTGATCAATAGACTAAAGATGAGTTGGGTGAATTAGTTATTAATTAATTCACAAGTTATTAACTCATAATGCAACTATAGAATACATCAGTTAACTCAGTTGCATGTCAGTGCATGTTCAGTTCAGCAGGGACAGGTGTTAGAGGATCAGATTGCTATCAGTTGTGACTATAGCTGTGCATGATGATTTGCACAATCAAAGGATTGAGTATGCCAATGAGTTTGTTCACGTATCTTCATGATATTATAGTTGTTGCTCACGTCCAACATAGAGTGGGTGACTATTTTGCAGTGTAAAAAAATCGAGTTTGGGAAGCTATTCTCATCAGTTCTCGAGCAGGTTTGAGCAGTGGAGGCAGGCAAGCAGCGGGAGAGATTTGGAGATCAAATCTGAGCTGTATTGTGTGTAACAGGTGGAGATACTTGTGAGAAGTATTATGCTTTGTATTGTTACATGATTCAATCAATATAATATACAGATAGTGTGGGGTTTTTAGCGAGATGCTTTCCCCGGGATACATACTGTGTTTATGAGTTTGATTGATGCTTCTATGTGTGCCTGTGGATGTTTCTGCTTCTGTAATTTGATGATCAACGTAGAGGAGATTATGTATTATACATGTTCCGCTTAAATTGTATGATCAGGATAATCTCTGTTGAATATGTGTCATATTATTCAAAATTTCTACATGCCCCTCACAACTATAAAGATGGAAGTATTGTTTCTCCTATTCTTCCACAACCTACAAGGTTGACACCACAACAATGGAAGAAAATAGAGCAAAAGGGCTTTGTTACAATTGTGATAAAAAAATACACTAAAGGTCATAAGTGTGCTGAGAAAAACTTATTTTACATAAATTATGAAGAGGAGGAAGAAAAGGATCAAGGAACATCAAAATAAGAGGATATACACCAGGAACCAACCCCAGAGAAAGAAGAAATGAATCCGACCATATCTTGTAAAGCATTGGCAATAATTACCACTCCTTAAAATATTAGGATAGATGGACACATCAAGAAGAAAAAGGTTCAAGAAGTGAAAGATCACATCGATAAAGAAGAAATGAATTTGACCATATCTTGTAATGCATTGGCCGGAATTACCACTCCTCAAACTATCAAGATAGAAGGACATATCAAGAAGAAAAATGTTCAAGAAGTGAAAGATCACATTGAGCATCAAGAAATGAATCTGACTATATCTTGTAACGCATTAGAAGAAATTACCAGTCCTCAAACTATCAAGATAGAAGGACATATCAAGAAGAAAAATATTCAAGCAGTGAAAGATCACATTGAGCATCAACAACAAGTTCTCTAACTTTTAAAGGATAATGCCACTTTGGTGCAGAATCGAATGAAACAATGGGTAGATCAACATCATTATGAAAGAAGTTTTGATGTAGGTGATTAGGTATTTTTACAGCTACATCTCAAGCAAGCAATTATTACATGCACTTAAGAAATGATGACCTTACCTAATGGGAAGACATTTCAAGGTAAAAATGTATCATGATAGCCTTAAATACTTTTTATAACAAAGACTATCTTTAGAAGAACATAAAAAATGGGTCACAAATATGTTGGGTTATGGCTTTGAACTCATCTACAAAAAAGGGAAGAAAAATGTCATTGCAGATGCACTCTCAAGAAAGGATGAGGATGTGGAAGCACTTTTTTGTGCTATTTCTATTATCCAACCAGATTGGATACACGAAGAAAGGGATGAATGGAAAAAGGACAAAGAAGTGTGGCCACTCATTCAAAAGTTGCAGAAGATCCCAGTTCAAACAATATTGCCAGAACTTTGCGAGGAAGGAAAAATCATATTAGAACCTAGAGCATTCACAGAAACAAGAACTCGATAGCTATGGAATCGATCAATTTTAGAGTTTCTCATCAAGTGGAAGAACTTACCTGCTGAAGATTGCACATGGGAGGACAAGAATTTTGTACAAAAGCATCAAGAACTACTTAAGGATTGAGGACAACACTTTTTGAAGGAGAGGGGCATGTTGGGTCCCTATACTACTAGTGTAACTCCTTATTGTTATTAGTACAACCCCCTTATTATATTTTTGTGCCCATGTAGTCCCCATATTTTTATTATTGTGCCCCATAGAAGCCCACTATTGTTATTATTCTGCCCTTATATTATTATTGTTATGTCAACTCTGATTATATTATGACCCCTTAGACTCCTATATATAGAAAGGAGGTCTTGTCATTTGTATCACCCAAGAATTGTTCATTTGTGTAATGTAAAGGAGGTTTCCCCATCGAAGAGGCTAAATTCTAAGGTGTTGATCTATATTTTATATCTATTTGTGAGCTGGTTTCATAACATTCAACCAAATCACTTCAAATCCTTCTATTGCCTCTCAAAGGGAACAAGAAGATGAAATTAAGAAAATGGAAGATGTTGTTGTCCTAGGTAAGCAAGAAGAAAGCCATGAAACAATGAAAAAATATCAGGATGTTATGGAAGAGGTCACATATATGGAAATTGATACAGAGAAGCAAGAAAGTGTAGTAACAACAAAAGTAGGAGAAAAGGAAAAAAATTTCAATAATAAATTATCCTAATTAATTCACCTGAGGAGACAAAATAGAAGAAAGCAAAAATTATAGCAAGTGAAGAAATGAAAGTTGACAAGGAAAACAAAAAGAAAATATCTCATGAAACTCCCACCAAGAAGAATAAAGAGTCAATGGAATTACATAAAAAGATGGATATTGTTTCCATTACATTTTCTATGACCTTAGTTACAACCATTTCTACCAAGATTCCTTGGGAATCCTTTTTTTTTAACTATTTTCTGATTTAGAAGCAGTTCGAGATACAGTTCATTCTTTGACATATCACAATTTCTATTATCAAACAATGTCACTTGTGACAAGAAAAAATAAAAGGAAACATGATTCTTTAGAGACTATTTTTAAATTTAACTTGCAAGCTCAAGGGATGTAAAATAAAAAGCCTAAGAATCCTTCCATGCCTTAGGATATTTTGTTAATTATAATCAATATCATTTAAATGAACTTGCAACCTCATATGATAACAATCTACAAACAATCAAAGTTTTAGAGAAACAGATAGAGAAAAATGAATTGTTTAATAAAGAAAATTGGCATAAGTATTCTGCAACTATGCTTCAAGGTTTCACTATAGAGAAGGAAAATCTACAGAAAGGTTTGAAAGAGTTAACTTCAAGACATGAGAAACATATTCAGGAGTTAAGGAAAACACATGAAGATCAAACTCTCATTTTGAAGAAAGAAGCTGAAATAAATTATGAAATCATGACTACAACTTTAAAAGAACAAATCAATTCTCTTATGAGTTAACTTAATTAGAATCAAAAGCCACATAGAGTCTGGGAATTTCTAGAGAGCAAGCATTACAAATTTGTTTTATTTTAAGGAATCAATCAAGTTCCTATAAATATGGATAAAATGTCAAGATTTTATCAAGAAATTACAAACTTAAATCAAAGGATTGATTCTTTATTTGAACACGATAAATATATAAAAAATAAAAAAATAAAATTCTATTCTTAACAAGGAGAAGGAATTTCAATCTGATGAAATTCCAAAATTAAAAAAAACAGATAAAGTATTGATACTTGCATCTTTGAGCCACACAGAAGATGAAGCCAAAGAAATTAGAAAATTGATACAAATGGCACAAGGGAAATTCTTGAAAAGTTGGGAGAAAGGGACAAATGTTATATAAGAATTGAATCTGCCAGGTTCCAAGCCATTGAAGGAAACTGATCGAGGGGATTTAAAACAACCAACAGAAGACCTTGTCACCAAAGGTTAGGTAGAAATCAAAAAGATTAACATCGAGAAGAAACAAACTTTCCATAAATTTCGATAACTGCCTTTTGAGGAAATCAAGCTTTTTGCTAAATTTGAAATCAAGTATGTGAAAAGCAAGAAGAAAGTCCAAGGTTTGATTGCTAGCTGCCAAATCAACATTAATCGGTTTCCTTCTATTCACATCTTCCTTGTTTCGATGTGTATTCACATTGGGAAAAGCATATATAAGTTCATGCACCGCATATATTGTTCAATCTTAACTACGAAGATTCTAAAGACGATGAGAAGTTACCTACTTCTCAGGAAGATATCAATTGAACAAAGATAGAGTTTATATTTTTAGAATTAGGCATCTACTGTGAGAAAATATGTTGATTTTCTTGTTTAGAGACTTATCTTATATATTTTTTTTAGCATTTATAGAACCTTTTGCATTTGTGAAAAGCATCAAAAATTGGTGAAGACTACAGACTTGTATTTTTGAATATTTTTAAGTATCAACTTTTTGAACACCACTTTTAGTTTTATTGTGTGATAAGTTATGAGATTTATGCATGGACATCATTTTAATTATTTAATGGATGCCTCTTGTATTTTTATACAACTTATGATATTTAATTTTGAATGAATACTTGATTAATTTGTTAAACATTTCTTATAATGTGTTACAATCTACAACCTTTTATCATCAAAAGTTAAAAATATTGTTAATTTTTTCAATACTACTTTATCATTTGAATATGATATTCAAAATAGAGGTTTCTTTTGTCTCACTTTCTAGATAAAAGTTGTAATTGATTTCTTTTAGATTATGCATGCATATATATGTTTCAAAAAAATACCAAAAATTTGTTTGAATGGGATGAAAACCTCAAAGTATATTTTCGGAGAGGATTTTAAATGACATTATATTTCACATGCTATTTTGTTCTTTTGAATCCTTTCACTTCTCATGTTTAAACTAGTCCTACCATATTAGCAGATTTTGTTATATTTTGTGGATAATTATAATCATTAGAATATGTCATATATTTTCCCTAAATGATTTATAAGGAAACTTCTCACTAGTTACTGGATGAATTCTTGCGCATCATAACACCAAGTTAGCTTCTATTAGATTACTTTTATCTCTTGATGTTGCTTTTGATTTGAAGGTAGAACAAATGGATGTGAAGACAACATTACACCATGGGGATCTTGAAGAAAATATCTGCATGAAGCAACTAGAAGGATTTGCAGTGAAGGGTAAGAAAGAATTGGTATGCACTTTTTAAAAGTGTATCTATGAGTTAAGGAAATCACCAATGATGTGGTATCAAAAAATTTATACATATCTATAGGGACTTGGGAAGAAAGGAAAATCTAGTTAAATTAGAGGAAGTATGTTGAGAGAGTATTGCAGGAATTTAATATGTAGGATATTAAACTGTCGACATTTCTTATTCATGTAGATGTAAATTCATTTGAAAAAAATGTCCCAAACATTTCTTATCCATGTAGATGTAAATTCATTTGCAAAAAAATGTCCCAAGACACATGAAGAAGAAGAGGACATGTCATATGTTCCATATATGAGTGACATAGTAAGTTTGATGTATGCAATTATTTATACTAGACCAGACATTGCACATGGATTGGAAGTATTGAGGAGGTTTATAATGTCAAAACTAGGAAATGAGCATTGGACAACATTAAAGTGAGTTTTCTAGTATATGTGTAGCACTAGTGATTATGGTTTTTACTATGAAGGAAGAATACAATTAGAAAGAGTCTTCATAATATTCACTAAATATCTACCCGTGGGTATGTGATTAACCTATTTGGAGGAGCAATCAATTGGATGTGAACAAAAAATTTAGATTTCCCAAATGTTATTCCAGGAAACGTTATTTGTTAAATCTGAAAAGTACAAGTCCGGGAAATATGGACATTGTGATATATGATCGAATTCCTTCAACTAAAAGTAATGGAAGGTTTGGAGTTGAATTCAAAATTTATTCCAAACTTCACAAAAAGAATACTGCAAAAAGAAATATTTCTCCCTCGGCCTACTACTCAAAAGCTCATCCAGTTCGTCGTGCTGTGTGGCAGCAATACACTACTTATTCAACATTATTCATCGCAGATTGAAGTGGTAGAGATCTGCGGTGAAAACCCTGTTCCAATAAACATCACAAAGACAAATATTAGTGCACTCCCTGAACCTTACTATTTATATAGGTATCTCAGTTTATCTGCTGCACCGAATCCAGAAAAATTCACGTTTGTAATCTTCAAGGTGAGATTTTAGCGACACTTGAAGATCATCCAATTGCAGAATTATCGCCAGCAATTGCACAAGTATCGCCAGGGTTGGATTCAGCCAACATTTTCAGGTATTCAAGCTGCGTTTCTGATTCACAGGAACTTATCATTTCTCTTTGCCGCCGCTGGTTACGTGCACTACCACGGTGAGGGCGATGGATATACAGTGAATGTTAGCAGCATTGTTACAGGGAAATGCTTGGCAAAGATCAGTTCGGAGGATCCCAATTGTTCTGAAATCAGAAAGGCAGTATTGAATGATGCAGTCGGGGCATTCGCGTTCGATGAAAGCACTCACGACATTTTCGCGGGAAATTATGACGGACTTTGTGGCGTTTGGTCCAACGAATTCTACAGTATGACGGACTTTGTGGCGTTTGGTCCAACGAATTTGGCGTTTGGTGCGGGAAATTTACGAAAGATATACTATTGATAATAAGAGATCTTCCAATAATGATAAGATATATTTAAATATGCAATGCAAATTCTATTGATAATAATAGAGATAAATTGTCGATGCAAGGGATTAATCACCAATGTGAGATCTAGATCACAAAAGTGACAGAGAACTCGGTCGGTCTAGTGCAAATGAAGGGTTCTCTTCAATATATAAAAATTCAACACTCCCTCTTCTTAGCTGGGGAGGAATTTCCATCAATAAAACTAAAATTGTTGTACATGTCAAATCACCTTGACTCATGCTAAATATGAGTCTAAACATTATCGAATCTAAAGAAGAATATTCATGATAAGGGAGCTACAGCTACCACCCTGAATTTAAGATCATCCAAATAAAGCCTAAGAAACCTTCACGAAGGAGTCTCAAGCTTCAACGTTGTCCAAATAATTGTCGTGGAGCCAAATGCTTCCATTCGACGTAAAAAATTCGCATTGTACAACTTGGAACAAATACCATCGCGGAGACTCATTCTACCAACCAAAATGAATACCACTTAGTCAATAAGACTAAAAAAAAATAATATCTCATCACATAGGCTAAGAATCCACAATAACTCATCTTAAAGGCTGAGAATCCACAATAACTCAGCTCAAAGGTTGAGAATTCACAGTAGCTCAACTCGAAGGCTAATAATCCACAATAGCTTAGCGCAAAGGATAAGAATCCACAATAGACCATATCAAATGCAAATAATCCATGTTGTTCAAGAAAACCAACATCTTCAAACTTGAATGCGATACAACTTACCATGACTGGAAAGGATCAACATCTGATCTCAAGTAGCCAACACCCATTGGCCAAATGAGTGGGAGGTGTTGGGCCCAACCATATGAGACAAAAAGTACTTAGGGGTCTATGTAGAAGGAGTTCGACAATGAGAGGTTTCAGATTTCGAAACATTTCACCTCTGTTAAGGTTGCGATATGAATTATTGTGATATGAAATCACTCCGATAAGGAAGTAAAAAAGCTATAAATAATGAATGGGATTGTAACTTCGACGTTGAATAAAGTCTCAGAGGATTTTGTATTTGAAATGGATAAATCCTATGGTAGGTTCTGTAACAGGTAACCGAGGAAAGCATTGGCAACAAAAATGAATTTGAGTGCCTGAAGGAAGTAATCGACTGCTTCGCGTGCATGAATCATTATGGTGGTCACCTCTATAGATGGTAAATACCTGTGCAATGATAAATAAGCATGGGTGTCTTAGAGAAGTGTGCAAGACATCAGATAATTTATTTCTTAGTACACGACCTCTGTGTAGGAAAACTACGAAGAACCAAGAGGTCTATCTCTATCTTGCGCAATGTGACAAGAAACTATCAGGGGACACAAGAGGAGGAAATGAAGCCATGCCTAAGTACAAAATTTGCAGCTACATGAAAATGCAGATAGAATTCTGTGTGCAGTATGCCTCAATGAAAAATACCATCAACATCAATGGAAAATGTAAGTGAGCATATGTGCGAGAGAGCAGTGTTGTAAATGTGTGCATCGATGGAGAGAGTGTGAAGCAACTCCGAAGAAATAATGTAATACATTGACGAGAGAAGTGTGAGAACTATGTGGAGATTTGAAGGGATGGTGCTGAGGAGGAGTCAGTCGAAAGCCCTTTGTCAGAGAAGGGAGAGCACAAAGGGAGTGTTTTTGTGGGCATCAAGAGGAGATCAGCTGCAAGTGAGCACAAAAGGCAAAGTGCAGAAGTAGGATATGCGAGTAGCCAATGTTGGTATTTTACTTGTATTATTGTAAGATATATATATATATTTTTTTTTTCTTTTTTTTTTTTCAGTTTTAAAATTGTATGAAATAGTAAAATAGTGGCAAGAGTAGGTTGGTGCCTGCACACTAAAAGAGGTTGGTGCCTTTAAGAAAGTTGGTGGTTGCTAATAAAAAAGGTTTCCGCCTCTAAGAAAGTTGGTGCCTGTTAACTAAGGGGGTCGTGTCTCCTGTGAGTGGTGCTCACAAACAAATAGATCTAATTAAGTGGGTGACTAATTTACATCATTAAAAAAGAACAAATTGGTGGTTTTCTCCCTCTTGGTTTCCATGTGAAAAAGTTGTGTCAAATGTACGTTTCTCTTGTGATTGTTGTTTGAATATATGTCTAAGATATTGTTGGATCGTAGTATTTGTGAATGAATTCTCTCACAAGATAAATAATATAAGAAGGGACCAAAATCATAAAAACAAAATGATAAGACTTTCTTAATTATTGATTCCACCACCCCCCAGTCCCATCTGAGAAATTCTTTATTCTAACAATTGGTATCAAGACCAAGGTTTCTTCAACAACAATTTAATCATTGGAAGGTAAATATATAAGGAATTATGTATACGCAAGAGAGTCAAGAGGCTTACTCAAGTAGAATACCAGTCTTTGATGGGTTCAACTATGATTTTTAGAAAGTAAGAATGGAAGCATATCTTATGTCCCTAGGAGTAGATGTTTGGACTTCAGTAATAGTAGACTACAGTGTCCCAGATATTCCTCCCACTGATCTAGATGGTAAAACATTATATGGGAACAATGTTAAAGCCAAGAATTCAATTCCCTTTGGTCTTAGTCAATCATAGCTTGTAAAAGGTATGCATTGTAAGTTTTCTAAGGAAGTATGCATAAATCTTAAATCATAACTTTCATAATGATGTTTGAAAGCCTGATAATGAATGAGAATAAAAGCATAGAAGATTACTCCCTAAGAGTTGATTAAGTGACTAATATGATTATAGGATTTCATGAAGAAGTTAAGGAAGAGATGATTGTTCAAAAAATATTAACATATCTACCCATGCGATTTAATACCAAATCTCACCTATTAAGGAAATGACTAACTTAAAGGATCTCAAGATGGATCAACTACATGGCACTCTCACAACCTATGAGATGAGAGTAGGAATATAAAAATATGAATTGAAGGAAGCAACATTCAAAGTATTAAGAAAGGGCAAGGAGCACAAAGTTCATCAAGACTGATCCAATAGTGAATATGATGAGGAGTTTTCTTAACTAGCGAGAAAACTAAAGTGTGCCTCAAGAATATATAAAGGAAATTTTCCCTTTAAGTGTTTTTAATGTGGAAGAGTTGGACATTTCTCTTCGAGATTCCCTTATAAAGAAAAGGTTGAAAGGGAAGAGGATATGAAATTTGATAACAAGTCTCAGACACATCAGAGAAAAAACACTATAAGAAGAATGGGTTCTACTCAAAAGAGGATGACTCAACTCTAGAATCAGACAGTGAAGGCTCATCGGAAAATGAGTCAAATACGTATCTTCTTATGGCCTTTGAAATAGACTCCGAACAAAGGGTATTATGGTCTCTGAAGAGGAATAAGAAGGAGTAGTAGATCTTGAAGGGGGACTCATAAATTCCCTTCATGAGTTAAGGAAATAAAGTAATAAAAATTAGCAGTTGAAGGAACAATTACAACGTGCAGAGGAAGGAATATATAGCTATGATAGTGAGGAGTTTTCCTATCAAAAGGAAAAGCTTGAAGAAGATATCAAGAGAAAGGACAGTCTATCCGTTCTAGTGAAATGAGAACAAGGAAATTATGAGAGACTCGAAGCGGAGAACGAGTAGTTGAAATACGCGCTACTTAAGTTAAAAAGAGAAATGATCTCATAGATATGAAAAGATTATATTATGTTATTGAAAGTTGATCTGGAGGAGGCCAAATGAAAGGAAGAGGTACTTTGAGACTTGATTCAAGAATGGGAAGAAAATTGTCATTGTCTTGAAGCAGAGGTTGTCTCTCTAAGAACTAATCTTGAGAAAACCAAGACCGAGAAGGGTCTAAATGAGAAAATTGTTGAAGGGACAAGAATACTAAATCATATGCAGAATTGTCATAGGTCCTATGGAATAAGAACTGGTTTGGGATACTGTAAGACACAAGAATATTTCATTGGGAAGATAAACTTTAGGTCCACAAGATCTGAATAATCGTAGATCCATGAGAAGAAGCATCATGAAATAAATAATGGAGATAAAAATGTAGTTATACAAAGAGGAAGTTGTCAATGTGGAATGAACCAATGAACGAGACGACCAAGGTATTTTCCTACAGAATCTCTTAATGCTTCCAACAATGGACATGCCTATTTTTTTCTGGTCACTGTTATAAGTGTCATGTCTTTGGACAAAAAACCATTGATCATAGAAGGATGAAAGTAGAAAGAGATGAAAATCCCAGATATAATATGCATCATATTTCCAGCTCTCAAAACTTTTCTCTCGGAAATTAGAATGTCTTCCCTCCCTTGCTAAGTGAAGTAGAATGCTTCATATTTAATAATTTTGGACACAAATCCACTGAGTGTAGAATCATGTTTTGAATACCTATCTAAGTCCCAAAATGACAGATAGACACCTATCCAAAAGGAAAAAGAAATTTGGAAACTAATGTAGGAATTTATAGGGTGTTACAGGAAAATTTGGTCACATCAACCCCAACTTCCAAATCTATGATATTAGGGTCCATCAACCCCTAATATCAGCTATTTTCATTTCCTAATGAAGTTAACCTACATCATTCTTGCTTCCCAAGAGTTTCATGACACAATTCATCCAAAAAATGTCCCTAAGGAGATCATCGCAGGTGGCCTTCTATGTGGCTGCAATGAATGGCAGGCACTACACTGTCTAGGTGCTATTCATAGAACCTAGTCTTTGTTTCCCCTATGATGAGCGAGATCCATTGAATTTTTTAAATGAGCTCATTGGATTCCTCATCCAATGGATGCTTCTGGATGTTTCTAGAAGGATTGGGCTCACTTTTGGATGATTAAGGAGATGAATGAACCTTAATCCATTATCCCTTCCTCCATGGAACCACTTCCCAAATATGGCAAAGCATTCATGAGGGCCATTAATGGCCTAACCTCCTATGTTCAGCTATAAAAGGATGAAGCTCTCACTGGCTGGTCAACGTTGAGACTTCTTAAGCTAAGGAAATGATTCTTGTATGAGATTAGTAGAGAGAGTAATGCTATCATGTCAAATTGTTGTTTCCATGAGGAGAGAAGGGTTTGAAGCTGGGAGGATGATGCTGAATCGAGCATGCATCTACATGGGTTGTAATCTTCCTTTCTGTGAATAAAGAGTTCTATGCTTTTTCCCATTCATGTGTTATGTGATGTATATTGTACTTTCTATTCTATAATATGTTTAGTTAACAGATCAATATGTATGGTTTGATGGTTTTTTGTCTCGGCTTGTGTGCAGGTACCTTTCAAGCGAGTTAAGTATGGAAGGGAGTGGAAAAAGCAGTCAAAGGGAAGAGGGATCGAGTGAGAGATACAGGTTGGTACTTTTTCTCCTCTTTCTTTTATCTGTTATCTATATGAAAGGTAATGGGTTTACTTTAACTGTTGTTCTAGACTTGCTACTAGGTCTAGGGGTTAGTCATTCGAAAAGACACTAAATTTGCCCGTAGAAAAATGGCGGCTCCACTAGGGATCAATTTTATCCCTTATAGTAGCCAATCAATCTCTTCAAACACTTTGACATACTTAACCCTCATTTTCTCATCGAATTCAAGTTCATTTCACTGAAATTTGAGCCAATTTTGAGCATAAAATTGTCATTCTGTAATCATCACAGCTCTGTAACTGATAGGGTGCTATGCATTGCACCCTCTGCATAGAGACAGTGCTATGCATCACTTTCCCTCACTCTGGCCTGCGATGATTCATTTTGGATCAGTTTTACCATCTAGGTGCTGAAGCCTTAAATCAATTTTCAGTTGTTTGAATTGTCTGTTGGATTTAGATGACTTCTATTCTCTGAAAGCAATCTTCATTTCCTTGTTTCGACACATTTTAGACTAGATTGTTAAATTTTTGTTTATGTATTTGTTTTATCAATTGCAGTCCATTGTCGAAAGTAGTTTCAGTCGATTGTTTTGTCAAAATACAAAGTTTTGTAAAATCATCCTTCATTAAATAATCGATTGGGCTACTTGTGCATCTGATTCATATTTTCATTTAAAGTGTCAAAAATATTTGTTTCCTTAAAGTTGAAAGTGTCGTTTAGTCTTCCTTTACCTTTAAAAGAAATTGTCATAAGTCGACATTTTTGTGAAAAGAGCTTTTGAATCATTGTGAATTTGTTTTTCTTAGTGCATAATTCACATTAAGGAGAACTAAAAAGAAAAGGAAATACATGTAATTGCATCTTAGAGTATGATTGTGTGTGCTCAAAAGGAATGGTTAGGGAAATGCATTAGTGAGTGCTCTTTGTTGTTTGATCCAAAAAGTACTTGTTTTCTCTATCCCTTGTAGCTAGGATTTTCATTGTTCAAACAAATGAAAAGAGTGCTTCTCATTCTAGTTTCATTCTTAGGATTTTCGGAAAACATCACGTGGTGACACCCAAGTGAAAAATTTAAGCAAGATCAACCTAAAATTAACCTCAATTAACCTAATAACGCATTGGAATTTAACGCAAACCTCTAGAGGTGTCTAGGCTAGAGACGTGTTCTAGTGTCTTAAAACCTAGTGGTTTTCGTCATTGAGGTTGGGTGATTCCTCCTCTCTGAACCGGTATGTACTAGTACAAACTTGTGCTCAATGTACCATCACATATATAGTGGGAGACCCCAATAGGGTTAAATCCTTTATCCCTAGGAAGCCAAGTCTGGCGCCTTACCTATCATAATGCACCGAACACGGCATTCGGGAAGACTAACTGTCGTATGGTAAATCCTTGGTAATTTCTCTTTAATTTACCACCAAGATGTATATTGTAATTTTGTGATTAGTTTGGTAAACCCTCTTGCTTAGTATCTCCAGAGAAGTCACATTTTCTCCTTTCTGACTCCTTAAAAGAAAAGGTTCATCTGAGCACTTGTCAGTTCAAGCTCATTAAACAACAAAAGTGACTAGAGTCATCTTTTGCTTTTTCTCAACTCTTAAAAAAATGAAAAAGTTAAGTTAAGTTCTTGTGTCGTAAAAGTTAATTGACCGCGGTTAACATCCTCCACGCTTGTTTTTAGTTGATCTTAGGTTGAAACATATGGTGACAAATTCCTTTTGATGGGAATCCTAGTCCTTTTCCTCCATTTGGAAATATTGGTGCTGCATATATGGCTACATTGTCCCTTCTGGGATTTACCATTGCCTTGCCAGTATAGTTGTTTTCAACCTCCTTGCCTCAAAATATCGTGATTTCTTCGCAATCGAGTACACCTCCAATTGGACAAAATCAACCTCCAGTTGACCCTTTTCTTTCTTCCTCAATTGTTGCTTCCTCCCATTCTTCCTCTTCACCTAGTGAAAGTATTGGTACAAGTAACCAGGTGGCTAAGAAGAGGAAGAGAGGGAAGAAGAAGAAAAAGAAGAAGCAAATTCAGTAGAGGGGCAACCAAACAACCATTGCTTTGAATGCAAAATCTGATGAGAAATTTCTCATTAAGCCTCACAAAGTTCAATATCCATGCAAAATTTGTGCGGGAGACCATCTTCTTCGAAATTGTCTTGATATTCCTCAGATCTTAGAAGAATGGTCTTCTCGTTCATATTGAAAGTACAATATAAATCACATAACACATGAATGGGAGAAAGCATAGAACTCTTTATTCATAGAAAGGAATATTACAACCCATGTAGATGCATGTTCGATTTAGCGTCATCTTCCCAGCTTCAAACCCTTCTCTCCTCATGGAAACAACAATTTGACATGATAACATTACTCTCTCTACTAATCTCATCCAAGCAACATTTCCTTAGCTTAATAAGTCTCAAACCTAACCAGCCAATGAGAGCTTCATGAATTCTTTTCCATATTTGGGAAGTGCTTCCATGGAGGAAGGGATAATGGATTAAGGTTCATTCATCTCATTCCTCATCCAAAAGTGAGTTCAATCCTTCTAGAAACCTCCAAGAGCATCCATTGGATGAGGAATCCAATGATTCATTTAAAAAATTGATGGATCTCGCTCATTGTAGGTGAAACAAAGGCCAGGTGCTATGCATAACACCCAGACAGTGTAGTGCCTGCCATTCATTGCAACCAGATAGAAGGCCACCTACGACGATCTCCTTAGGGACATTTTTTGGATGAATGGTGTCATGAGACTCTTGGGAAGCAAACATGATGTAGGTTAACTTCGTTAGGGAATGAGAACAACTGATATTAGGGGTTGATGGACCCTAATATCATTGATCTGGAAGTCGGGGTTGATGTCCCCAAATTTTCCTGTAATAGTTGCCCCCTAAGGCATGAAGTCGAAAATAACCATGTCAAGTGAGATGCTTTACCACTTGGAGAGAAGATTTTGAACCGGAAGGTAACTTGCATCAATTACAATACAAATATCATGATACTTTGATTTTTTCTCATAATCTAGCTGAGGGAAGGCATACCCATGTTCATCTTTATAAGCTTTCATTACATGTACAAATATAGTCATCTACAGATTTAGACCCATGAATGGATGACCATGAATGTAAGGCCATTGTACATTTGATATGGTACTCCTGAAAAGTATATCGTAGCCCGGATGGATGAAACTACATCCGGGGTCTTCAATCTCATTCAATCTTCACTCAATGTACAAGCCTAAGCATGTGAATAGATGTTCTGAAGTCGAACATGGAGAGACATCATCTAATTACCAGCCAATGATGTAAGCCATTAACTGACACGAGAGGAATCACTGATAATGATAAGGACCCTCAAGGTACTACAGTACATTCTACATGGTGTGAATAAATAATTTGATGTCAAACACCATATGAAGTCTTTCGGTTGAAGGCCTGTGATGTCAACCTATCGCTAGAAGTGAGAAACCTATCAGTGATGTATGCAAGCTTCAAGGTACTGAAGAGATGTTTCTAAGTCAACTTCTGAGATGATGTGTTGATATCGACAAGAAGCGACCCGTCGCAGGAGGGACTTGATTTATCCCACATCAATGACACAAAATGAGGTAAATGATTTCGAAGATGAAACATCGACTGATGACACAAGGTTTAGGAATGGCGAGCATGAAAATGAAGGTTTACTATATTTTAAAGGATGAAGTTTTGAAGTCAATGACTTCTCTTGAACATATCGGCGACACTGAAGTGAATTGGTAGCATTGAACCAAAATAAAGTGATGGATGGTATGATAGACCAAAGGTGCGATAACCATCAAGCTGAATGATCCAACCCACATAGTCACGGTGATGAGGTGAAAGAGTCATGTTCAAGAGTGGCCTGCTACCGTAAAGTGTTCCCAGCTTTTTCCCATTTTCCCCAGTCATTTCTGACCAGTACCTCTTTATTTTTATCAAGCTCCAGTTCAAAACTTAATCCTTTGCAATACAGTAAACCTTCATTTTCATGCTCACCATTTCTGAACCTTGTGTCTTCAGTCGATGTTTCATCTCCAATATCATTTACCTCATTTTGTTTCGTTGATGTTGGATACATCAAGGCCCTCCTGCGACTAGTCGCTTCTTGTCGACATTAGCACATCATCCACGAAGTTGACTTAGAAACACCCCTTCAGTACCTTGAGGCTTGCATACATCAATGGCATATTTCTCGCTTCCGGCGATAGGTTGACATCAATGGCCTTTGACCAAAAGACTTTGTATGGTGTTCGACATCAAGTCATTTATTCACACCATGCGAAATGTATTGCAGTACCTTGAGGGTTATTATCATTATCGGTGATTCCTCTCACGTCCGTTAACGACTTACATCATGGGCTAGTAATGAGATGATGTCTCTCCATGTTCGACTTCAGATCATCTATTCACATGGTTAGACTTGTACTTGAGTGAAAGATTGGACGAGATTGAAGACCCTGGATCTAGTTTCATCCATCTGGGCTGTGACATATTTTTCAGGAGTACTATATCAAATGTACTATGGCCTTACATTCATGGTCATCCACTCATGGGTCTACATCTGTAGACGACTATATTTGTACATGTAACGAAAGTTTATAAATTTGAGCATGCGTATGCCTTCCTTCAACTAGATTATGAGAAAAAATCAAAGTGTCATGATATTTGTATTATAACTGATGCAGGTTACCTTTTGGTTCGGAACCTTCTCTCTAAGTGGTAAAGCATCTCACTCGACATGGTTATTTTCGACTTCATGCCTTAGGGGGCAACTGTTATAGGAAAATTTAGGCACATCAACCCCAACTTCCAGATCTATGATATTAGGGTCCATCAACCCCTAATATCAGTTGTTTTCATTTCCTAATGAAGTTAACCTACATCATGCTTGCTTTCCAAGAGTTTCATGACACCATTCATCCAAAAAATGTCCCTAAGGAGATCATTGCAGGTGGCCTTGTATCTAGATGCAATGAATGGTAGGCACTACACTGTTTGGGTGCTATGCATAGCACCTGGCCTTTGTATCAATTGTGGTGAGCAAGATCCATCAAAATTTTCAAATAAATCCATCGGATTCCTCATCCAATGGACCTTAATCCTTTATGAAGGAGATGAATGAACCTTAATCCATTATTCCTTCATCCATGGAACCACTTCCCAAATATGGCAAAGCATTCATGAGGTCCATTAATGGCCTAACCTCCTCTGTTCAGCTATAAAAGGACCAAGCTCTCATTAGCTGGTATAGACTGAGACTTCTTAAGATAAGGAAATGTTTCTTGGATGAGATTAGTATAGAGAGTAATGTTATCATGTCAAATTGTTGTTTCCATGAGGAGAGAAGGGTTAGAATCTAGGAGGATGACGCTGAATCGAACATACATCTACATGGGTTTTAATCTTCCTTTCTATGAATAAAGAGTTCTATGCTTTTTCCCATTCATGTGTTATGTGATGTATATTGTACTTTCAATTCTATAATGTGTTTAGGTAACAGATCGATATGTATGCTTTGATGGTTTTCTATCTCGCTTGTGTGTAGGTACCTTTCAAGTGACTTAAGTACGGAAGGTGTTATAGACATTTTTGTGCCCTACAACACCAAGCATGAAATGTCCATAAACCAAGGGCTCCTAAGTCCTTAAAAGTTTTGTTCTAACCCCTAAAGGAACAAGGTCAACAGATTATAGCTTCTCCCAGAAGTTCTCCATGAAAAACTACTCAAAATTGGTCAAAACAGGATCATTGCAGCTGCTCCACTGGCTAGGTGCGTTGCATCTCACCAAAATGCACTGTGAGGGTGCGTTGCATTTCAAAACTCCCTTCTGTGGGGTGCGATGGGCGAGAAATGACAAATGGAAGTGTCATTCCGCGAGGTGGAGAGGCAATGGAAGCTTCCAGAATCTTCTCCTGTGACACTTGCCTCACTGAATTCGACCAAGGATGAGTAAGAGGCTCTCAGTCTCCAAGTGGAAGCTAGAACTGACAGAGAGAAGACACTAATCAAATCACAAGCTGACTCATCCCCCTTACAGATATCTATATATGGATCCCTCATCCCAGAGATCCAGAGGCTGGAATTTTGCATATTGTAAGGAATTGCTGTTGGTTTCTAGAGACAAACATCAGATTGTTGGGTGATCTTTGCTTTGTTTGAGGTGAAGAGGGGCTTCTTTGCTGGGAGGTCGATGCTGGGTCAGAACAACTGGTTGTAACTCCTCCTGGATCTTTTCTTGTTTTATCAATAAAAGCTATTTGAGTTTTCCTCCATTCTTTTGTATCATTGATGCTTGTTACATTTGTATGGTCAATTTACATCTGATCCTAGATTGTTTATGAATATAGATCCATGTCTTTGTATAGTGCTATGATTTTGTGATCTTGCAGGTACTTTGTGAAGCTGGGCTTGCAAGGGAGCAAGTAGCTGAGGACCATCAAAGAAGAGAGGGATCGAATCAAGGGATTAGCGCAAGACAGAGGTTAGTCCTTCTATTCCTCTCTATCTATAATTCATAAAGGAAAAACATAAGTAGCTTTTCTCTATTTTTTTCTAAGGCAGTTGTCACACCTTAGTGGGATAGAGCAGTTCTATATAGACACTTTTCCCTGTAACAAAATGGCGACCATACTGGGAAAAAATTGGGAAGAAAACTCAAAGAAACTTTGTTGTTAGCAAGTCGCTCTTGAACATGACACTTCCACTCCATGTCCGAGTCGGGTTGGGTTGTTTCATTCACCGGTCATATCACCATGGTCACGCCATACCATCCACATTTGGGGTTAATGCTACCAATCCATCACATCAGTGTAGCCGATATGTTCAAGAGAAGTCATCCAGAGAAGTCACCTATGTCTCACCCGCTACTATACATTATACTCCATTCTTTCATGACCGCCACCCTGAACCTTATATCACCAGATTGTTTTCACCTCCATCAAAGTCATTTGCTCCGTTCCGTGTCATTGATGTAGGATTCATTAAGACCCTCCTGTGACAGATCACTTCTTGTCAACATCAGCTCATTATCCAAGAAGTTGATCTAGGAACACCCCATTCAGTACTTTGAAGCTTGCATGCCTCAATGGCAAGTTTCTCACTTCCGACGACAAGTATACATCAATGGCCTTCGACCGAAAGATTTTGCGTGGTGTTCGACGCCAAGTCTTTTATTCACACCACGTGAATTGTACTGCAGTACCTTGAGGGTCATTATCATTATCGGTGATTCCTCTCGTGCTTGTTAACAATTTACATCATTGACTGGTAATCAAGCGATGTCTTTCCATGTTCGACTTCAGAACATTTCTCACATGGATCGACTTGTACTTTGAGTGAAGATCGGACGAGATTGAAGACCCCGGATCTAGTTTCATCCATCCGGGCTGCGATATATATTCAGGGAAATAAAGAAATTAAATGTACAGCATTACAACACAGATAATCATCCTACCAAAAGGATGATGGCTCTATCAGAATCATTAGTCTACACTCAGACGATTGTCTGTCCTATGTACATGAAAATGAATTTATAAAGCGGAGCATGGGAATGCCCGCCTCAGCTAGATCATGAAAATATTATGAAGATAATGTATTGTATTGTATATTATTACAGGTCTCCTCCCAGCATTGAAAGAACTTCAGATCCTCATAATAAAGCATTTCACCCCACACCAAAAGGTTAACGGCCTCATACTTTAGGGGGCAACTGTTATAGACATTTTTGTTCCCTACAACACCAAGCATGAAATGTCCATAAACCAAGGGCTCCTAAGTCCTTAAAAGTGTTGTTCTAACCCCTAAAGGAACAAGGTCAACAGATTACAGCTTCTCCCAGAAGTTCTCCATGAAAAACTACTCAAAATTGGTCAAAACAGGATCATTGCAGCTGCTCCACTGGCTAGGTGCATTGCATCTCACCCAAATGCACTGTGAGGGTGCGTTGCATTTCAAAACTCCCTTCTGTGGGGTGCGATGGGCGATAAATGACAAATGGCAGTGTCATTCCGCGAGGTGGAGAGGCAATGGAAGCTTCCAGAATCTTCTCTTGTGACACTTGCCTCACTGAATTCGACCAAGGATGAGTAAGAGGCCCTCAGTCTCCAAGTGGAAGCTAGAACTGACAGAGAGAAGACACTAATCAAATCACAAGCTGACTCATCCCCCTTACAGATATCTATATATGGATCCCTCATCCCAGAGATCCAGAGGCTGGAATTTTGCATATTGTAAGGAATTGTTGTTGGTTTCTAGAGACAAACATCAGATTGTTGGGTGATCTTTGCTTTGTTTGAGGTGAAGAGGGGCTTCTTTGTTGGGAGGTCGATGCTGGGTCAGAACAACTGGTTGTAACTCCTCCTGGATTTTTTCTAGTTTTATCAATAAAAGCTATTTGAGTTTTCCTCCATTCTTTTGTATCATTGATGCTTGTTACATTTGTATGGTCAATTTACATCTAATCCTAGATTGTTTATGAATATAGATCCATGTCTTTGTATAGTGCTATGCTTCTGTGATCTTGCAGGTACTTTTTGAAGCTGGGCGTGCAAGGGAGCAAGTAGCTAAGGACCATCAAAGAAGAGAGGGATCGAATCAAGGGATTAGCGCAAGACAGAGGTTAGTCCTTCTATTCCTCTCTATCTATAATTCATAAAGGAAAAACATAAGTAGCTTTTCTCTATTTGTTTCTAAGGCAGCTGTCACACCTTAGTGGGATAGAGCGGTTCTATATAGACACTTTTCCCTGTAACAGAAGGGAGTGGCAAAAGCGGTCAAAGGGAAGAGGGATCGAGTGAGAGATACAGGTTGGTACTTTTGCTCCTCTTTCTTTTATCTGTTAGCTATAGGAAAAGCAATGGAATTACTTTAACTATTTTTCTACACTTCCTACTATATCTAGGGGTTAGTTGTTCGAAAAGACACTAAATTTGCCCATAACACAGGGTAAGTTCCTCAGATACAACACCAAAGGACATCGATCACAAACATATCACAAATTTGAACACCAATAATCTTGACGTGGTTAAAACCCTCAAAGAGGGAAATACTCCATGACCTGTTCCAACGTGGCCACTTCATGAAATTTATTAATGTAAAAGAAAGAAAATATACATAAGATTCTCTCATGAATGGTCACCTTACGAATGAACCTCCATGCTCTTTAAATAGAGATCATGGACCAATCGAGTGTTAAGACACAAATCAAGTGTTGGTAATACCAAGGAGAGAATGAATCGTTGTATCATTTCATGTCTAGAACATATGGTTACCATCAGATTGTAAGTTACGAAATTATATAGTAAATAAACACACTTTACCTAACTCTACACTAGAAGAAGTTATACTTAACTATTTCCTATGTGTCAGAATATCCTAACATCGCCCCTTTAGAACAACTTGGGATAGGATTGAAGGATGTACAAATATGATACAATAGGATAAGAAAGGAGGCATTAGATCCTGTCCCCCCTTAGTGACAACTTCCTGAATTCCAACCATAAATCAAAGTTTAGTAAACTTTGTCTATATCAGAGCCATTGTAAAGATGTCTGCAACTTGATCATCGATTGAACCATATTGCAATCCAAGGACATGATCATGGATGAGCTTTCTGATGAAGTTCATGTGTAGTTCAATGTGTTTTCTACGTTGATTTTGGACTGGATATTTGCAAAGTTGAATGGAACGTTGATTATCACACCAAAGTGTAGTCAGATGCTACTGCTGAAAGCCAAACTTTGACAGGATCTGACGTAGCCACAAGGCTTCTTTACTAGCTTCTATGGCACCATGATACTCTTCTTCTACTAAAGAAATATGAATGGAACTTTTATTCTTGCAAGCCCATGTAATAGGTCCAGAACCAAGAGTGAACACATAACCTGCGATAGACTTTCGATCGTTAGGGTCACCAACCTAATCGGAGTTAGTGAAACCAACCAATAAAGGAGATGCTTCTGCATTGTAATGAATTGCAAATAGAATTGTACCTCAAACATAATGAAGTATTCTTTTAGCTTATTTCCAATGAATTTCATGTGGGTCTTACATAAACCAAGCAAAGGCAAACAACAAAGGAAAGGTCAATTTGGGTATGGGTGAGATATAATTTTTTTCCTACAAACTAATGGTATAAGGTAGCATCAACTTCATGGGAAGTACAAGTGACTAAAACTTTGGCTCCATACCTTCCTTGGATTTCAAGTTTGGCCCCATACCTTCCTTGGATTGCAAGTTGGATTGGGAAGGGAAATACCTTCCTTGGATTGTAAGACTTGAAGACCAAGAAAATAATGAATGTGTCCTAAGTTTGTCATTTCAAACTATTTTTTAAGGTTGGACTTCACATGTTTTATAAGGCTGGGATAATTACCAGTAAGGATAAGATCATCAACATAAAGAACAAGAATGATAAGAGACATACCCACTTTCTTGGTGTAGGCAATATTGTCAGAATGACACCTAGGAAAGCTAGTATCTAAAAGAAAGCTATCCTTTTTCGCATACAAAGCCCAAGGGCTTTCTTGAGACCATAAATGGATTTCTTAATCCAACATACAATGCTTGAGTATTCTTGTATCAAGCAAATAGGTTGTTCAATATAGATTTGTTCATGCGAGTCCCCATGAAAGAAGGCAGATTTAACATCCATCTAGTGGACTTCCCATTTGAAAGTAGCAGCAAGGGAAAGAACAAGGCGGATAGAATTTATTTTGGCAATAGGGGAGAACGTTTCAGTATAGCCAATGCCTTCAAATTGTGAAAAACACTTAGTAACAAGACGATCTTTATGTTTATCAACTTCTCCATATGGTCCAAACATGGTTGTGTAAACCCATTTACATCTAACAAGTTTTCGTTCCTGTGGAAGAGGAACAAGATCCCATGTATCATTTGCCAATAATGAAAGGTATTATTCATTCATAGGCGCTTCCAAATCTGGATGGCCTAAAGATTCTACAAAGGTGTCAGGATAGCAATTTTCTAAATCTTGAACCAGTAATGAAGAGGCTCTATCAAACTGAGAATGCGTACATCGTTCATATGTAGGATTGCCTGCAAGAGTAACTGCTACATCCCGAGTAGCACAAAATGCATTTTGGAAGCTGAGGAGTTGAAGGAGGATCCTAAGAAGGTGGGGGAGGATTGTCATCCTCAGTTTCATCATCTAAGGAAGAAATATTTTCAGAAGTAGAAGCGATAGAGGGAGGTGGCACATTAGACAAACTAGGATCGCAAGCCGATATATTTTCAGCAAAATTTACATCTCTTCTAATGATAAAAATTTTGGATTTAGGTGGAAGAAGTCTATATTCTTTGAAATCTTCAAAATATTGAACAAAAAGACATTTTTCACTCTTAGGTTTTATGTCTCTATGTTTCTCATCAGAAATATGGGCGTATGCTTCACCTCCAAAAAACACGAAAGTGACATACATCTAGTTTAAGTGAGCTCCATGCTTCCTTTGGAGTGATATTCTTTAATACCTGAGTAGGAGTGTGGCTTAATATGTAATTTTCACAGTTAATTGGTTCTGCCCAAAAATTAAGACTAAGTCCTTTAGATTGAAGCAAACAATTAGTCATTTCCTTTAAGGTGTGATTCTTCCTTTGAGCTACACCATTTTTTTCTGGATTATATGGAATAGTATGTTGCATTAAATTCCATACTCACTGAAAAAGTTGATGAATTTGTTGTTAACATATTCTTTGCCATTATTATATCTTAGCTTAAGAATTTGATGTCCAGATTACAAAGGCGTGAAAGGTGAAGTACATGTTAAATACTTCACTCTTGAGTTTTAATAAGTATACCCAAGTGCGTCTAGAGAAATCGTTAATGAAAGTTAAGAAATACTTGTAGTCAAAGAATGAAACAACTTGAAGTGGACCACATAAATCACTATGCACAAGCTGTAAAGGGGCTGAGGCGTGTTAAGAGGCATGTTTTTCAAAAATATCCTGATGATCCTTTTTGAGTACACATCCAGAACAAACACCATCTATGCTAGATACCGTAGGAAGATCTGTCACCATATTTTCCTTACATAGATTTTGAAGGGAGCAATAGTTTAAGTGACCAAATCGCTCATGCCAAAGTTTGCTCACTTCATCATTATGAGCAAAAAATACCGAGGGAAGGTTTGATGACCCAAAGTTGTTAAACTTATACAACCTTTTAGAATCATTAGCATTGCCAGTAGCTAAAATTTGTCTAGGATCTCTTAGGTCCTGAATTACAACATCATGAGGTGAAAATTCAATGGTTTTACATTTTTCTGAATGAGTTATCTGATATACAGATAGAAGGTTTAAAGGTAAGGTAGGAACACATAATACATCATTAAATTGACCATTGTCTAGATGAATAGTTCAATTCCCTACAACACTAAGAGATTTATCATCACCAACATATATATTTTTTGGTGTTACAATCATTTAAAGAAGAAAACATGGATTTGTTTTTGGCCATGTGATAAGAAACTACAGAATCAATGAGACACTCATGCGAATGAGAAGAAGAAGATAAATTTAGTACATAACCAGACCAAGATGGTTGACAACCACATGCAAAGAGTGTTGTTCCTGAAGATGAAGTTGAATTTGAAGAGTGCTCCAAATGGATGTTATGATTCTTCATTGCTGCTTACAAGGCTTCCATATTCTTAAAGAATTTGGATTCTAAGCGGCCATCTCGATTACAAAAGTTGCAATTTATATCAGTCTTCTTCACTTTGTTTTTATTTTCCTTATCATTTTTTTGAATTGATTTTTCATTTTCATATTGAAAGTGCTTAGGACCCTTGATTGCTTTAGGACCATTCTTTTTAGGATGCTAGTTCTTATGATTCTTTGAACTTGGTTGTTGTCAGGTGGCTAACGCTTTCTTAGAAGAGTTTCCAAGATTAAAAATACTAAGATGTAAGAGTTTTTATTATTCTCTTATTAAAGAATCACAAAAGGAATCAAAATAGGGAGACTTGTAGTCTTGTCCTTGAGAAATAAACGTTTCTCTAGTAGAATGGAAGGTGGAAACAAGTGTTGGCTTGTTGGGGCTTAACCCAAGTTCATAGTTAATTAGACAAACAAATCCATGTACTATTGGCCCTTTCCGCAACAGTCCGCGGAGCACGGACTGAGGTCTCACTAGAAGTAGTATGGGAGGGTGCTAGAACAAGGTTTCTGTACCTTTGAGATGTCTGAGAGGTACGATTGGTCCTCTGTTTGTTTCTATGCGTAGGTTGCTTCACGCACTTCCCATTCCTTGCAGCTTGATACCTTGCCTTCATGCAACCCTAACTAGGGGTTGTGTCGCGCTCTGTGATATTACCAGAGTCTTACTTATCTTCCAGTGTTAATTAATTACCTTCGAGAATTGAATGCCTTAAGTTATAATTAGTAATACAAAACATTCATACACGATCGTGCTGTAAATAAACATTGTATTTGAAAATTATATCCAATCATGCATTAAACCAGGAAAGGATACCCATAAATATAGTAAAATTTCTCTCTATTGATTCTCCAAATGGTTATAGACTCGACCTGCCCTGTGCACTCAACTGTAGGGGTCCACGCACTCAGTTGTGGATTACTAGGCCTCTGCGCACTCAATTGCAGAGCCTTCTCCTACTCTACAACCCACAGACACACTTTACACTTCAATTTAATCACTTCGACTTCTCATCATCTATTCTATTAGTTAGTTTCTTCCTTTTCTGCACTTACAACCTCGCTCTATTTATACAATCCTATGGTCCACGAACCATGGGTAGGTCTATCCAGCCGATACTACATTACAAAAACTAGTGCGGACAACCCTGTGACTCTATTATATTTTCGCGCCCCGCGCTCGCAATTCGTGGAGCTTTTACAAGAAGATTCGGTCAAAACTTGGGCTTTAAGCCCCAAAACATGCCATGGGGGGATTCCATGCCCAACAACAAGAACATAGTAGGATGGTCCCAACATAGTAAGAATGTAATAGATAAGGCTACCATATTCTTTCTTAAACTTAACACCTTACAAGAGATGTCTAAGTGTCTGGAACTTGGAAAAAAAATATTCAATGGAAGAAAAATAATTGGGGTCCAACATAAGGAACTCATTTTCGAGTTGATGGGCTCTAATTTCATTTTTAATTCTAAAATTTTTATTGAGTTGTGCCATTGCTTCATGAGGGGTATCAAGTTCTGCAATATGGAATCTAAGGTCTAGAGAAATAGACATCTCTATCAACCCACGTGCTTGATCTTGTCTATTTTCCCATTTGGCTTGCTTATCTTCATCTTTAGGTTTAGACTCTTAGCCTGAGGCTATTCTATAAATACCTTTACTTCTAAGTAAATCCTCCGTGTAGGACACCAATTGGAAGTAGTTAGTGTTATCAAGAATAACTTGGCATGAACTTTCCATTTTAATAGAAACAAAATTTGTAGATGCTGAAACTAAGTATTTGAATAGAAACATTTGGGAAAATTAGGCTGATTAAAAAGAAATGGCTTTGAAAATGGCTTTCGGATGAAGAAGTTATGGTTTTTTGAAGAAAATTTATTGAAGATGCTGATGAAGTACGTGAATGTTTGGAAGTGAATGATAATGTTATATTTAAAAAAATACCCTTCACCTTTCCAAACATAATCTAATTAGCTCACCTAAAAAAAATATTTTATGTGACCCAATTTTTTTTTTGTAAGATAGGGTGGTACCTTCCTTTTCTATTTAAAAAACAAGTTGGTCTAGATACATGAGTCTGGTGGCCTCAACTTTCCCATATGGGAAACCAAGTCTGTTGGCCACCTAAGCTTTTTATAAGCCATCCAATAACAAAATTTAATAAGTCTTTCTATCCAAGCTATATGAACAACACATCTAAAAGCACTTAACATACTACAAGCTAACATACGAACGTCTAAAAATAAAAGCTAGCCACAAAATAATCAAACAAGAAAATTGTAAAGGACTAATCCTTCCGGTCTTCTTCATCAGAATCTGCATTAATAGGTGTTGTCGTTGATTCATTTGGTGTGGGTGACAATTTCTTTTGTTGTTGTTGGATTTCATCATGCTTGCTGTCTTGCATTATGATGATGATTCGCAAGTTTTTCATTTCTTTTTTAATATTAAGCATTCCTTGAGCTATTTTTGCCACTTCTCCTGACACTTGTTCCTGAGCCTTGGTTAGTAACCGCTTTAAAACCTAGTATACGTGTAGAGCTTGCTGATACAGTGTCATTTGGCCTCTAGTATGCCCTGGGTCGGGGATAATATCTCCCCATTCCTCCATCTCAGTTTCTGATTCCTCTTCCATTATATTGTCTTCCATATCTTGAATTAGCTGCCTAATATCCACATTTGTCGCTTCTCTATAGGCTCGAGCTACTTCCTAGACTACTGTATTCATGGCTTTCCTTCATTTCCTCTGACCTGCTGGCATCGAGGTTGACGACACTTTTCAACACTACTGGCTCTGTCACCCTCTGCCTCTGTGTCCCCTTCCTATGCCCGGACGAGCCATTTTCTCATTTATCACCTCCTACTTGGAGTTGTCAATAACAAAGGTTAGCTTTCGGGCAGCTATAATGTTCCCATCAATCTGCATTTCATTGTCATTTAACCTTCCAGCCTCACTCCAACCACCCACATTGTTCGGTAGCATCAGAGGACTAAGGAAAGTGGCCAAGCTCTTTGTCATGCTTCCATTCACTTGAATAGGGTTCTTGGAATACTCAGGCTGACCCTCTGCCCCACTACTACAATTTCCCACCATACCTATGCTCTAATCCTCTCTCTTCCTCACCATGCAACCCTCTGACCCGTTCAGCCTCAGCCCTTCTCCTGCAAATCCCATCTTACCACTCTCTACTGCATTACTATGCAGGGCCATGTAAGAAGTAGACCTGCTCATGCACTGCCCCTCCCCAGCAATTCCCGTCATTCCCCCCCCCCCCCCTCCACCAAACTAAACAGGCCAGAGTGAAATGCAGGAGGAGAGTCAAATGGGACATACCCATAATCACGCTCTCTCACTGAAGATCCCTACTCCTGTGCTACACTGTGCTCCTTCTCCCTTCACTACATATTAATATTTTCTCCCAACCTTACCACCCTCATGTATCCTAGCCCATCTGGCCCACGTCCCATCCCACTACCGCCGCCACTTCTTACCTCCTTTCTCCCTTCACTTCCTCCACTACGGTGCCTTGAAATCCCAGTAGGCATGCAGGACACCACCCTAGCCATTTACTCTCTGGTGAGGACAAGAGATGGCCATCCTGCCCTACCTCTCTCTTGCACTATCCACTTTTTCGTACATTCCCTCTTTATCACCCCAATCGAGGGATTTTATGTGACCCATTTTTATAAATAAGTGACTTTAGAATTATAAGTGACTCAATTTTTATAATGGGTGAGAACACTTTTACATAAATTAACTTTAAAACATAAGTTACATGTGGTTTTTGAAAAAGTAACTCAAAAAAAAGAAAGACTTGAATCCAAGACCTCTATTCTCATAAAGTAATGTTGGATTAAGTGAGCTAGTTTAAAAGGTTAGTAATTTTTGGAAAGGAGGAAGGGTTTTTTTAAGTCACTGAAGCTTTGAGTTGCATGCTTACTTGAAAAAACCCTTTTTTCCTACAAAAGAAAACCACACAATCCAAACCCTATGGCTTGAAGTTAGCTCTTGCCGGAAACAAAATATTTTCCTCAATATTTCTGATTTTCCGAGATCACACCAAGGCGTGGCGGAAAATAGCATACACATGAGAAAAATCCTTCCTTTCTATTTTCGATTTGCTGAGATTGCACAGAGTCATGGGGAAAAGAGCATACGTAGAAATGAAAGGTATTGATCAGGTAAAAAAGTAGAGAGATAAATAAACCGAAATAAACAAAGAGATAAATAACTAAAACTGCAAATAAACATTGGATGCCTCTAGATCTTAAAAATGACGTACCTAGGACTACTGTAAACCTTTTTGCATGAAACAAAAGGGATTTCTCACTAGAACAAATGCTCCTAAAACAATAGAGCAATCCTCTCGGCCCGAAAGAGGTCAAAAATAGTAGATCTAGGAAATGACAGTTAGATGCAGTTGTATTGGCTTTGGATTTGGATCACCAAGGGATGTGACCCTCAAATAGCTCTGATACCATGTAGGAATTTATAGGGTAAGTTCCTTGGATATAAAACCAAAGGAAAAATCACAAATAAATCACAAATCAATACACCAGTATTCTTGACGTGGTTAAAACCCTCAAAGAGGAAATAATCCATGACTTAACTCAACACGACCTCTTCAAGCAATTTATTAATGTCAAAAAAAGAAAATTTACATAAGCTCCTCTCATGAATGGTCACCTTACAAATGACCCTCCATGCTCTTTAAATAGATATCATGGACAAATCGGGTGTTAATCCATGCATCAAGTGTTGGTAATACCGAGGAGAGAATGAACCGTCAGATCACTTCATGTCTAGAGCATATCATGACCATCAGATTGTAAGTTACAAAAGTACATAGTAAAGAAACAGACTTTACCTAACTCTACACTAGACCAAGTTATACTTAACTATTTCCTATGTGTTCGAATATCCTAACAACTAAAGACCAAAAAGAGAATGTAATGTGGACTCACCTTATTAGCTGATAATCAAGAAAAAAAAATGATATGTGGATTGTGGCCATTCCAAACATATGACTAGGGACAAAAGAAAATTTATGTCACTGGAAGAAAAATGCAGAGGAAGCAATGTTACTTTTTGAAACAACACTCCAGCAAGAATCAAGGGAAAAGGAGTAGTCAATCATGATGAAAAGACAAAACCACAGAATGTGATTTATGTAGAATTTCTTAGGCACAATTTTCTCATTGTTAGCCAGATGTGTGGCAATGGATATGACATGACCTTTCGATGTAAAGACTATGAGATGTGAAACATAAAGGATGGAATACTAGTGGGAAAAGGAAACAAAACCCACACTAATGTAATTTGAGTAAAAAGAGTGAAGCATGTGTTTCTGGGAAAACTAGTGTCTTATCGACACACTAGTCCCACTAAGATGTGTAGATATCTTAGAAACAAACAATTAAAGTAACTTGTGATTTCCTTTATGTATGATAGATAAGAGAGAAGCAGATAGCACCAACCTGACTCTTTCGCTTGGCTCCTTCCTTGTTTCATCTCTCCCTTGGTAGAGCTTGCTACTCCTTTCCTACTTGTCCCACTTTAGAGAATACCTGTAGAGGCAAAGTAAAAAAACACCATCAAAGCATAGAGATCTATAATATCATAAACAATGCAGAATCAGAAATACATTAACCATACAATTTCATTCACAAATAGAAATATTCACAAATACACAAGTATATGGAGGAATACTCGAATAACTTTATTGATAGTAGAAGAGAGGATTACAACCTAGCTGTCTGATCCAGCATTATCCTCCCAGCATGAAAGCCCTCTTCACCTCATGAAAAGCAAGATCACCCAACAATACAATGTATCAAAGAGAAACCAACAACACTTCCTTACAAACTACAAATTTCCAGCCTTTAGATCTCTTAGATGGGGGATCTATGTATAGATGTCTTGCAAGGGGGTGAGTCAGCTCTGGGTTTTTGATTAGTGTCATTTCACTGATAGTTCTTGGTTCCACTTGGAGATTTATTTGATCTCTTACTCATCACTGGGTGAATTTAGAGAGCCAAGTGTCATAGGAGAAGTTTCTAGAAGATTCCATGAGCATCCACTTAGCAAAGTGTCTCTGCCATTTGTCTCTTCTCGCTCATCGCACCCCACAGAAGGCTCTTTTAGTATGCATCACACCTAGCTAGTGTGGCAGCCAGTATGCATCACACCTTGACCATGGAGTAGTTATTATAGTCCAGTTTTGGCCAGTTCTGAGTAGTTTTTCAGGTGGAACTTCTGGGAAATGATGTAATCAATTGACCATGATCCTTTAGGGTATGAAACAATGCTTTTAGGGATTAAAGAGCCCTTGGTTTATCGACATATATGATTGGGGTTGTAGTGCCCAAATATGTCTATAATAGCTACCCCTAAAGCATGAGGTCGTAAATCTTCTGATGTTGAGTGAAATGCTTTATCATGAGGATCCGAGGTTTTTCGAACTAGAAGGTGACCTATAATAAGATACAATATAATACATCATCATCATATTGTTTTCATCATCTAGCTGAGGTGTGCATTCCCATGCTCAGCTTTTATAAATTCATTTTCATGTACGTGGAACAGATAACCATTTGCGACTGCAGACTAGTGACTCTTTATTTGTAGAGTCATCATCCCTTTTCTTGGATGATCATCTGTGCAGCTTCTGTGTACATTTGATGTCTTTATTTTCTTGAATATATCGTAGCCTGGATGGATGAAACTTGATCCGGGGTCTTCAAAACTCGTTCAACCTTCACCTGATGTACAAGTCGATCCATGTGAAAATATGTTCTGAAGTCGAACATGGAAAGACATTGCCTTATTACCAGCCAATGATGCAAGTTGTTAATAGACGCGAGAGCAATCACCGATAATGATAATGACCGTCAAGGTAATAAAGTACAATTCACATGGTGTGAATATATGAGTCGATGTTGTACACCATGTAAAATATTTCGGTTGAAGGCCATTGATGTAAACCTGTCGCCGGAAGTGAGAAACTTGCCATTGAGGCATGCAAGCTTCATAGTACTGAAAGGGTTGTTTCTAAGTCAACTTCTTGGATAATCTACTGATGTAGAAAAGAAGAGACTTTTCATAGGAGGGCCTTGATGTATCCCACATCTATGACACGAAACTAAGCAAATTATTATGTGGAGGTGAAAACAATTTGATGATACAAGGTTTAGGAATGGAAGTCATGAAAAATGGACGATGAAGATATTGTAGTGGATGAGGCGTTAGCTGGGTGGTAAATTCTCTGAATGACTTCTCTTGAACATATCGGTGACATTGAAATGAATTGGTAGCATTAACCCCAAAATATGGATCGTATGGAGGACCAATGGTGATATGACCGGTGAACGGAATAACCCAACCCGACTCAATCATGGTGATGGAGTGAAAGTGTCATGTTCAAGAGCGACCTGCTACCAATAAAGTTCTTCAAGTTTTCTTTCCTTTTCCCAAGTCATTGCTGACTAGTACCTCTTTATTTTTGTCAAGCTTGAGGAGGATAACATATGCTTGTTCTATAATTTTCCCTTCGGGAAAACTTGTTGCTATGTTTTAGCGAGCCTAGCAATAGTGAAACTCGTTCTTATCCTGGTGGACAACTGTTTCCCTATCATTTTAACGAGTTAAATGACAAAGATAACTCGGTCCTTTTCATGTTTAGAGAGTTTGAAGAAGGGACGAAAAGGAAACTCCAGCAGTCCTTTTTCATAGCATAATCCCTTAAGTCCGAAAAAGTATAAAATAATATGAAAGGGATGATTTTTTGATCGTTTTAACGAGCCGGAAAGACAAGCGCTCGATATTTTTATTTGATAATCCCTCAGGTTCTAAGAGATTAAAATGTATAAGAGGGATGGCACTTCTCTTTACTTTAACGAGCTAGAAAGGCTAATAGCTCGGCAATCTTTTCATATTTAGCGAGTCTAAAAAGAGCTTAAAAGAAACTCGTTTTTGAGGAACAAGTGATATTTTCAGGTAGCAGCTGGTTCCAGGTAAGTTTGGAACTTATCAAAACATGGAAATGAAGAGGGTGGCTAACAGAATCATTTGTCACAACTGTTCCTCAAAAGGGTAAACAATCAAGTGGAAATGTATGATTAGCCAAATGAATGGAGGTGTTGGAAGAGCACAACCAAGGTTCAAAAGGCTGATAGCAAGACAATTGCGAGGGTCGTTTACTAAAGGAGGGTTTATTTTTTAATGACCTTGAACCTTGTGCCAACATGTGATCAGTGCTAGGTTTATTTTTTAACGAGCTTGAACTTTGTGGAAACATTGCTCATGCCAATCATTTAAAGATGTCTCTTGCTAGTAGTTCATTTTTTAATGAGCTTGCACCATTTGAAACTTTGCTCATGAACTTTTCATGTAGGCTAGAAACGACCAAACTACAGAGCTAACTATGTTAAAGTGAAGGAACTACTAAGGTTAGGTAGGATGGTTTTGTTCTTGACCAAGGCAAAAATCCTTCCTTTGTTTTGTTTGCGGGCAACTGACAGAAGTGAATGGTGGATCAAACCATTCACCTAACCTAAGAATTTGAACTAACCTAAACTAAAAAGCTAACTAAAACTGCTACAAATCTAAACTAATTGGTCGTCTTTTTCTTGCATAAAAAGGGTTGCATGCCCCTAGGTATGAAGAAAAGTAGAGTTTCCAGGTTACCATATGGAAGTCCTTGCATTTAAGCAAGATTGTTTCATCTGCAGAGCAAACAAAACACTTCCTTGGATTTGTCCATCGAAATAGACAAAGGTGAATGGTGTGGGTTGGCACTTCCAATCACATAACCTACAAGGAAATGGTGTTTTTGACCAATCACATATCCTGCATGGAAATCTATCTTTTCAGCTGGGTTCGCCTACCGCAACAAACCAAGGTGCATGCCCCCTAGACTTCATTACATTCATTGAACTAGTCGCAATAATTAGGTGGATGAGATGAATGTTGAAGAGAAATTCTTGACACGAAAAGACCATTTAGGGATGATTTTTGACTTGTAGTTGTGTTTGAACTGGGAAATGAAAGTTGGTCGATAAGCTGTACCATTATTCCTTCATGTGGGAAACACATCACTCGAAACAGTGTGAAAACAATAGTTTCCATGCTATAGACATAGTCGCGCCCAAGGAGTAGATTATAATCTAATGGCCCTTGGACTACCATCATTTTCAAGTGAATAGTTTTCCTTTTCAATGTTATGGGTAACTTTGGAAGGATCCATAATGGTCGACTGGTTCCTTTGTTAAAGCCTGACAAATTTTGATTCTCAGGCAGAAGCTATGGCGAACCAAGTGCTTTCCAATTGGTTGAGGAAAGGATACTCACTGAAGCCTCTTCATCTATGATGGTGCCAGACACAATCATTTTGTACACTTGTACTCTAATTCGGAATGGTACACTAGATGGAAGGTGGGTTCTTGCTAGTTGATTCCAATTGAAGGAAATGACTAGACTGCTTGGAGGAGGTACCGGATAAACGGTTGGATAAACCTCTTGAACTAGGGAACTTTCCTTCTGTTGTAAAGAAACAGGTGGATTGCCCCCATGTTCATCAGACTCCGTATTAACAAAAAGAATTTGAATGGTGTCATTCTCATTCTCTTTGGAAATTGTACCATCTGAAGGTAGACCTTCTGAAGGAAAAACTGGGTCAACTGCCATCTCGAGTTGTTGACTTGGGTCTGGTATGGACTCAGAAGGTTTACTTTCAATGATAGGCATTTCGACTGATAATTGATTTATGTCAATTGGATTTTCAAATAGCGATGGACTTGGCAAGAATTTCTTGTATCCAGGTGGAAGTCGCTGCAGTGAAGCAAGACGGTTATCCAAGACACTTTTGGCTTCATCTAGAAGAGGACAACAATGAAGGGCATGATCGCCTTCACACAACCTACAAGGAAATCTGGACTTTCCTTTTTGTCCATTGACTTCATTTTCACTAGTTGATGGTGTGCTGTCAACATGATCGACAGAGGTTGATGACACCAGATGGTGCAAACAAGGAGACCATTCTCTCAAGATCACGGAATGCAAGGAAAATCTCGATGAAGGTGGTTCCCTTTGCAAATTATGCATGGGGATTTAGGTTTATAAGTTTCGGTGTGCAGATTTTTTCCGGATGATGCATGGTTGCCCCCTTACTTGACTGGCATCTTCTTCTTCTTCTCCTTCCCTTTCTTCTTCTTCTCAGCTACTTGGTTTTTAGTATCACTAGTTTCACCAAGTGAAGAGGAAGGAGAGGGAGAAACAAATGAAGTAGAAGGTGAAGGGACAACTTCAGTATCATCTGGTTGCTGACTCGATTGCTAAGGAATTACGGTGTTTTGAATGACAGAGGTTGAGAATAGCCATACTAGTAGGCCAATTTTGATTCCTGGAAGGGACAATGTAGCCATATATGGAGCACCAATATCTCCCCAAGAAGAGAAAGGACTAGGATTCCCCACAAGGGGGATTCCTTGATTGCTGGGCTCCATTACCTCAACCTAAGATCAATGAAGGAATAGGGATGTTATTTTGAATTAAATCAATTTTATGACACTTTGACACAACTTGATTTTTCAATTTTTAAGAGTCAAGAAAAAGCTAAAGGTGACTCTAGTCGCCTTCGATTTTTAATGAGTCTGAAGTGACAAGTGCTCAAATGGACCTTTTTTTTAGGGAGTCAAAAAGGAACAAAAGTGACTACTCTGGAAATCTAGACAAAGGGATTACCAAACCAATTGCAAAACTACAATATACACCTTGGTGGTAAATTAAAGAGAAATTACTAAGGACTTTATGTACGGCAATCAACCTTCCCGAATGCTGTGTTCAGTGCATTGCAATCGATAGGGCAGTAGACACAGCTTCCAAAGGATAAAGGATATCAGCCTATTGTGGTCTCCAATTATATACTCGATGGTATGGGAAGCACAAGTCCATACTGGCACTTGTCGTATCAAAGAGGAGGAATCACCCAACCTTCAATGAAAACAATAGTTACCAGGTTTTACGACACTGGAACATGACTCTAGCCTAGACTTCTATATGTGTTGCGTTAGGTTCCAAAGAGTTTTTATGTTCATTGAGGTTTATTTTAGAGTTGATCTTTCTTAGAAGTTTGTCTTTCAAGGTTCACCACATGATGTAGATGTAAAATTCCTAAATATGCAATCTAAAATGATAAATAGTCGTTTGTTTTCTTTTAGCAATGAAAATCCTAGCTACTAGGGAGGCAGAGAGCACACACTAAGTGAACTTTTCCTAAATCATTTTCCACATGCAGTCTAAATGCAAATTCACATGCATGTATTTGCTTTTCCATTTCCTTAATGTGAGAATGACAAAAAGGAAAATTAAGTACAGATCTGAGCTATTTTCTTCAAAGCGACACTTCAACAATTTATTTTCAAAATGAAAGGAAGACTAAAATGACACTTTTGATTTCGAATGGAAAACCTCTTTCGACACTTCAAATATTGACAATTCAAATCAAATACAATGAAAAAAGTACAATCAACTATCTAGAAGTGGAAGACCTTATGAAACTCTTCTTCTTGACTTAAAATGACAATTACGACACTTTTGAATCAAAAGATGACAGTTTGATTAAGCTACTCTTAACAAAGGAGGACTCTAAATGATGAAAAATACATAAAAAAACATTCAAAAATCCTGGTCAATGGAGGCTGAGTAATGTAAAGGAAGAAAGCTTCAACAATGATATACTGACCATAAGCAGCAAAACTATTGAATAGAGTTGAAAACAAGGAGAAGAAAACCAATTTCCTAAGAGGAAAAATAGTATCATTCAATCATCGCACCTGTCCTTAAGGGAAACATGGATGCATCTCACCTACAACACATGGGAGGTGTGATGCATACAAGCTACCAGTTATAGACAGTGCGATGGGCCAGGGAACGAAACTGAGTTTGGTTTATGCTCAAAATTTGCAGCTAAGTTCAGTTATTTCAGCTAAGCTATGATAGACAGTAAAAACAAAGTATAGGGGTATGATCTTAGGAGGTTATTGAGCTACCACGAGGGCACTTAGGATTTTTTCAAGTTAGATGTTTAGTTCATGAAGAAACCCGAAGATTGACTGAAGCAGCGTTGATCTACTTTGCATTTGCATAGCAAGTGCAGTTCGAAGGCTAGTTGGCTTAACTTCAGGCTCCATATGTAGCTTATAAAGCAAACAATAATAAAAAACAAACAAACTAATCGCTCCCCAGTGGAGTCACCATTTTGTTTATGGGAAAACTAGTGTCTTATCGATTTTCTAGTCCCACTAATATGGGTAGCTATCTTAGAAAAAAACAATTAAAGTAACTTGTGATTTCCTTTATGTATGATAGATAAGAGAGAAGCAGAGAGCACCAACCTGACTCTTTTGCTTGGCTCCTTGCTTGTTTCCTCTCTCCCTTGATAGAGCTTGCTACTCCTTTCCTACTTGTCCCGCTTTAGAGAATACCTGTAGAGGCAAAGTAACAAAACCCCATCAAAGCATAGAGATCTATAATATCATAAACAATGTAGAATCAGAAATACATTAACCATATAATTTCATTCACAAATAGCAAGATTCATAAATACACAAGTATATGGAGGAAAACTCAAATAACTTTATTGATAGTAGAAGAGAGGATTACAACCCAGTTGTCTGATCCAACATCATCCTCCCAGCACAAAAGCCCTCTTCACCTCATGAAAAGCAAGATCGCCCAACAATACAATGTCCCAAAGAGAAACCAACAACACTTCCTTACAAACTACAAAATTCTAGCCTTTAGATCTCTCAGATGAGGGATCCATATATAGATGTCTTGCAAGGGGTTGAGTCAGATCTGGGTTTTTCATTAGTGTCATTTCACTGATAGTTCTTGGTTCCACTTGGAGATTTCTTTGATCTCTTACACATCCCTGGGTGAACTCAAAGAGGCAAGTGTCATAGGAGAAGTTTCTAGAAGATTCCATGAGCATCCACTTAGCAAACTGTCTATGCCATTTGTCTCTTCTCGCTCATCATACCCCACAGAAGGCTCTTTCAGTATGCATTGTAATTGGCTAGTGTGGCAGACAGTATGCATCGCACCTTGACCATGGAGCAGTCAGTATGGTCCAGTTTTGGCCAGTTTTGAGTAGCTTTTCAGGTGGAACTTCTGGGAAATGATGTAATCAGTTGACCATGATCCTTTAGGGTATGAAACAACACTTTTAGGGATTAAAGAGCCCTTGGTTTATTGACATATATAATTGGGGTTGTAGTGCCCAAATATGTCTATAACAACATGACTATGGCACAAGAGGCTCAGGCACATGAATTTTTACATCTTGGTAAACAAAAGCAAGATAGGAGCAGTGAGAGGATTACCTAGACTATCAAAGCCTGATAATACAATATGCAAGTCATGCAAGTTTGGCAAGCGTAATAGGACTCATTTCAAATCAAAAGAGTTATCCTCATCAAGACTTCTGGAGCTCTTTCACACAGATATATGTGGCCCAACTAGAGTGAGAACCTCAAAAGGAAAGAGGTATTTCCTTTTTCTCATTGATGATTTCACTATGGCTACTTGGATTGTGCTCTTAAAATAAAAATCAGAAGCATTAAAGCATTTAAAAAAGTTTAAATCTCAATTAGAAAATGAGAAAGAGTTATAAATAAAATGCTTGAGATCAGATAGGGAGGGAGAGAAAATCTCAAGAGAATTTGAGGAATTCTATGGAGAGCACAAGATTAGGAGGTAATACTCAGTGGCTAGGACTCCTCAACAAAATGTAGTAGTAGAGAAGAAGAAAAAAACAATCCAAGAAATAGCCAGAGTGATGTTAGATGAACAAGGACTGTCTCACAACTTCTAGGGAGAAGAAACCTAGGCAGTATTGTATTTTTCAAACATAAATCAACTCAGGCCTGAAACTGATAAAACTCCATATGAGTTATGGAAAGGAAGAACTGCATCAGTTAAACACATCAAGGTTCTTAGGGGAAAGTGATTCACTAAATGGAATGAAAATAACCTTTGGAAGTTTGACTAACATGTTGATGAAAGAATATTCCTTGGATATTGTATTCGAAGGCAACAATACAAGTGTTACAACAAGAAGACAAGAAAGATAGAGGATTTCATTGACCTAGTAGTTAATGAAGTAGATTCACAACTTGAATCATATTAAAGTAATTTGAACTCAAATGGTGAAGAAAGTTCATATTTGAGGTCTTCTGATCTAAATGAAACAAATCTAGATAATGAAAATGAGGAAGAAGACACAAGTTCAATGCCAAAAACACCCTCCGAGTATGTACAAAAGGAACATCCTGAGAGTCACTTTCTTGGAGATCAAAGACAGGGTGTCCATACCATAAGAAAACTTGTGGGAAGTAAAATTTATGCAAATTTAGCTCTACTATCATAGATAGAACCCAAGAACCTATTTCAAGTAGGTGAAGACAAGTTTTGGGTGAAATACATGAATGAAGAACTAGACCAGATTGAAAAGACAGATAAATGGGAGATTTTTCCAAGGCCAAGAGAGAAAAATGTTATTGGAACCAAGTGGGTTTTCAGGAATAAAGTAAATGAGCAAGGCCAAGTAATTAGAAACAAAGATTTGTTGGTCTACAAAGGGTATGCCCAAATAGAAGGGGTAGATTTCGAAGAAACCTTTGCACAAGTAGCTCGACTGGAAGCTATAAGAATATTTTTTTCTCTTGCCATCCATGAGAATATCAAGGTCTATTAGATGGATGTGAAGTCTACCTTTCTTAATGGAGATTTAGATGAGGAGTTTTACATTGAGCAGCTAGAAGGATTTATGCTCTCCTCCAATGAAGGGATAATATGAAAACTAAGCCCTGTATGGGTTAAAAAAGGCCCCCAGGGCTTGTTATGAAAGGCTATATAAGTATCTTCAGCAAGAAAGTTTTAAGAAAGGCACAGTTGGCAGTAACCATTATGTAAAATCTAAAGATGACCATATCTTGATAATAGTTATGTATGTGGATGATATAATATTTGGTAGCAATGAGGAATAGTTGGGGTATCAATTTGAAAAATGTATGTAAATAGGGTTTCAAATGGCCGTGATTGGAGAGCTATCTTTCTTTCTGGGTATGCAAATTACTCAATCTCCATAGGGAGTGTTTATTTTCCATTCCAAATATCTCAAGGGAGCTCTGAAGAAATTTGGAATCAAAGATTGCAAACCTCTCAACACCCCCATGACTATAGGTTGCAAATTATGCAAAGAAGATGGAACATCGCTAGTAAATGAGACTGAATACAAGTCAATGATAGGAATCTTACTATATTTAATAGCTTTAAGACAAACAACATGCAAGAAGTGGGGTTGTGTCCACATTTCAAGCTTTTCCACAATAAAGTCATGTTTTTGTTGTCAAGAGGATCTTAAAATATCTTGAAGGTGTGAGAAAATATGGACTATGGTATGCTAAGAGTGAAGATTTCAAGCTAAAAGACTACAAAGATGTAGATTGGGATAAAAGACTTGATGACAGGAAGAGTACCTCTGGCACAGCTTTCTTCCTAGGTAAATTCTTGGTTTTGTGGGTCAACAAGAAACATGGCTCTATCTCTTTGTCAACTTCCAAAGAAGATTATATTTTTTTTGATACATGTTGTACGCAGATTATATGGATGAAGAAAAACTTGAAATATAGACAAGTCCATGTTGTGTAAACATCTGCCACACATTTTTCCTCTGTCTGTTGTATCACTTGTGCGCAACTTTCTGATGCATTGTCAGAGGAACCTTCCTGCCCTAGGGCATATGTGTCCTGTAGCTGAGCTAGCTTCCCCTAAATCATAGCGGTGATCGTGAATGCTTCCTCCAGCCAAGGCTGGATGTGTGCTTTAAGCCTGACTTCTTTCTAGTGCATGACATCCACCTGTTCCTTCATGGCTTGGGCCTCCCTCATCTTGGCTAAGCACTGAGTGAGGGAGACCATTTTCACAGTCCCCTGGGACATTGTCATAAGCTTGTTGTAACTCCCATACTTATGTCTCTACCTGCTGCAGCGTTGGGTCTTCTTGCGGTGATGTGAGTGTAAGAAGGGATTGATCCAAAAATCCCGTACAATCCTATATAGTGCACTCTATCACTTCCAATCATGCTTGAAGGGTGTGGCAGCACTGCTCTCTGAATTTTGGTGGTGTAGGGGGCAGCGCTTTCAGCCTTATCTTTGGCAGCCTCCTCTTAGGCCTTATGGAATCCTGCGGCCATGTGATGAATCTTTTCGGCTGCTGGGAGTGCTATTGACATAGCCAGCTCTAGTACACTACTAAAGACTTCTGCCATGGGCTGTTCCAATTCTTGGTTGTGTGTGACCATTTCATCGTGTTGTAGACTAACCTGCACTAGATTTCCCTTTTGTTCGACTGAGACCTGGAAGGCGCGGCCTTCCCTAGCGCGGAGCTCAGCGGTTACTCCATCCTGCATCTGGTATAGGGTCCCTCTAGGAAGGGTGGCCAAATTTAACCCCCAACTCCTCATGTCACCTTTCGCTTCTTCTAAGATGGTGCCTGCTGGTAACAATAAAGTGTTCATTGTGTGGGCACGCACCATCTGCTCAGCTAGGTTCGATATCATCCCTCCTAGGGGTCGTATTTGTAATTCCTGTGGCTGCACTCTGAGTGCCCCCAACACAGTTGTCTACTCCGTCATCAATTCCTCCAGAGCACCCTTAGTGATATCATGCACTAGTTCACTGCTGGCAAGAAGATCTCCCTCCAAAGTCCTTGTTGTCTTCATCCTTTTGCATGTAGGTGGCTGCTCCTGGACACAGTGCCTTTTAAGTTGGGTCGATGTTGTGGTTAGGTTCGTGCATTCCTGTGTCTCCACTTCCCCCTGTATGTCTTGCTCCATTGACATTTCCTGAGCCTCCACAATCTCTTTGGCGGTCGCAATGATGGGTTCTATTGTCGCCTCAGTCACCTCCTGATGTGTGGAAGCTTTCTGTTCCTGGCGCATTCTTTCTACCAACTTTGTGATGTGCAACTTGATTTCCTTCTTCCATTGTCGAGCTGCAATATTTTCTAATTCAGCCAATTCTGGAGCACGCTACTCTGGATGCCATGCCGCCATTGCCTCGAAAATTGCATCATCCGTTGCAATGAACAAAAGCTTTACCCATGTTCGAGTTGGATCCTTTCATGCCCGAATATACAGATTATGTATATCCACCTTGAACTCGGTCGCACTTTGCAAATTGTTGTATACTATCAGGGATAAGTGCGGTCTGCAGGTGATCCATGTTCGGATACTCGCCTCCATAAATATCAAAAACACCTTGATCTCACGAATTCTCATGGCACCTTTTATAGCCTGGAGCGAGTTATACTGCACGGCTTTAGGTAGGTTCTTCTCAATGTTGGGAAAATGGCTTCCCTTCGGCAACTCTATGCAACTAGTAGGATTGATAGGAGAAACCATGCATAATGGAAAGTCTTAGCTTGCTCCTGGGCTTCCCTACAATTCGTCAAAAATTCATCGCAGAGAAATTGCGCCCAATTGAACTAAACCCCTTCTGCACATTGCTCCACGAGTGAAATGAGAGAGGCTGGCACCTCACCTATGCGGCATTTCCTCATGAGCTTACCGGCCAGTAACTGGGTGGTGACGCACACCCCTCGGTATTTGATTCTTGCTATTACATACCCTCGCTTCTGCTTTTCGAGCTTATATTTAGCCCTCATGGCTTTTGCAAGGTCTACGTCGCTACTCATTCTGGCTATGGCTACAGGATTGTTTCCTTTAGTAGGCAGCTGGGAAATTCGGTGTATTAAATAGACCGTGATGGGAATTGGTTCCTCCATCTAGAGATACCCATCATGTACTAGACATAGTAATTGTCGGATAACAAAAATTGTGATGGCCGCGCAGTGATAGTGGGGTATCCACCTCAAATTGAGTAATCCCACCTTCTCCACACTCCGTAACCACTTCTACTACAGTAATTTCTCCGCCGCCAACTGGGGTAACTTCTCACTATTTTCAAGATCTCAATCTTCAAACTTGATATTTGGTACCTGACCCAGCCACATACCGCCAAACCTTATTTCATCCAGAAGAAGCGGGGTTTGGAGTGTACTCTTCGTGGCCTCTAGGTCCTTTGGTATCTTGGTCGTCCCTTTCCATGGAGAGATATATGGGGGTAGCTTTATCACCGAAGGTACCTGGGAAACATTTTCCTCTTCCTCATCCTGTGCTTCAATCTGAGCGATCGGGGCTTGTAAATCTTCCTCTTCCTCCTCGAGTTCAATGGTAATTTATTTTCCCTTTTCTGCCATTGACAATTTACTGAATTGTGGTCATACCGAGACTGGTCCCATAGTCTACTTGTCTTTCTGGGGTCATAGTGTGTGCGGGGACTTTGGAACCTCTATGGCAGTGGTCGCCTTCCCGGCTCCTCCTAGTTCAGATAGGGCTCTTCTGCGAACCTTACTCTGGTCCTAGCAGCTGACATGGTTTCTATCCTAGATTTGCTGGGGTACGTACTCACAGGTAGCCAAGTAGCTGGGTGCTTGCTGCTCTGTACTATGTTAGGAAACCAGCTCACAAAAAGATAAAAAGATAGATCAAAGGCTTAGAATTCAGCATCTTCGAGGGGGAAACCTCCTTTACTTACACAATGAACAATTCTTCAATGATACAATTGACAAAACCTCCTTTCTATATATAGGAGTCTAAGGGATCATAATATAACCAAGCTGACCTAACAATAATAATATAAAGGCACAAAAATAACAATAGTGGGGTTCTATGGGGCACAATAATAAAAATATGGGGACAATAGGGATACAACATTAATGATAAGGGATACAATGAAAATAGTAATGGGGGAATCACTAGTATTATAGGGACCTAACATGCCCCTCTCCTTCAAAAATGTGTTGTCCTCAACACTTGAGTAGTTCTGGGTGCTTCTGTATAAAATTCTTATCCTCCCATGTGGAATATTCAACAGGTAAGTTCTTCCACTTGATGAGATACTATGAAATTGATCAATTTCGTAGCTATCGAGTTCTTGTTTCTTTGACTACTTTAGGTTCCAATATGATTTTTCCTTCCTCATCAAGTTCTAGCAATATTGTTTGAACTGAAATCTTGTCACCTATAACCTTATTTAAGCATGAAACATGGAAAACTGGGTGCACTCGGGAAGCTATAGGAAGTTCAAATTTATATGCCATAGTACCTATCTTTTGCAACACCTTGTACGGACCATAATACTTTGGTGATAATTTATTATCCTTCTTAGCTTTCTTGAGTTACATTTGTTTATATGGTTTTAGACATAGGAATACCCAATCACCTACATCAAAACTTCTTTCACTGTGATGTTGATCTGCCTGTTGTTTCATTCTATTATGCGCTAAGGTAAGGTTGTCCTTTAAGAGTTGGAGAACTTGTTGCTGATGCTCAATGTGATCTCCCACTGCTTGAACCTTAGAATTTTCTCTTAAATATGATGTGATGGATGGTGGATGATATCCACAAAGTGCGATAAATGGGGTCATTTTTGTTGTAGTATAGAAGGAAGTGTTATACCACCATTCAGCTAGAGGTAACCATTTGACCCATTATGTCTGTTTATTAGATACAAAGCAACGAAGATATCCTTCCAAACATTTGTTTACTATCTCAATTTGCCCATCAGATTGAGGATGATAAGATGAGCTATGAACTAACTAAGTCCCAAAATAAGAAAATAATTTTGTCCAAAAATTTCCAGTGAAAATGGGATCTCTATTGCTTACAATAATCTTTGGGTTTCCATGTAGCTTTTGAATTGTTTCCATAAATGCAGTAGAAACTGTACTCGCTTTAAATGGATGATATAATGAACAAAAGTGTGCATACTTGCTAATTCTATTAACTACCACCATGATAACACTTTTTCCTTCATACTTGGGTAAACCTGTGATAAAATCCATTGAAACCTTCTCCCAACATTCTCTTGGAATGGATAAGGCTTGTAATAGTCCTTGGGTCTTAATTGTTTCAACTTTATTTTGTTGGAAAACAAAACATTCTCCCACAAACTTTTCAATATCTGATTTAAGGCCATCCCAAAAAATTCTTCTTAACCCTGTGGTAGGTTTTTAGAAATCCTGAGTGCCCTCCTAAGGGAGAGGTGTGCAATTCCCTAAGAATCTTTTGTTTGAGTTGGGAATTCTCACATAGGTATAACTGATCCTTATACCATAATGAATCATTTTTCCAGCTAAATGTATCAAATGTAGTGGGATCTTGTTGCATATTTTGAATGAGTGCCCACACTTCCTCATCATTCTTCCATTCATCCCTTGCTTCGTTTATCAAATATGGTTGGATAATAGAAATGGTGCAAAGAAATTCTTCCACATCCTCATCTTTTCTTGAGAGTGCATCTGCCACAACATTTTTCTTCCCTTTTTTGTAGATGATTTCAAAGTCATAGCCCAACATCTTTGTAACCCATTTTTGCTTCTCTTCTGAAGATAATCTTTGTTCCAAAAAGTATTTAAGACTATCATGAACTATTTTTACCTTGAAGTGTCTTCCCATTAGGTAGGGTTGCCATTTCTTAAGTGCATGTAGTATTCCCGACATTTCCTTCTCATAAATAGCTTTGTGTAAATACTTTCCTTGTTGGGTTGTGTTATATTCTTTCCACGACTAACCCATGTAGTGAATGGGGGGGTTAGAGGGGGGGCAGAGCCCCCTTTCGTTGCGCCGATTGTGGAGTAGGGGGGTCACAAGGGGGGCGGCAGCCCCCCCTATTCGGGGGGTTTGAGGGGGGCGGGTAGCCCCCCTCTGTGGGGTCCGGGGCAGCGGCCCGGGGAATTTTTTTTTTGGACCCTATATTAGGTTGGGTGAACCTACCTATGGTTTTCAGTCCATGGTTTTGGACGCAACAGTTTTCGATCCATGTTATTGGATGCTTCAGCATGTATAAATATGTATTGTAACATTGAAAGGACTATAATTAAAAATCAAGCTGGTAGTCCCAGTTTTGGGATCTAGGGTAAAATCTCTCTGTATATGTGTTTTATGTGTTCTGCTCTCGCATTATTTATTTTCTATGTTTTAGAATTCATATGCAGGTAATTTCTGTACGGGGTTAAAACCTACATTTGGTATCATAGTTGTTTTGGCTTCAAGGGGATGCCTTTGTTGCTGAGGGGTTTCGCTCGGGCTTGTGGTAGACCCTGTTTAGTGGGAGATCTACAAGATCAATTCTGGTGGTGAAAGAAGATGGTGAGCAGCGGAAAGATAGAGATCAAGAAGTTCAATGGTCAGAGTTTTGAGTTGTGGAAACTCAAGATGGAGGATCTGTTGGTGGATAAAGATCAGTGGATCGCGGTAGATCCAGGTACTAAACCAATGGGAGTGACCGATGAAGAATGGAAGAAGTTGGATCGAAAGGCAAAGAGCAAAATACTATTATGTGTCTCAGATTCAGTATTGCTGAATGTATCAGGGGAAGCTACGGCGAAGGCTTTGTCGGACAAGTTAGGGACTTTGTACCAATCTAAGTCTCTGGTGAATAAATTGTTCCTATGGGAAAAGCTGTATAACCTGAGGACGAAAGATGGAGACTCGGTGATAGAGCATCTGAATGCATTTAATACTGTGGTAAGTCAGTTAGCGTTTGTTGATATTAAAATTTCAGATGAAGATAAGTGCATCAATTTGTTGTGTTCTCTACCAGATTCATGAGATAGTCTGGTTATTGCAATAGGTAGCAATGCAACTAGTTTGCAATTTGATGAAGTAGTCTTAGCCTTGCTGAGGGAGAAGATGAGACGGAAAAATATGGAGAGCCAAAACGGTGATGCCTTGTCTATATGAGGACGGTCCCAGAATAGAAACAAAAAAAAGTCATCGAGTGGGAGATCTAAATCTCCAGGAAAACCTGTAAAGGTGGTGTGCTGGAAATGCGGAAAGGAAGGGCACTTCAAAAGGGACTGTAAATCTAAAGCTCCTGATAAATGAAAGGGATCTGATGATGCTCTTTCTGCACAGGCGAAAACCGCCTCAGATGAAGGTGGGGATGTGTACTTAGCTTCTTCAAGTACACATGTAGATCATGAGGCATGGTTGATTGACTCAGGTGCATCCTTTCACTTCACTCCCCATAGAGAGCGGTTCTGCGAGTATGAGAAATACGATGGTGGTGATGTCTTCTTAGGAGATGATAGGAAGGCTAGAATCATTGGTCGCAGAAAAGTAAAGTTGAAGTTGCAAGGTGGAAGGGTTAGAACACTTCCGGGTGTTCTGCATATTCCTGCATTGGCCAGAAATCTGATTTCTGTAAGCAAGTTGTATGATGCAGGTGTAAAAACAGTGTTCGAGAAGGATACCTGCAAGATGGCTCGGGGAGCATTGGTATTGATGCGGGGAGTTCAGACTGGAACTCTATACAAGCTGCAAGGTAGCACTGTTGTTGATGGGTGCAACATTTCTGTAGTTCCTGAAAGTTGAGCTGAAAATCTAGTGGTCTTTGGAGAGAAGACCATGCTATGGCATCAAATGCTTGGACATATTGGAGAGAAGGGCCTTCGAATACTTCATGGTAAAGGTATGGTAGAAGGTATGAGTAATAGCTCTCTGGATTTTGATTTCTATGAAAATTGTGTATATGGGAAGCAGAATCGGGTGAGTTTCCCCTCTGGTGCTAAGAGGTCGAAACAGATATTAGAGCTTGTGCACAGTGATGTGTTTGGACCTGTGAAGGTTCCATCATTGGGTAAGTATGTGTACTATGTATCATTTATAGATGACTTCTCAAGGAATACATGGATATATTTCCTTAAGAAGAAATATGAAGTCTTTGACAGGTTTAAAGAATTTAAGGCTCTGGTGGAAAATCAGACAGAGAAGAAGATAAAGGTGTTGAGAACAGATAATGGTGGAGAGTTTTGCAGCAAGGAATTTGAAAAATTCTGTAAGAAGTGTGGTATAGCACAGCAAAAGACTACTCCATATACACCTCAGCAAAATGGATTCACAGAAAGAATGAACAAGACGTTGATGGAAAGGGCAAGAAGCATGCTCAGTGGTGCTAGGTTAGGACAAGAATTCTAGGCGGAGGGGGTGGATACTGCACGTTACTTGGTCAACAGGTCACCTTCATCAGCGTTGGAGGATAAGACTCCACAAGAAGTATGGACTAGTAAGAAACCCTCTCTTTCACATATGAGGGTATTTGGATGTGATGCATATGTACATGTTCCAAAGGAGAAACGAACCAAGTTGGATAGTAAATCTGAAAAGTGCATCTTTATTGGGTATAAGGAAGGTTTAAAGGGTTATAAGCTTTGGAACCCAGTCACACGGAAGGTTGTGTACAGCTAAGATGTGGTGTTCAGAGAGGTAAAAGATGTTATTAAACATGAATTCCAACCAAAGGAACCTGAGAAGATAGATTTTGAGCTAAAGGAGGAAGAATCAGACTCTGCAGCAGAGGAGGAATCAGAAGATGAAGAGCCACAAACTCTGGCTGTGAGAAGATCAGTTCGAGAAAGAAGGCAGCCAAAAAGGTATAGTCCTTCTGCTTTCTGTTCAAATTTTGCTTTGTCTGTTACTGATGGTGATCGCAGAACTGTGAAGGAAGCAGTAGATTCAGAGGATGGAAAACTCTGGAAAGAGGCCATGGTTGATGAAATGGCATATTTGCACAAAAATGAAGCTTGGGATCTGGTGGAGTTGTCGGCTGGAAGGAAACCCATTAGTAGCAAATGGGTGTTCAAAAAGAAGACAAATGCAGAAGGGAAGGTGGAGAAATACAAAGCTCGGTTGGTAGCAAAAGGTTATTCCCAGGTGTCGGGAATTGATTTTGGTGATATTTTTTCTCCTATTGCCAAGGTAACTTCTATTAGGTTACTTTTATCTGTTGCTGTTGCTTTTGATTTTGAGGTAGAATAGATGGATGTGAAGACAACATTTCTTCATGGGGATTTGGAAGAGGAAATCTACATGAAGCAACCTAAAGGCTTTGCTGTGAAGGGTAAGAAAGAACTGGTATGCAAGTTAAATAAGTCTCTGTATGGGTTAAAATAGTCACCAAGGATGTTGTATCATAAATTTGATACATTTATACGGGGACTTGGCTTCACCAGAAGCAAAGCAGATCACTGTGTGTATTTTAAATTAATTGGTGACCATGTTATTTATCTGGTCTTGTATGTGGATAATATGTTGCTGGTTGGAAATGACAAAGAAATTATCGAGGATTTGAAGACCCAATTTTCCTCCAAATTCGACATGAAAGATCTTGGTGCTGCAAACTATATTTTGGGCATAGAAATTAAAAGAGATCAGGCAAAGAGGAAGCTCTGGTTAAACCAGAGGAAGTATGTCGAGACAATACTGTAGAGGTTTAATATGCAGGATAGTAAACCAGTGAAGGTTCCTATTCCTATAGGTGTGAGGTTATCTGCTGAACAGTGTCCCAAGACACAAGAAGAGGAAGAGGACATGTCCCGTGTTCCATATGCAAGTGCAGTCGATAGCATGATGTATGCAATGGTTTTTACTAGACAAGATATTGCACATGCAGTGGGAGTATTGAGCAGGTTTATGTCAAAACCAGGGAAGGAGCACTGGACAGCAGTCAAGTGGGTTTTCAGGTATTTGTGTGGCACTAGTGATTATGGTTTGTGCTACCAAGGAAGACTGGGATTGGACAGAGTGTTGGATATTCGTGGCTTTGTTGATGTAGACTGGGTTGGAGATCTGGATCAGAGAAGATCTACAAGTGGGTATGTGTTTAACCTATTTGGAGGTGCAGTCAGTTGGATGAGTAAGAAACAATCTGTAGTGGCACTATCAACTACAGAGGCAAAATACATGGCAGCTACTCATGCAAGCAAGGAAGCAGTTTGGTTGCAGAGATTGTGTTCAAGTATGGGGTTAGTACAGGGAGCTATAAGAATAGACTGTGACAGGAAAAGTGCAATTTTCTTGGCAAAGAACCCTACTTATCATTCAAAGACAAAGCACATTGATGTTCAGTATCACTTTGTGAGGGATATGATAGAAGACAAAAAGGTGTTGCTGGTAAAGGTGGACACTTTGAAGAATACTGTAGATGCATTGAAAAAATCTATGAGCTCTGAGAAGTTATCTTGGTGTAGAGAAACAATGGGCATTTCAGGGCTGGAAAAAAATGACTAAGATATCCTGTGGCCCCCTGTGGAAAGAAAAAAACAAGTGGGAGATTGTTCGGTTGTGTTATATTCTTTCCACGACTAACCTACGTAGTGAACTGGGGGGTTAGAGGGGGGGTAGAGCCCCCCCTTCATTGTGGTGATTTCACAGAGGGGGGGTAGAGCCCCCCTTCATTGTGTTGATTTCACAGAGGGGGGTAGAGCCCCCCCTTCATTGTGCTGATTTCACAGAGGGGGGGTCACAGGGGGTTTGAGGGGGGCAAGTAGCCCCCCTCTACGGGGTTTGGGGCAGCACCTCGGGAAATTCTTTTTTGGACCCTATATTAGGTTGGGCGAACCTACCTATGGTTTTCGGTCCATGGTTTTGGACGTGATGGTTTTCGGTCCATGGTATTGGATGCTTCAGCATGTATACATATGTATTGTAACATTGGAAGGAATATAATGAAAAATCAAGCTGGTAGTCTCGGTTTTGGGATCCAGGGGAAAATCTCTGTGTATATGTGTTTTATGTGTTCTGCTCTCGCATTATTTATTTTTGTGTTTTAGAATTCGTATGCAGGTAATTTCTGTATGGGGTTAAAACCTACATTCCTTTAATTGGACAACTTTCAAAAGCAATGGGTCTTTGTTCTTACATTAAAACAGCACCAATTCCATTTCCTGAGGCATCACATTTCACAATAAAGGTTTTTGTGATGTCTGGTGTAGCTAAGATTGGTGCTTGGCACATTGCCTCTTTAAGATGTTCAAAGGCCTTCGTTGCTTCTGGAGTCCATGATAATGCATCTTTCTTCCATAATGTTGTTAGAGGTGCTGCTATTCTCCCATAATTCTTAACAAACTTGTGATAATACCCTGTCAACCTGAGAAATCCTTGTATATGCCTTATGGATGTGGGGATTTTCCATTCCTTGCTGGTTTTAATTTTTCTAGGGTCTTCCTTAACACCGTCATGAGATACAATATGACCCAGATATTCCACCTCTTGTACTCCAAAGAAACATTTGGAAATTTTTGCATATAATTGTTTCTTCTCTAATAGTTTGAGCACCATGTCGACATGTTGGACATGATACTTCCAAGACTTTCTATAGATTAGTATATCATCAAAAAATACTAACACAAATTTTCTAAGGAAGGGTTTGAAAATGGAATTCATCAAACCTTGAAATGTAGAAGGTGCATTAGTAAGGCCAAAAGGCATGACCAAAAATTCATAATGATCCTCATGAGTTCTAAATGTTGTTTCTAGAATGTCTTCAGTCTTCATTCTGATTTGATGATATCCTAAACAAAGATCCAACTTGGTGAAGTAAATTAACCCTTGCAATTCATCCAATAATTCATCAATGACAAGGATGGGAAATTTATCTTTAATAGTGAGCTTGTTGAGCTCCCTATAATCTGGACACATGCACCATGATCCATCCTTCTTGTGAACCAATACTACTCGAGTAGAGAAAGAATTTGACTAGGTTGAATTATACCAACCTTTATAATTTCTTCAACCATACGTTCAATTTCACTCTTTTGGACATAGGGATATCTGTAAGGCCTGATGTTTGGAGGGACACTTCCTAGAATCAAATTGATAGCATGATCATGATCACGAATAGGTGGGAGGCCTTTGGGAGTCACAAATACCTTAGAATGATTGTCCAAGGCTTTTTGCAGATCTGGAGAAATTGATGATTTCGATGTGGGAACCTCCAGTGAGCAATTATGCCTCATTGTTCTTTCTTTAGGAGCTTTGTCATTCCATTAGAGCTGATTATCTTTCTCGATTTCCCTGTGATACCCCTTAATTAAATTTCATTTCCTTCTGAAGAGAATTTCATGAAAAGTTCTTGAAAATTATAAGCTATTGTACCCAAGGATTGTAGCCATTGGACTCCTAGTACAACATCAGCACCACCCATTGGAATGGAAATCATTGGGCTATTCAATACATATTCCCCCATGCATAGCTTGGTATTATAGCACTTTCCTGAGAAATTTATGGTTCCTCCGCTTGCAACCATCACTTGACACCCTGGTACTGGATATAGGAAGCAATTCAATTCTTTGGCTATCTTATAATGAATAAAAATATGGGTACTCCCCGAATCAATCATTACTATTACCTTTTTCTTCTTGATATGCCCTTCTATCCTGATAGTCTGAGGAGTGGTAATTCCAGCCAAAGCATTACAAGATATGGTTGGATTCATTTCTTCTTGTTTTTGGGTTTTTTCTTGGTGTATATCCTCTTGTTTTGACATTTCTTGTTCCTTTTATTCCTCCTCTTCACAATCTATGTAAAATAATTTCTTCTCGGCACACTTATGACCTTTAGTGTATTTGCTATCACAACTGTAACAAAGCCCTTTTTCTCTTTTTTCTTCCAATTGTTGTGGTGTCAACCTTGTAGGTTGTGGATGGCTAGGGGTAGCAACACTTCCATCTTTATGATTGTGAGTGGTAGGCTTCTTTGTTGCCATAATTTTGCTTTCCATTTTTCTTGCCAACCTGAATGCCTTCTCCAATGATTCATGTTCCCAAAAGCGAACCTCATGTTGGATGTTATCTTTTAAAGTCCCTATGAACACATCAATCCTATGCTCCTCCAAAATAAGTTTTACCCTTATATTCAATTTTTGGAAGTCTTCAATGTGCTCCATCATTGAACCCTTTTGTTTGAGATTCATCAATTGGCTAAAAAAAGTGTTGCTTTTTGTATCCTCATAATGTGCTATCATTTCATCCATAAAAATAGCCCAAGTGACAATTTTCTTACGAGAGCAAAGCCATCGATACCATACAAATTGATTTGGTTCCAAATATAAAGTTGCAATGCATACCTTTTGTGTGTTTTTCACATTATGGAGATCGAAAAATTGCTCTATCTGTAGTATCCATGTTTCGGGATCCTTGCCATCGAACTTCCTCATATCGATCTTTGGAACATGGTGGTTCTTCAATCCAATGTTAGAGTCTATGAAATCATGATTAACATTTATTTTGTTCTCATCATGAGTTTCCTTTACTACCCTTTTACCATTATTAATCATTTCTTATAGAAACTTTGTCAAATTTGTCTTCAAATTTTCCATGCTTGTTTTCAAATCTATTTTCAAATCTGCCTTCAAATCGCCCATTTTAGTTTCCATGCCATCCATCTTAGCTTCCACGCCATCCATCGTAGCTTCCATGCCATTCATATAAGCTTCTATGCTTTTCTTTAAACCATCCATATTAGCTTCTACATCTTTCTTTAAACCATCCATCTTATTTTTTGTTGCCTTTTGTGCAAGTGAAATTTGTTGCACTTGGTTGTGTAATATTGATATATCATGTTGCATTTCTTCCTTTTCTTCATGAGTCATGCTAGAGCTTTCAGGTTGCTTACTAGGTGTTTCCATTTTCTTTCTTCGGGGCATCAATTACTGATAATAATGCTTCACTATGCCCTTTGAATTCCTTTAAACTAATTTTTCAAACCAATCTTATGCAAAAATTTAAAAAATACACACCTTTTTTCACTTGTAGAAGCTCGATATTGAATCTAATGTAACTCTGTAATTGTGGATCTCCAAGTTCTACAATCATTACCTGCAGTAGCCCTATACGTACTCTTTCCAATATCACCAGTCTGATCCAAATTGAATTCTCCAAGGAAGCGTTATGCCAAATCTCCCATGGTGACCTGATTATAGACTAGTTTAGTAGAGCACACTTATACGACGTGCCACGTGTCACTGTTTCTACATTTGGATCTGAAAAATATATCCAAGAAACTACAGTCCTTTCTCTTTTGTGACTTCTTACGAAATTTCAATCTGATGCTCAGAGAGACAATTATGACGATTTTCCCATGGTGACCTGTTTGGAATGTAATTCGAGGGTCTGAAAGAACCCTAACTTCCCGAGACTATATCTCTGGAAATATAGCGAGATAGGATCTAAAATTTGGAGTCGAGGTTCAGACTGATTTCTTCACAACTGGGTTTTTGTTTGAGCTTCTAAAACTTCGTAGCGAAAGAGTTATAGGAAAAATTCCACAATGACCTATTTGGAGAAGCGAAACCCTAGAATCCAAAGCTCTGATACCAAATGTTAGGAAACCAGCTCACAAAAAAATAAAAGGATAGATCAATGCCTTAGAATTCAGTGTCTTCAAGAGGGAAACCTCCTTTACATTACACAAATGAACAATTCTTCAATGATACAAATGAAAAAACCTCCTTTCTATACATAGGAGTCTAAGGGGTCACAATATAACCAAGTCGACCTAACAATAATAATATAAAGGCACAAAAATAACAATAGTGGGGTTTTATGGGGCACAATAATAACAATATAGGGACAATAGGGACACAATAATAACAATAAGGGATACAATGACAATAGTAATGGGGGAATCACTGGTATTACAGGGAACTAACATACTAGCTCGAATCTTAAATATCCAAGTGTTGTTTTGGGGCTACACTAAGGGGTTTTATAGGAATGTTTGAATTTGAATTCGACCATTCCCTCCACTTCTGAGTCATTAATATCTTCTTGGCAGCAAATCTTTTCATATCTAGCCCAGAATTCCTATCTTAATGGCTCGTCGCCCGCTCCTCTCTTCCGTAAATCAGACTTCTTGTCATGAATAGTGACATCAACGGTCACCTCCCAGCCTTCCCGTGTAGCAGTGCAGCCTCTTATGCATGATCACGACCGTGATGACTGATTGGCCCTGCATGGAAACTCCTTTTGGTGCAGCTCTCCTACAGACTTGTTTATAGGCTCGCGCACAACTGCTTGGAGTTCTGATATTATGCTTTCCATAGATATTTAGGTGGCCGTACCCCACATGATAGACGTCTACTTCCCTACTAGCTCAGGCTGCGGGCACTCTTCAAGTACCTATGTATTCAGTAGCGGATCACGTTCTACTCTCCCTTATTCAATAAGGTATGATCGCATCCATGACAGCAGGGTTGCAGCTTGTTCCAATGCAGTAGTAGGGCTGGCTAGGCCTGGTCCCCTTATGCTTAGTTCTGCGCAGCCCACTTGTGCAACTTTGGTGTTCATTTTATTGATTTCTTCATCCAATATCATGATTCCTCCTCAGCCGTGCCCATTCTTCATCGATTTCATGAAGTTTCAAGCTCTCACGTCAAATGGCTTCCTGTAACTTTTGAATTCCTTTACCCTGGTCCTCGCATCCTGTCCAAACTATGGGGATTGCAGTATGAGGAGTTTCCTCTGTCCTCCTGGTTTCATCTTCTCTCATCAATGATAGGATCACCTTCACACTCATGGTTTTGCTTATGGTCCTATAGGCCCATCGAACCCTTGGCACGCATAGATTCCCATTGGTTTGTTTTATCTGACGAACTCCGTTCATGATCCCACTTGTTTTTTCGATTGCTTTGTCATGAATGGCTGGCGAAATGCGTCACTTTCCCTGCTATCGTGGCAAATTCTGCTTTTTTATTCTTAGTTGGGAAGGTGGTTGCATAACATATATTTGCATCCCTTGCTGCCAGTGGATGCTCCAACCTCTTTGTGCCCCAAACCCTACATGCGCTTGCCTTCTATATTCGTGCCAGCTCCACCTAGTCCTTTGATGTGTACTCCACCCTTGTGCAGTTGTCGTGCATAGAGCCCCTGTTTGCACACTATGCCGCTTCCATTCTAGTATAACCTTTTCACAGAAGTTTACAGATTCCTCTGCATTTGTAGCATCTCCATCTGTTGGTAGTTTCCTTACTTCAGTCGTCACATGTCGCAATGATCTAACCATCATATTAAAATTCAGCGTTGTCACTTCATGCAATCGGTTCTGCCATCGCTCTATTTCTTCATCTAAATCCGACATGCTGGAACTTTTGTGCTCCCATCAGATTCACCCATCTAGTGTCAGATTCACCTGATCCTAGTCTTGCATCATTATCTGGTAAATGTAGTCCAATTGATCATCACTCTCCTTGTCACGCATAGGTTTGGTGTAGCGTTCTCCTTTGGCTGGATCCAATGGAACTATTACACGTAGATACTTTTTCTCGAATATAATTTTTCTTCTCTTTAGGTTGATGACTCCATTCATGTCCATCGCCCAATCTATCCCTAAAAATGCAGGGTAAGGGTTACTATCATCCACAATTTATATTACCTCAGAATCCATTTGTGTGCTTGCACCTTCGATGTCCAATGCGACTCCTTGCAATCTCCCCATGGGAAAGATCTTCTATTGGTTCACCATCCATAATTGAATAGGAGACCATTGTAATGCGGGCCTGCCCATGCATTCCCATGTCTATTTAGGTAGCATATTCACATCTGAACCCAAGTCTAGGATGACCTAATCCATCTCAAATTCGCCAATCTGTGTTGTCAATCGCATTTCCAACTGAGTGCGCAAAGCACACTTTCTTAGTTTTCGGATCACTCATGGTCTGCCCAACCCTGCACACCTAGTTATTAGCTCTTGTAATCCCTTAACTGATTTATTGTCCCGTAGTAGCTTCATGCATGTCTCTAAAAATATAGTTAGCATAGAAGGATCCATTTCTGGCTCAATTTGATCCTTACTACCTGAAGTAGAGGCCTCCGCGAAGCTCTTCTTAGCTTCCATAAATGTCTCCTTTGTGCATTCCAAGTCAAACTCAGGTTTCTTTGTAGGGCTTTGTGAACCCATGTATTCTCCTCAAGTTGCTTCCCATTATCTTCCCCTGTGGTTTCACTGCTTCTAAGCACCATGTTCACGTTGGGGTATTCTTCGCGCAGTTTAGACCTCATCATTTAGATGTTTTGCATTGGAGTAGACTGAAGCACTCCTTTCTCACGCATCTGTGCAATCAGTGTGGGGAAATCTACCACTTCATGATCAAACTGATAATAGTACGGACAACATGTTCTGGTTAAGTTTGTACAGTTACATGCGTAGTGCCCAGGTCCTCCACAATTGTAGTAGATTAACTTTCCACAGACTCATCTGGGTCCCATTCCTCCTCGTCCCTGGAACCCATCACACACTATTGCAGTGGTTCAATCCTGACTTCACGCCTCAGTCTACATCCTGTAGGTAGTTGTTCGATCCATCAACAATTCATAACACTGACAGTTTCGTTCATCGTGGCCCACCGATCTACAAAAATTGCAAAATAGCTGCTGGGGGGTCTGTGTAAACTTCTGCAATAGATGATGGTTATCCATCATGTGCTTTCCTCCCACCTGACATATAGCGCACCAGAGAATGGGTGGCACACTTGGTCCTCCCTGTGCCTTTGGTCTCAACAGCATTGGCCCCCCCATGCTAAATAGTTCACGAATATCGGACAATGATCCTTATCGTGGCCTTGGCTTCTACATTCTATGCACCACACTTCTTCTCGCGCTTCTGGCTGGGGCGCCCTATCCTGTTTCAAACTCTACATCTCCAAGCATAGGTTTTAGAGTTGTGCGTGGATTTGTTGGACTCCCAAGCCAGGATCCTGTATTAAAGTTTCATGCAACCTCATTACAATTTTCAGTGCTTCTGCCTGGGTTGAAAGCTTCTGTTGTGATAGCACCATCCTCATATGTGGTGTCAAAGATGCCACAAACCACGTGCTGTGTTCCATCCGTTAGTGTCATATCAGCCTCATGGATTGTGCTCTTCAATATTTGATCCAGATCCCAGGGGGTTTTGCTTGGAAGCATTGAGATTTCCTTGAATCCGATGATCAACTGCATCTCTGATTTCGGCTGGTTAAATCCTTTGTTTAATGCAATCTAGATTTATGCTATCCTGGAATCGGGATGATCTTTCAAGTGCTTGATATACCAGGTCAGTGTGTGATTCTGTAGCGCACTTACCAAGGTGGCCTTCTTAATGTTATCATCCGTAACTGTGTGCGCTTCCCACACTGCTCATACTACGAACCAAAACTAATCTAGGTCTTCGATCCCTACTCCTCTGAATACAAGCAACTTGATCGCGCTTGCGATGCTAAACCGTTGGTTTGGTGGAGGTGATGTGGGTGAAGATGGGGGTGAAAGAGGTGACATAAGTGGTGGTGTTAGTGGGGATGATAACTGTGGAATGCATTGCCTTATCAAACTGACTACACTCTTTAGAGAAGTCCAACTGCGTTCTTCTCGTCCTCTCATGGAGGCAAAATTAACGGATTGTTTTCTAACCCTTTGATACCCTTGTAAGCCCTCCTGCTTTGTGTTGTTGCACTCATTAATGGATTCGCATCACCCGTTTTTAACATAACAGCATCTTAATCCAAGTATTCAGGGATTTGATGTACCTACCTCACAATCCCTTGAGAAAACACTGCTCAGCTTCGCTGTAGCTCATAGTTGTGTCTATCACGAACTCGATGATAAACCCTCCTATTATTTGATCCAGACAATGATCTACTGCTCACGTAATTTTATATTCAGAAGCCTCTAGCCTGCACACCAACTCTGGAGTCCACATTAATAGTTGATCGAGTTTGCACCTTCCATGACTATCAGCTAGCCTTGCAATCCACTGATCTGATAATCACCCTATGAGTGACCTCAGTTTGAAGATTTATTAAACAAAAGTTATTACAGACTCCTGTGCTGGTGTGTGTGTTTTGTGTTATTGAAACAATAGATCGATTAGATTGCCAATACACAGAAATTTAGTGGAAAGACAACAAAGAAATATAGTAAGCAACATAAAGACACAAATAGTTTTAATAAGGAGTTCACCCTATTCTCCAGGGCTACGTCTCTGGTCCAGCTTCAGTGGTAGCCTTGTTTTATTGTGTCTTATAGTAGAGAAATTACAATACAGGGACTTAATGTGAGTTCTCCTTAAGTACATTTTGCTTCGTAGGGTGGTTCTTGGATTCCCTAAGCCACTCGGAGTTCACAGACTCTTTTTCTTCCTACCAACTCTATGACCCTTGGTCTACAGTGGAAAGAGCCAAATGTGGTGCTCAGTACGGACAGATTCCTCTAGGGAAAGGCTTGAATCTTCAAGCTCTCTGGTGCTCGATGCTACCTATGGTCAGCTCGGCCCTCTATCTCCTCTACTCGGCTTTACTGCTCTCTGTGTTCAATCCTCCTCTTAGGGTGTACTGTTCACTCCCCTCTTGGTCACTTGGACTCCTTTCTATATGCTCCTTTTTTTTTTACTATCTCTGTTCATGGCTTTAGCCATTCGATCCTCATGCCTATTCAGTTCCTCTCCCGCCTGCGTCGATTCACCTTCTGCAGCTGCGCTTAGAGTTCCCTGTTCGGCGTCAGCACGAATGCTCAGGAAGTGGCCACGTGTCTCCATCTAATTGGTGCCAGCATGCTTTGTCGGTTCGTTTCTTCCTTTACGCCATGTATGCATTCTTTCTCCACCGTGGCTTTCAAACGGATTCCAAATCCCTTTAGAACGCGGCTTAATTTCCTATCAATTCCACTTCTTTCCATCGGGCACAATCTCAGCCGTCCGATCTGGGCTCCTCCGGATCCAACGTCATACGCACATCAAGCACGGTTGACTTGCTCGACCGATAATGCGTGATCACATCGGTTTTTCTCTCACCTCTGCTACCACACGTCGATCGCTGAGTGTGATCACTCCGCTTCCTCCAAAAACTCTTACCATTCAAGGGCACCCTGATCAAAACCGCCAGTTTCCAAGGCACGGGTCCTGCCTTTGTACGTTAGCCCTTTTTCCTTTTTCCGCCCGCTGTCCTCTGGCTCCCAATGTGACCAAGTGCTTAAGGCTTTTCCACTTTAGCCGTGTTTGCCTAGCGATGCGCGATTAGCGCTAATCATGCATCAAAAATCAGCTCCTTTTCTCGTTTCGGGGCTCCCAGGGGCTACATCGACCTCCTGCGCAGTCTCCATGGGCCTCGGTCAGCACGCTTTGACCGAGGTCCTCGTCGTTCCACGCCGGCTGCCATGGCCACTGGTTCAGGGTGTTTTCGATTGTTGTTTTGGATTTCATTAGAGATTTGTTCGACCTGATTTAGTCATGGTTCTTTGACAGTTGGTTATGGATCCGATTTGGATCACGACCTCCCTACTGAAAAGCTTTTGGACCACCAAAAGTTGGTTTTCTTCAAGCATCGACTAAGTGAGGAAACTGTTGTCTCACTTGTCTAATCTCAATCCACTTCGCACTGCTTGGCTTCAAACCTTTAAGCCCAATCTTGAGGTATTCCACTTGTCCACTATGCGTCGTCCTTACCTTCCTATCCAGCATTGTATCTTCCTGCAACTCATTAAGATATTCAGGTAGCAGGTCGTCAACAAAAGGTAATTGACTCTACTCTTCAGGGTCCTCAATCATTGAAGGTTCAAATAACCTTAAGCAATCTGCATTCATGACTAAGTAGATGTGCATCTAAGCTGGTAGATCAAGGCGAAAAGCATTTTCACTGATCCTCTCAAGTATCCTGAAGGGTCCATACCTGATAGATTTTAGCTTTTTACCTTCACCTTGCATCCTGTCCTTACCGATATACAACCAGACTTGGTCTCCAACTTGAAAACTATGATCCATCCGATGCTTATCATGCCTAGCCTTGTACTTGGCCTGGCTCCTTTCCACCTGTTCCTATACTGCCTAGAGGATCTCCTGGATCTGTTCAATGAACCTAGTTGCCTTGTCCACATCACTGTGTCTATCAACCATGGTATCTTTACCAAAGACAAAATCCAAAAGAGACCTTGGTATAAAACCAAAGCAGGTCTCAAAAGGAGATCTCTGTGTAGAAGAGTGTTTGGCTCTATTGTAAGCATGCTACACATAACACAAGTGTTCATCCCAAAGCTTAAGATGTTTGCTGCAATATCCTCTCAGTAACTGGATCACCGTCCTGTTAACTACTTCTGTTTGGCCATCTTTTTGTGGATGAAAAGCTGTGCTTTTCCTTAAGTTGGTGTCCATTAGTTCCCACAGACTTAACCAAAACTTCCCACAAATCAGGTGTATATATCAGATACAATAGAAGTGGGTAATCCAAAATGAACCCATACATGTTCAAAGAACAATTTTGTAGTTTGTTCAGCTGTAATCTATTTACTACAGGGTATCAAAATACACATTTTGTTGAATCTATCCACAACAACATACAGATAATCATGACCTTTCCTAGATTTGGGCAGTCCTCCAACAAAATCCATGGAAATGCTTTCCCAAGGGTGAGAAGGAACTGGTAATGGAGTGTATAAGCCTAGTTTCCTATTGCTAGGCTTGCTTTTAGCACACATAGCACACCCCTTTACATATCTAGAAACTGTTTCATTCATATTCAGCCAATAGCAGAACCTTTGCAGCTGTGCAACTATTTTACTTACCCCAAAGTGACCTGATATCAGAGAAGTGTGGGCTTCCCTAATTATCTTTACTCTCTCAGTTTTTGGAATGCAGAGTTTCCCACAATGATATAAGAGTTGGTTGTTTACATGATAGTCCAAGTCTTCTACTCTTTTGCCTTGACTCAAAGTTGCATATACATCTTTAAAGTCTATATCCTGAGCATACTATTCTATGTAGCTTTCGTGCAGCACAAAATTATTCTTAAGTATGGTAGATGCATTTATAATGGGTCTAGATAACATGTTTGCAACCTTGTTATGTATGCATTTTCTATATCTAATGACTAAATGAAACTGTTGTAGAAAACCCATCCATCTGTAATGTCTTGATTGTTGCAACTTAGTTTGGGAGTGTAGATATTGAAGTGGCTGATGATCAGTATGTATTACTATTTCTTTGCCCATTAAGTAATGTTTCCATTTTTTCACACTCTTCACTAATGCATACAATTCTTTATCATAGGTAGGATAGTTAACTACTGCAGGATTAAAAGTCTCAGAATGGTAACATATGGGTTTACCGTGTTGTGTCAGCACTGCTCCCATTGCATAGTCACTGGCATCAGTTTGGATCTCAAATGGTCTTTGTAGATCTGGCAGTGCTAGTACAGGTGTTGTACTAATCTTTTCTTTCAAGGTGTCGAAGGCTTTCTGCTGTTTGTCTCCCCACTGAAACACCTTGTTCAATCCTGTCAAAGCATTTAAGGGAGCTGCAATTGAGGAAAAATTTGAAATGAACTTCCTCTAATATTGTGCTGCTCCTAAGAAGCTTCTCACTTCTGTAGCAAACTAGGGTTTCGGCCAATTTACAATAACTACCACTTTAGAGGGATCTATTTTCAATTCACCTCCCCCTACTATATGAACCAAATAATTTAGAGAGGTTTTTCCAAATTCACATTTGGAGAGTTTAACATAAAGTTTTTATCTTCTCAAAACATCTAATGTCTGCTTAACATTCTTTAAATGTTCCTCCCATGTTTTACTAAAAATCAGAATGTCATCCAGATACACAATAACAAAATCATCAAGAAAAGGTCTGAGTACATCATTCATCAATCTCATGAAAGTAGCAGGAGCATTAGTTAAGACAAAAGGCATAACCAGCCATTCATACAATCCCTGCTTTGTTTTGAAAGCAGTCTTCCATTCATCTTTCTCTGCAACTCTGACCTTATGGTATCCACTGTGCAAATCCAGCTTGGTGAAATAAACAGCTTCCTTTAATTGATCTAAAAGATCATCTATGTGAGGAAGGGGATAATGATTTTTTATTGTTATCTTATTCAGTGCTCGGTAGTCAATGCACATTCTCCACGAGCCATCTTTCTTTCTCACTGAGACGATGAGTGACCCACATGGTGATGTGCTAGGCCTAATGAACCCTTTCTCGAGCAACTCCTGCACTTGCTTCTTGATTTCAGCATTCTCTAAAGCAGAAAACCTTTTATACCTATGGTTGCAATGATTGTTTCATCTCCCGAGTCTGACCCCAAATCCTTTTGAATAGCTGTAGCTGTCTTCTTCTTCTTGCCCTCAGACTTCTTAGGTCTCAGCTTTGGATGCAGAATCCAACAGTGCTCATCCTCACGCCCCTCCTTTTTACAGTGAGTGCATGAAGCTTTACATTTTGTGCAGTGTTAGCCTTCCTTGCTTTCCACTTCTGCTTTATTTTCTCCTTGCTCTTGCTTACAGTGGGTTGGGATGGTCCCCCAACTTCTAGATTTCCATTCTTTCCTCTGGCTTCTAGATGAGTAGCTTGTACAGGTACCTCATCTATACTAGTGGGATTAAACATGAGGATGGTATGCCTCATGTAGCTGTGTAGACCACCAATGTACTTCAAAAGTCTCTAGTGAGTCTAATGAGATACCCAACATCAATTCTCGCTTTCTGAATTCTTGAGTATACCCTTGTACACTTTGCCCTTTCAACTGCTGAAGAGTTTGCCAACTCATCATAGCTTGTTGCATGTAGGCCAATGGATAGAACTGCTTTTTGATTGCAACAACAAATTCACTCTAGACAGAGATGGTCTTACCATGCTTCTGCATATCAGCTTGGGTTCTGCCTTCCCACCAAACCAAGGCAATGCGTCCTAGGCGTAGGCTTGCCAGCTGAATCTTACTCTTGTCTGAGTCTATGTTTTGTACCCTGCAATACACATCAATTTGTCTTATCCAATTGTCCAACTTTTCATCATTTAGCTCTCCATCATATATAGGCAAATCAAATTTAACATCTAGTTTAATCAAAGATGCTTTCTTATTATGCATAGGGCTATTAGGAGGTGTGAGAAAGATTTCCTCTTTCCCCTATCCTTTGGAGTGGTCATGGAAATGAGACTCATATTTTTATTTATCTTGTTTAGAACTTGAGGACTCTTCATCCCTATGCTTTCTAAAGTCCCTATACATTTCTTCTACCATAGACTTTATAGCTAGGAAACTTTCTATGAATTGAGGGTCTAGCCCTATAGAACCTTTCTCTGACATTGTCTTCCGAGAATAGAGTCTCCCAATTTCAGGATTAGTTTCCACCAACTCTCCTTCTCCTAATTTGAGCTTTGATCTAGTGAGCATTCACAGCTAAACCAACACAAGCATGTCTAACCTTACAACCTAGAGCTCTGATACCACTTGATCTGATAATCACCCTATGAGTGACCTCAGTTTGAAGATTTATTAAACAAAAGGTATTACAGACTCTTGTGCTGGTGTGTGTATTCTGTGTTATTGAAACAACGGATCGATCAGATTGCCAATACACAGAAATTTAGTGGAAATACAGCAAAGAAATACAGTAAGCAACACAAAGACACAAACGGTTTTAATAAGGAGTTCACTCTATTCTCTAGGGCTACGTCTCCGGTCCAGATTCAATGGTGGCCTTGTTTTATTGTGTCTTACAGCAGAGAAATTACAATACAGGGACTCAATGTGAGTTCTCCTGAAGCAGATTTTGCTTGGTAGGGTGGTTTTTGGATTCCCCAAGCCACTCAGAGTTCACAAACTCTTTTTCTTCCTACCAACTGTGTGACCCTTGGTCTACAATGGAAAGAGCCAAATGTGATGCTCAGTCCAGACAGATTCCTCTAGGGAGAGGCTTGAATCTTCAAGCTCTCTGGTGCTCAATGCTGCCTATGGTCAGCTCGGCCCTCCGTCTCCTCTGCTCGGCTTTACTGCTCTCTGTGTTCAATCCTTCTCTCAGGGTGTACTGTTCACTCCCCTCTTGGTCACTTGGACTCCTTTCTATATCCTCCTTTTTTTTCGACTGTCTCTGTTCATGGCTTTAGCGATTCGATCCTCATGCCTGTTCGGTTCCTCTCCCACCTGCGTCGATTCACCTTTTGCAATTGTGCTTGGAGTTCCCTGTTCGACGTCAGCATGAATGCTCGGGAAGTGGCTAGGTGTCTCCATCTAATTGGCACCAGCATGCTTCGTCAGTTCGTTTCTTCTGTTACGCCATTTATGTGTTCTTTCTCCACCGTGGCGGTCAAACAAATTCCAAATCCCTTTAGAGCGCAGCTTAATTTCTTGTCGATTCCACTTCTTTCCATCGGCCGCAATCTCAGCCGTCCGATCTGGGCTCCTCCAGATCCAACATCATATGCACGTTAAGCGTGGTTGACTTGCTCGACTGATAACGTGCAATCACGGCGGTTTTTCTCTCACCTCCGTTGCCACGCGTCGATCGCTGAGTGTGATCGCTCTGCTTCCTCCAAAACCTCTTACCATTCAAGGGCACCTCGATCAAAACTGCCAGTTTCCAAGGCACGGGTCCCGCCTTCGTACGTTAGCCCTTTTTCCTTTTTCCTCCCACGGTCCTCTGGCTCCCAATGTGACCAAGTGCTTAAGGCTTTTCCAAAAGCAGCGCCTTTTCCCGTTTCGGGGCTCTCAGGGGCTACATCGACCTCCTGCGTAGTCTCCATGGGCCTTAGTTAGCGCGCTTTGACCGAGGTCCTCGTCATTCCACGCTGGCTGCCATGGCCACTGGTTCAGGGTGTTTTCGATTGCTGTTTTGGATTTCATTAGAGATTTGTTCGACCTGATTTAGTCATGGTTCTATGACAGTCGGTTATGGATCCAATTCGAATCATCCATTTATACAGTTCTGACGAGAAGGATGCGAAGAAGATCTCATGGATTTCTATGTATATGTAGCAATCCAGCCACCTCTTCTCAAATATCTACAGAATTTTGCTTTCCTATACCAGAAACTCATGAAGCTTTTGATCCAACCAATCTTCAATCTCTTTCTTCGTAGGGTTGTAGTGTTCTGACATCAGACATCTCTTAGGTAAATCTTGATCCTAGCAATGGAACCATTTGTTGGTTTATTGGGGCCTAACCCAAGTTCAGAAGTGTTTTAGCCAAGCGAATCCCGCACTACCGGCCCTTTTGGCAATAATCCGCAGAGCATGGATTGAAGTCTCACCCGAGATAGTATGGGAGGGTGTTGGAACTAGGTTTCCGCTCCCTGGGGATGTCTTGATGAGGTCTGGAGGGGTCGCGAACCGATCTACGCACTTGCGCTATTCTGCACAGTTGTCTGGCCCTCGCGTAGTTCTGCGACGAGGCACTTCCTAGATTCCTTATTATTATTACGTTTATTATAGAGTTGATCTTAATCCTTAAGGTCTTTAATCAATCATTCAACAGTTATAACCAGTGCGTGCAACCATAAATCTGAAAGACATGCATAAAACCATAACATAAGAATAAACATATAGACATGCGACTAGATGCACAATAATTCAGAAACACTTATCTTTATTGATCTTCTGTTCAATACAATCCATTTCCACCGTGTGCATTCAGCTGTAGGGGTTTGCGCACACAGTTGCGGACTCTACGAGGCCTCTGTGCAAACAGCTGCAGGGCCTACTCTAACTACTACCAACCACGACTCGAACTTACAGACTCAGAGCAATCTTGCTTTTACAAAACCATACACTTCAGATCTTAACCAAAAGCTACCTTCTACCCTTAGAGCCTCGCTCTATTTATACATTCCCATGGTCCGCGGCTTCCCTTTTTTTATCATAGTGCTCTTCCTTCTTTTGAAATATAAGGTGCCTTGCTTGGGCTGCCTCCTTTCGATTTTGATAGGTGTGCTAATGAGCTATGTATTCAAATGGATGGCAAGTCCTCTTATAAATAGTGGTGGGAGTGTCTTCCCCTCGAGAGTGAAGGGCCATGGAAAATTCAAGGGTTATTTCATCATCATACCCCTTTAGCTTCTCAAAGAACCCCATCCATTGTTAGCTTATTAAGATATTTGTGATAGGAAGATGTTAGTGGATTACTTTAGTGTGTAGGGTCCCTTCTATTGAAACCGTCACCCAACCCCACGAGGTTTCCTATTGTTGCTTCCTCAAGTTTCCTCAAAGAAGGGAAAGAAGATTTTCACTTGCTAGGAATAGGAACACACAAGAATATGACTACGTTATTCTATCATGTGTTGATTTAACAAAATTTTGTTGATAAGACTAACAAACAAATGATATGTGTTTAAATTTATATTGATATTTGAGTTAGTAATAATAATAGTTTGATAATAGTTTCTAACACAAATACATAAAACCCTTAGGTTTCTTATAACTTTCAATATATTTATTTTTAGCATTATTTTTATATAAAATATATAAATTATTAATTATTAAAATTAAACGTTCATATAAAATTTTTAAAAGCTCAGTAAATTCCTCATCCCCTTGAGTTAAACAAAGTATTGACATTATCCATTTTTTTTCCCTAATTTATATTAATTAATATAAATTTATACAAGTAAAATGTTTAAGATTTTGGTTCAGGAGGGGTTATGTTTATTGATATAAACCAATTTTAAATAAGATAAAATGTTAAGATTTTGGGTCCACACACTACACTTATTGCCCATGACAATGGGGAGGACGGAATAGATGTTAATTTATAAGAGCTTTTATGGAGCTATAGACATCTCATTTCATTTTCAGGAGTTTGAATCGACATCTCATTTCAGGAGTTTGAATCGAGAGAATCTGGAGCTATAAGGGAGGGGGTTTGTTTTGGGACTTGAACATTGATCTTCGACATCTCATTTCAGGAGTTTGAATCGAAGGGTTTGTTTTGGGGCTTGAACATTGATTGAACATTGATCTTCATTAAGAGATTCGATACCGAAACATTGACCTTCATTAAGAGAGTCGATACCGAGACATGGCAGATCGTCCGCAGATCAAAGAGAGGGCGAGGGATGAATCCGAAGAAAATGAAAATTTGATTCCAAGGCCGCCACCCAGGAATACTTCATCCCTCGCGTACCCTCTGCGTATGCGAGAGTTGGGCAAGACCATGAAGCTTCCACATATTTACAGAGATTATTATGTACGCAGCTTTGCGCATGAGGACATGGACAGTGTTCAATTTATCGTGCCCGGGGCGGACATAATAATACTTGTCCATTTCTTTAAGGAGGTGGTGCTATTTAGAAGACAGGGAGATCAAATTTCACCTGTTGACTGTAACATCGACAGAAGCACGAGTGGGCACCAAGTGAGGGGGTACGTCATGTCTGTGTGTTACAACAAATACAATAATTCATTTCTAATAGCGCATATAGTGTATCATAAGAATTGGCAATGTGAGAGCACTGAAATAATAAGCCTCGACATTGCATCTATAAAAGGAAAAGGAGAATCTGTAATGACCACCCCGCTTTTTCCGGAAGAGTCCTTCACAAAGGATTGGTGTTTTGACATTCCAAATTGCAGGGTCATCATTCACGATTTGAGTGACCATACATTCAAGTGTTGTGAATTAAAAAACTATACACTGTTGTTTGTAACAACAAATTTAGGTTTCCCAAATGTTACTCCAAATCTGAAAAGTACAATTTGTTCAAATCTGAAAAGTACAAGTCCCGGAAATATGGACATTGTGATATATGACCGAAATCCTTCAACTAAAAGTAATGGAAGGTTTGGAGTTGAATTCAAAATTTATTCCAAACTTAACGGAATACTGCAAAAAGAAATATTTCTCCCTCGGCCTACTGAAACGCTCATCCAGTTCGTCGTGCTGTGTGGCAGAAACACACTACTTATTCAACAAGATTCATTGCAGATTGAAGTGGTAGAGATCTGCGGTGAAAACCCTGTTTCAATAAACATCACAAATACAAATATTAGTGCACTCCCTGAACCTTACTATTTATATAAAAGATCCCAGTTTATCTGCTGCACCGAATCCAGAAAAATTCACGTTTGTAATCTTCAAGGTGAGATTTTAGTGACACTTGAAGATCACCCAATTGCAGAATTATTATCGCCAAGGATGGTTCCAGCCAAGATTTTCAATTATTCAAGCTGCATTTCTGATTCACAGGATCTTATCATTTCTCTTTGCCGCCGCTGGTTACGTGCACTACCATGGGGAGGACGATGGATATACAGTGTGAATGTTAGCAGCATTGTTACAGGGAAATGCTTGGCAAAGATCAGTTCCGAGGATCCCAATTGTTCTGAAATCAGAAAGGCAGTATTGAATGAAGTCCGGGCATTCTCATTCGATGAAAGCACTCACTACATTTTCACGGGAAATGAAGACGGACTTTGTGGCGTTTGGTCCAACCAATTCTACAAGGATATTGGAGGAGAACTCACGAGGTAAAGCCATTACCAACATGGACTACCTCAGGTGATTTTTACTTTGGATGGACGACCAATATGTTTTTACACATGGTTTATGGCAAGATCTAAACACCAGACATTTAGATTTTTTTGTTTCTTTTAAAATGGAGTTTGTGGAAACATATTTTTTTCAATTTAAGAAATTGTGAGATGGTTGTGGTCTTATATAATTTTTTAAATTTTTAGAAATTGTCAAATGATTATGCTCTTAATTTTGATGCGCTTAATTTTGAGATGAGACATTTAGGTTTTTTTTAACCACTAATTTGATTTTATGAAAAAATATGTATATATTTTATGATGGTTGATTGAAATTTCAATGTTACAAGTGATATTATTTTATGAAAAAATATGTATATATTTTATGATGGTTGATTGAAATTTCAATGTTACAAGTGATATTATTTTTTTTTGAAGGTATTAGATCTTAAAGATAAAGGTTTAACATTTAGCATATTTAATATTTGATAATTAATAAAAATTTAATATAATGTTTATTTTAATTATAAATTTATTTAATTATTATGTAAATAATATAAATTTAACATGTAAAGTAAAATATAATTATAATTTCATCTCATTATTATGTATAAATACAATATAAATTTAACAAGTTTCATCCTACATGTAAAGTGGAATTTTAATTGTGAGAAATGATTTCTCTTCAAGTGCACATTGAGGAATTGATTTCCTAATGTGCTATTGGTTTCCAGGTTTGAAATTTTTGAGTTTTTATTTGAAATTTTGATTTCGGTTTCTAGTGCCTCAATAACTAAGTCTTTGTTTTGTCCCAGCATCATCCTCTTAGCAAGTAAGCCCTTTTTCACCTCATGCAAAGCTTAGATCACCCAACACTATGATGTTGCCTCAAGAAACCAACAGCAATTCCTTACAAGACGCAAAATTCCAGCCTCTGGATCTCTGGGATGAGGGATCCATATATAGATATCTGTAAGGGAGATGAGTCAGCTTGTGATTTGATTAGTGTCTTCTCTCTGATAGTTCTTTCTTCCAATTGGAGATTGATGATCTCTTACTCATCCTTGGCCGAATTCAGAAAGGCAAGTGTCAAAGGAGAAGTTTCTGGAAGATTCCATGTTTCTCCACTTCGCGGATTGACACTGCCATTTATCTCTTCTCGCCCATCGCACCCCATTGAAGGGCTTTTTGAAATGCAATACATCTACCATTGAGAAACTTACCATTGAGGCATGGAAGCTTCAAAGTACTGAAAGGGGTGTCCCTAGATCGCCTTCTTGGATAATGAGTTGATGTCGACAAGAAGTGATCCATATCGGCGGTGAAAACGGTCTGGTGAGGTAGGGTTCAGGGTGGCGGTCATGAAAGAATGGAGTGTAAATGTATTGCAGCGGGTGAGACACAGGTGAATTCTCTGAGTGACTTCTCTTGAACATATCGGCGACACTAACATGATGGATTGGTATCATTAACCCCAAATGTGGATGGTGTGATTAAAATCAAAAAAGATTAAAATCTAAAGGAGGGATAGCACTTCCGGTCCAAAAAGATTAAAATCTAAAGGAGGGATAGCACTTCCAGTCCCTTTAACAAGATGGAGAGGCTAATGGCTCGGAAATCTTTTCATATTTTATGAGTCAGTTGAAAAGAGCTTAGAGGAGACTCGTCTTTGAGGAACGAGTGGTAAAATTGGGTAGCAGCTGATTGTAGGTAAGGTTTGGAATTTTCCAATCACGACAGTGTTACAAAGATGGCTAGCGGGATCACTCTTCGCAGCTGTTCCTCAAAAGGGGTAAACAATCAAATGGAGGTGAATGATCGGTCAATGCAGAGTGGAGGTGATGATGGGAACACGACCAAGACTTTAAAGGCTGAAGTATTACATTCACGATGGTTATTTACCCGGAATTGGTTCATTTTTTATTGAGCTTAAACGCTGGGGGAAACATTTGCTCATTGCTTATGTTTATTTTTTAACGAGCATGAAGTCCACGTTAAAACTGCTCGAATAATCCAGTCGTCTAATAAGAATGTCTCATATATGAAAACGACAATTTTTAAAGTTTTGCCCCACATACTTTCTTTATGAAAGTTAGGAAACGACCAATCCTATGAGTTTAAAGGGTTAGAGGACCTACAAATTTAAAAAAATAAATGGTCGCTCTTTGCTTGCACGCCAAGGTTTGCATGCCCCCAGGTATAAAATAGAGTTTCAATGTCACCTCTTATTCCATCGACAAAACATTTTTTTTATCGGGAAAGGTTTACCTCTTTCAGGTTACCAAAGATTGTTTTATCTGCAGCGCAAACAAAACACTTCTTTGGCGATGCCTACCGAAATAGACAAAGGCGGGTGGCACAGACGCCTCCGCCCAAATAACTTTGACAAGGGAATCTTATTCCAGTCCAACCCCCTTTTCCAATCACGGACGGGAGCATCAGACTAGTCATATATCCCTTGCGGAAACCTACCCTATATCTGAAGTTTTCCTGCCAAATCAGACAAGGGTGCATGCCCCCTAGGTTTCAGTCATGTCCCCTGAATCACTCGCGCTCATCAGGTGGACGGACTCGGGATTGATGAGACATTCCTTGTGTGAAAAGACCATTCAGGGATGACATATGCCTATTTGTTATGCGTGAACCGAGGAATGAAAGTTGGTCTACAAGCTTGACCACTCTTCCTTCGTGCGGAAAACACATTACTCTAAAGAGTGATGAGACAATGGCTCCCATGCAATAAATATAGTCTCGTCCAAGGAGTAGATTATAATCCAGGGGTCCTTGGACTACCATTACGTTCATGTGAACAATTTTCCCCCTCAATGTTATGGGCACATTGGGAAGGATCCCTAATGGTCGACTGGTTCCTTTTGTCAAAGCCTGTTAGATTTCTCATCTCAGGCAAAAGCGATGGCGAGCCAAGCACTTTCCAAGTAGTCGAGGAAAGGATACTCACAGAAGCCCCTTCATCTATGATGGTACCGGCCATAACCATTCTATATACTTGAGCAATGATTCAGAATGGTACACTAGCCGGTAAACGAGGTCTCCCTAGCTGATTCCAGTCGAAGGAAACAACTAGGTTGCTTGGAGGTGGGGCCAAATAGATGGCCCGGTATGACTCTAACGAACTTCCTTCCTGCGGTAAAGGAATGGGTAAATTGCCCCCATGTTCATCGGAGTCTGCGTTTAGGAAAATAATTTGGATGGTGTCATCCTTGTTCTCTTCGGTGACTGTATCATCTGAAGATAAGACCACAGAAGGCATGACCGGGTCAACTGCCGCCTCGACCTTTTGAATTTCGTCTAGTATGGGTTCAGATGGTTTATCTTCAATGATAGACGCTTCGGCCGACCATCTGGGCGGGTCAGACGGATTTTCAACTAGTGACGGACTCGGCAAGAGTTTCTTATATCCAGGAGGAAGTCGTAACGGTGAATTAGGACGATCGTCCAAAACTCTTTTCTTCTCGTCTAAGAAGGGACAACGGTGGACAGCGTGATCGCCTTCACACAGTTTACAAGGAAATTTGCACTTTCCTTTTTGTGTAGGGGCTTCACTTTCACTAGTCGACGGTGTGTTTTCAACATGATCATCAGAGGTTGACGACATCGGGTTGTGCAAACGAGGAGACCAGTTCCTTCAGTTCTGAAGGATGTAGGGACAATCTCTATGATAGTGGTCTCCTTTGCAAATGACACATGGTGATTTAGGCCTGGTCGGTGCAATGTGTGGATTTTCGCTAGATGATGCTTGGTTGCCCCCTTTCGCCTTTGGCTCCTTCTTCTTCTTCTCTTTCTTCTTCTTTTCCTTCTTCTTCTCAGATACTTGATTTTTGGCTTTACCAGCCCCATCAAGCGAAGAGGAAGGAGGAGAGGAAGAAATGGACAAAGTAGAGGGTTAGGGGGTAACTGTGGAATTGTCTAGTTGCTGACTAGATTGTTCAGGATTCGCAGTGTTCTAAACGACGGAGGTTGAAAAAAGCCATACGGGAAAGCTAATCGTCAATCCTGGAAGTGACAATGTAGCCATGTGGGGTGCACCAACATCTCCCCAAAAAGAGAAGGGACTAGGATTTCCTCCAAGGGGAACTCCTTGGTTGGTAGACTCCATTTTCTCAACCTAAGACCAACATAGGAAAGGTGACGATTATTCCGTTTAAAATAAATTTTAGACGCTTTGACACAACTTGTTTTTTCAATTTTAAAGAGTCGAGAAGAAACAAAAGATGGCTCTAATCGCCTTCGATTTTTAATGAGCCTGAAGTGACAAGTGCTCAGATGGACCTTTTCCATTAAGGAGTCTGAAAAGGAACAAAAGGGACTGCTCTGGAAATATAGGCAGAGGGATTACCAAACCAATCGCAAAACTGCAGAATACTTTTTACGGTACGACAATCAATCTTCCTGAATGCTGTGTTCAGTGCATTGCGATCGATAGGTCGGAAGACACGGCTTCCTGTGGATAAAGGATTAAGCCTATTGTGGTCTCCCAAAATATACTTGACGATACGTGGGAGCACAAGTACGTACTGGCACTTATCATCTCAAAGTGGAGGAATCACCCAACCAACAGTGAGAACAACAGTTACCAGGCTTTACGACGTCGGAATACGTCTCTAGCCTAGACTTCTAGATGTTGTTCGTTAGGTTCCAAAGCGTTGTTAGATTCATTAAATTTATTTTATAGTTGATCTTGCTTAAGAAATTTCCCTTTCAGGTTCACCGCGTGATGTAGATGTACAATCCCTAAAATGCAATCTAAGATGAAAAACAGTCTTTTATCTTCTTTGTGCAATGAAAATCCTAGCTACTAAGGAAAGAAAGACAGAATTCTTTCAACAAAGAGAAAAAAGCACACACTATATGCACTGTCCTAAATCAAACCAATCAAATAGTCTAAATGAAAATGCACATGCATGTATTTGTTTTCAGCCTTCTTAATATGTGAATGATAAAAAGAAAGCTACTGTGCAAATCTGAATTAATTTTCAAAGCGACAATTACTAACAAGTTTCTTTTCAAAATCAAAATGAAGACAATGACAACACTTTGCGATTTGGAAATGAAGACTTTCTTTCGACACTAGAAAAACTACTAATATAGATCAAATACTAACAGGGTAATCGACTATCAAGAGCAATCATACTCTCTTCTATGACTGAAAACAACACTTGCAACACTTTCAAATCAAGAAATGACAGTACAATTATGTTACTTTTTTGCAAAGGAGAATTGAAAATGACTCAACAAATACACAAAAACATTTACAGTTCTTTGCACAATGGAGGCAGAATATCATCAAGGAAAGGGGTTTCAAACAGAGGTGTATTGACTACAGGCAGCAAAATTCTTGAATAGATCTGAAAAGAGTGAACACAAAAACCAAAATTTAGGAACAATGCCTAGTCTGATCAGTGCACCTGTAACGCAGTGAATTTGAAATTCAGCGCACCTTCTACACTCGAGAAGTGCATTGAATTTGAGATTCACAGAACAGAGAGTGCACTGGGCCAGAGACGAGACTTTGCTTGGGTTCTGGGTCACAGTTTGCAGTTCAGTTCTAGGATTTTGGCTGAGCAAGTGGTAATCAATAAATCAATAACAGGGGTAGATCTAAGGAGGTTACTAGAGCCACCACAAGGGCAATTAGAGAGTTTTTAAATCAGTTGTTTAATTCATAAACAAAACCCAGAGATTGACTGAAGCAACATTTATCTACTTTGCATCTGCATAGAAAATGCAGATCGAAAGCTACCTTACTCAACTTCAGGCTCCGTCTGTAAGTTTATAAAGTAAACAAATGTAGATAAACAAACAACCTAGTCGCTCCCCAGCGGAGTCACCATTTTGTTACAGGGAAAAGTGTCTATGCAAAACTTCTAATCCCACTAAGGTGTGGTAGCTACCTTAGAAAGAAACAAAGTAAAACTACTTTCGTTTTCCTTTATGAAAGATAGATGAGAGAAGAATAAATGAGACCAACCTCTGTCTTGCGCTTGGTTCGTTGCTCGATTCCTCTCTCTTCTGATAGTCCTTTGATACTTGCTTCTTTGTATACCCAGCTTTACAAATTACCTGTAGAATCAAAAAAACATAACACTATACGAGAACATGGATCTATTATCATAAACAATCTAGGATCAGATGTAAATTGACCATACAAATGCACAAAACGTAGATTACACAAGAGTATTGAGGAAAACTTGAATAGCTTTATTGATAATCAAGAAAGAGCCAAGAGAGTTACAACCAGTTGTTCTAACCCAGCATCATCCTCTCAGCAAGTAAGCCCTTCTTCACCTCATGCAAAGCTTAGATCACCCAACAATATGATGTTGCCTCAAGAAACCAACAACAATTCCTTACAAGATGCAAAATTCTAGCCTCTGAATCTCTTGGATGAGGGATCCATATATAGATATCTGTAAGGGATATGAGTTAGATTGTGATTTGATTAGTGTCTTCCCTCTGATAGTTCTTGCTTCCACTTGGAGATTGATGATCTCTTACTCATCCTTGGTCGCATTCAGAAAGGCAAGTGTCAAAGGAGAAGTTTCTGGAAGATTCCATGCTTCTCCACCTCGTGGATTGACACTGCCATTTGTCTCTTCTTGCCCATCGCACCCCATAGAAGGGCATTTTGAAATGCAATGCACCTACTGAGTTTACTTAGGTGTGATGCAAAGCACTTTGCCTATGGAGAAGGTGAAATGATCATGTTTTGACCAGTTCTGAGTAGTTTTTCATGGAGAACTTTTGGGAGAAGCTATAATCAGTTGACCTTGTTCCTTTAGGGGTTGGAACAACACTTTTAGGGACTTAGGATCCCTTGGTTTATGGAAATTTTATGCTTGGGGTTGCAGTGCCCAAAAATGTCTATAGCAATAAGGCAAACAACAAAGGAAAGGTCAAGATGGGTATGGGTCAGATATAATTTTTTTCCTACAAGGTAATGGTATAGGGTAGCATCAACTTCACGGGAAGTACAAGTGGCTGAAAGTTTGGCTCCATACCTTCCTTGGATTGCAAGTTTGGTTCCATACCTTCCTTGGATTGTAAGTTGGACTGGGAAGGGAAATACCTTCCTTGGATTGCAAGACTTGAAGACCAAGAAAATAATGAAAGTGTCCAAAGTTTGTCATTTCAAACTATTTTTTAAGGTTGGACTTCACATGGTTTATAAGGTTGGGATAATTACTAGTAAGGATAAGATCATCAAAATAAAGAACAAGAATGATAAGAGACTTACCCACCTTCTTGGTGTAGACAATATTGTCAGAATGACACCTAGGAAAGCCAGTATCTCAAAGAATCTATCCTTTTTCGCATACCAAGCCCGAGGGGCTTGATTGAGACCATAAATGGATTTCTTAATCAAACGTACAATGTTGGAGTATGCTTGTATCAAGCAAACAGGTTCTTCGATATAGATTTGTTCATGCAAGTCCCCATGAAAGAAGGAAAATTTAACATCCATCTCATGGACTTCCCATTTGAAAGAGGCAACAAGGGAAAGAACAAGGCAGATAGAGTTCATTTTTGCAACAGAGGAGAAGTTTTCAGGATAGTCAATGCCTTCAACTTGTGAAAAACCCTTAGCAACAAGACGAGCTTTATGTTTATCAACTTTTCCATATGGTCCAAACTTGGTTGTGTAAACCCATTTACATCTAACATGTTTTCATCCTTGTAGAAGAGGAACAAGATCCCATGTATCATTTGTCAATAATGAAAGGTATTATTCATTCATAGGTGCATCCAAATCTGGATGGCCTAAAGCTTCCACAAATGTGTCGGGATCGTAATTTGTTGAAGCTTGAGCCAGTAAAGAAGAGGCTCTATCGTTCTGAGAATGTGTATGTCGTTGATGTGTAGGATTACCTGCAAGAGTACCTACATAGAATCCATTTTGGAAGCTGAGGAGTTGAAGGGGGATCTTGAGAAGGTGGGGGGGATTGTCACCCTTGATTTCATCATCTGAAGAACAAATATTTTCAGAAGTAGAAGGGATAGAGAGAGGTGTCTCATTTGCCAAACTAGTCTCGCAGGACGATATATTTTCAACAAAATTTACATCTCTTCTAACGATAACATTTTTGGATTTAGGTGGAAGAAGTCTATAGCCTTTGACATCTTCAGAATATCGAACAAAAATACATTTTTCACTTGTAGGTTTTAAGTCTTTATGTTTCTCATCAGGAATACGGGCCCATGCTTGACCTCCAAAAAACACGAAAGTGACATACATCTAGTTTAATTGAGCTCTATGCTTCTTCTGGATTGATATTCTTTAATACCTGAGTAGGAGTGTGGTTTACTATCTGATTTTCACAGTTAATTGCTTCTGCCCAAAAATTAATACTATGTCCTTTAGATTGAAGCATACAATTAGCCATTCCCTTTAAGGTGTGATTCTTCCTTTGAGATACACCATTTTGTTCTGGATTATATAGAACGGTATGTTGCATTTCAATTCCATGCTCAATGTAAAAAGTTGTTGAATTTTTTGTTAATATATTCTTTACCATTATCAAATCTTAACTTAAGAATTTGATGTCCAGATTCCAAAGGCATCAAAGGTGAAGAACATGTTAAAGACTTCGCTCTTGAGTTTTAATAAGTATACCCAAGTGCGTCTGGAGAAATCATTAATGAAATTTAAGAAATACTTGTAGCCAAAGAATGAAACAACTCGAAGTGAACCACATAAATCAATATGCACAAGTTGTAAAGGGGTTGAGGTGTGTCAAGAGTCACGTTTTTCAAAACAATCCCAATGATGTTTTCTGAGTACACATTGAGAACAAACACCATCTATGCTAGATACCATAGGAAGACCTGTCACCATATTTTCCTTACATAGATTTTGAAGGGATCAATAGTTTAAGTGACCGAATCACTCATGCCAAAGTTTGCTCACTTCATCATTATGAGCAACAAATATTGAGGGAAGAGTTTATGACCCAAAGTTGTTAAAATTATACAACCTTTTAGAATCATCAGCATTGCCAGTAGCTAAAATCTGTCTAGGATCTCTTAGGTCCTTAATTACAACATCATGAGGTGAAAATTCAATGGTTTTACATTTGCTTGAATGAGTTATCTGATATATAGATAGAAGGTTGCAAGATAAGGTAGGAACACATAATACATCGTTAAATTGACCATTATCTAGATGAATAGTTCAATTCCCTACAACACTAATAGATTTATCATCACCAACATATATATTGTTGGTGTTACAATCATTTAAAGAAGAAAATGTGGCTTTGTTTTTTGCCATGTGATAAGAAGCTACAAAATCAATGAGACACTCATGAGAATGAGAAGAAGAAGATAAATTTAGTTCATAACCAAACCGAGATGATTGACAACCACATGTAGAAATTGTTTTTCCTGAAGATGAAGTTGAATTTGAAGAGTGCTCCAAATGGATGTTATGATTCTTCATTATTGCTTCTAAAGCTTCCATATTCTTAAAGCATTTGGATTCTAAGTGGCCATCTCGATTACAAAATTTTTAATTTCTATCAGTCTTCTTCCCTTTGTTTTTATTTTCCTTATCATTTTTTTGAATTGATTTTTCATTTTCATATTGAAAGTGCTTAGGACCCTTGATTGGTATAGGACCATTCTTTTCATGATGCTGGTTCTTACGATTCTTTGAACTTGGTTTCTGTCAGGTGGCTAACGCTTTCTTAGAAGAGTTTCCAAGATTAAAAAGACTAAGATGTAAGAGTTTTTCTTGTTCTCTTATTAAAGAATCACAAAAGGCATCAAAATAGGGATACTTGTAATCTTGTCCTTGAGAAATAAAGGTTTCTCTAGTAGAATGGAAGGTGGAAACAAGTTTTGGCTTGTTGGGGCCTGACCTAGGTTCGGAGTTAATTAGACAAACAAATCCCTATACTACTAGCCCTTTTGGAAGTAGTCCATGGAGCTGAAGCCTCACTCGAAGTAGTATGGGAGAGTGTTAGAACTTGGTTTCTGCACCCTTGAGATGTCTGAGAGGTATGACTGGTCCTCTGTTTGTTCCTGCGGGCAGGTTGCTTCACGCACTTCCCTTTCCTTGCGGCCTGATACCCTACATTTGTGTAGCCCTAACCAGGGGTTTTGCAACACCCTCTTCTATTACCCGAGATCTTACTTATATTCCAGTGTTAATTAATTACCTTTGCTTACTTGAATGTCTTAAGTTATAATTAGCAATAAAAAACATTTATACAAAATCGCACAACAAATAAACAGTGTATTTGCAAATTATATCCAATCATGCATTAAACCAGGAAAAGATACACATAAATATAGTAAAAATTTTCTTTATTGATTCTCCCAACGGTCACAGACTTGACCTGCCCTGTGCACTCAGCTGCAAGGGTCGACGCACTCAGCTGTGGATTACTAGGCTTGTACGCACTTAGTTGTAGAGCCTTCTCCTACTCGACAACCCACAAACACACTTTACACCTCAATTTAATCACTTCAACTTCTCGTTTTCTATTCTATTAGTTAGTTTCTTCCTTTTCTACACTTAGAGCCTCATTCTATTTATACAATCCTATGGTCCGCGGCCATGGGTAGGTCTATCCAGCCAACATTACATTACAAAAACTAGGGTGGAAAACCCTGTGACTCTATTATACTTTCGCGCCCCGCGCCTGCAATTCACAGAGCTTTTACAAGAAGATTCTGTCAAAACTTGGGCTTTAAGCCCAAAACATGCCTTGGGCGGATTCCATGCCCAACAACAAGAACATAGTAGGATGGTCCCAACATAGTAAGGCTACCATATTCTTTCTCATCCTTAACACCTTCCAAGAGAAGTCTAAGGGTCTTGAACTTGGAAAAAATATTCAATGGAAGAAAAAATATTGGTGTCTAACGTAAGAAACTCATTTTCGAGTTGATGGGCTCTAATTTCATTTTTAATTCCAAAAATTTTATTGAGTTGTTTCATTGCTTCATAAGGGGTATCAAGTTCTGCAATATGGAATCTAAGGTTTGGAGAAATAGACATCTCTATCAACCCACATGATTGATCTTGTCTATTTTTCCATTTGGCTTGCTTATCTTCATCTTTAGGTTTAGACTCTTGGCCTAAGGCTATTCTATAAATGCCTTTACTTCTAAGTAAATCCTCCATGTAGGACACCCATTGGAAGTAGTTAGTGCTATCAAGAATAACTTGGCATGAACTTTCCATTTTAATAGAAACAAAAGCTGTAGATGTTGAAACTAAGTATTCGAATGGAAATATTTGGAAAAATTAGGCCGATTAAAAAGAAACGGATCTGAAAACAGCTTCCAGATGAAGAAGTTATGGTTTTTTAAATAATTTTTTTTAAGATGCCGACGAAGTATGTGAATGTTTGGAAGTGAATGATAATGTTATATTTTAGAAAAATCCTTAATCTCATTAGCTCACTTAAAAAAAAAATATGTGACCCATTTTTATAAATAAGTGACTTTAGAATTATAAGTGACTCACTTTTTATAATGGGTGAGAACACTTTTACATAAAGGAGTAGTCAATCATGATCAAAAGACAGAAACACAAAATGTGATTTATGTAGAAGCTATTAGGCAGAATTTTCTCATTGCTAGCTAGATGTGTGACAATGGCTATGATGTGACCTTTCAATGTAAAGACTATGAGATGTGAAACATAAAGGATGGAATACTAGTGGGAAAAGAAAACAAAATCCACAATAATGTATATGTGTTTGACCATTCAAGGGTCAAATGTTATTTGTGCAAAAAGAATGAAGCATGACTATGGAATAAGAGGCTCATGAATTTTACAGCTTGGTAAAGATAAGCAAGATAGGAGCAGTGAGAGGATTACCTAGACTCTCAAAGCCTGATAATACAATATGCAAGTCATGCAAGTTTGGCAAGCGTAATAGGACTCATTTCAGATCGAAAGAGTTCTCCTCATCAAGATTTCCGGAGCTCTTTCACTTGGATATATGTGGCCCAACTAGAGTGAAAACCTCAAAAGGAAAGAGGTATTTCCTATTGCTCATTGATGATTTCACCAGGGCTACTTGGATTGTGCTCTTAAAACAAAAATCAGAAGCATTAAAGCATTTAAAAAAAGTTAAATCGAAATTAGAAAATGAGAAAGAGTTATAAATAAAATGCTTGAGATCAGATAGGGAGGGAGAGAAAAACTCAAGAGAATTTGAGGAATTATATGGAGAGCACAAGATTAGGAGGTAATACTTAGTGGCTAGGACTCCTCAACAAAATACAGTAGTAGAGAAGAATAAAGAACAATCCAAGAAATAGCCAGAGTGATGTTATATCAACAAGGACTATCTCACAACTTCTAGGGAGAACAAACCCAGACAGTATTATATTTTTCAAACATAAATCAACTCAGACCTGACATTGATAAAACTCCCTATGAGTTATGGAAAGGAAGACCTGAATCTGTTAAACACCTCAAGGTTTTGGGAGCAAGTGATTCACTAAAAAGAATGAAAATAACCTTTGGAAGTTTGACTCATGTGTTGATGAAAGAATATTCCTTGGATATTGTATTTGAAGGCAAGGATACAAGTGTTACAACAAGAAGACAAGGAAGATAGAGGATTTCATTAACCTAGTACTTGATGAAGTAGGTTCACAACCTGAATCCTCTTAAATTAATTTGAACTCATATGGTGAAGAAAGTTCATATTTGAATTCTTCTGATCTAAGTGAAACAGATCCAAACAATGAAAATGAGGAAGCAGATACAAGTTCAATACCAAAAGCACCCTCCGGGTATGTACAAAAGGAACATCGTGAGAGTCACATTCTTGGATATCAAAGACAAGGTGTCCCTACCATAAGGAAACTCATGGGAAGTAAATTTATGCAATTTTTCTCTACTATCACAGATAGAACCAAAGAACCTATGTCAAGCAGGTGAAGACAAGTTTTGGGTGAAATACATGAATGAAAAACTAGACCAAATTGAAAAGACTGATACATGGGATATTTTTCGAAGGCCAAGAGAGAAAAATGTTATTGGAACCAAGTGGGATTTTAGGAACAAAGTAGATGAACAAGGTAAAGTAATTAGAAACAAGGATTGGTTGGTCTGCAAAGGGTATGCCCAAATAGAAGGGGTAGATTTCAAAGAAACCTTTGCACAAGTAGCTCGACTGGAAGCTATACGAATATTTTTTTCTCTTGCCATCCATGAGAATATCAAGGTGTATCAGATGGATGTGAAGTATACCTTTCTCAATGGATATTTAAATGAGGAGTTTTACATTAAGTAGCCAGAAGGATTTATGCTCTCCTCCAATGAAGGGATCTTATGAAAGCGAAGCCCTGTATGGCTTAAATAAGGCCCCCATGGCTTGTTATGAAAGGCTATATAAGTATCTTCAACAAGAAAGTTTTAAGAAAGGCACAGTTGACAGTAACCATTATGTAAAATCTAAAGATGACCATATCCTGATAATAGTTGTGTATGTGGATGATATAATATTTGGTAGTGATGAGGAATAGTTGGGGCATCAATTTGAAAAATGTATGTAAATAGAGTTTGAAATGGCCATGATTGGAGAGCTATGTTTCTTTTTGGGTATCCAAATTACTCAATCTCCCTAGGGAGTGTTTATTTCCCAATCCAAATATCTCAAGGGAACTTTGAAGAAATTTGGAATCGAAGATTGCAAACCTCTCAACACCCCAATGACTACAAGCTGCAAATTATGCAAAGATGATCGAACATCACTAGTAAATTAGACTGAATACAAGTCAATGATAGGAATCTTACTATATTTAACAGCTTTAAGGCCAGACAACATGTAAGAAGTGGGGATTTTGGCCACATTTCAGGCTTTTCCACAAGAAAGTCATGTTGTCATTGTCAAGAGGATCTTCAAATATCTTCAAGGTACAAGAAAATATGGACTGTGGTATGCTAAGAGTGAAGATTTCAAGCTGAAATTCTACAAAGATGTAAATTGGGATAATAGACTTGATGATAGGAAGAGTACCTTTGGTGCAGATTTCTTCTTGGGTAAATTCTTGGTTTTGTGGGTTAGCAAGAAACATGGCTCTATCTCTTTTTCAACTGCCAAAGAAGATTATATTGTTGTTGATACATGTTGTACACAGATTATATGGATGAAGAAAACCTTGAAATATAGACAAATATAGTTGACTGACCATCCTATTCCAATATTGTGTGACAAAAAAAGTGCCATCACCATCTCCAAAAACCTAGTCATGCATTTAAAGAGTAAGAAGATTCCTATAAAGTATCATTTCTTGAGGGAATAGGTTCTAGCCCACAATGTGAGACTTGAATATGTACCCACTAAGGAGAAAATAGAAGATATATTTACGAAGCCACTGGAAAAGGAACCATTTTAGTATCTCGGATAGTAGATAGGATTTGTGACCCCTCCCTCCAAATGACTTCATTTTGGAAGGTGGTGGTAGCTACTCAGCATGTTGAATTCATGGGAGAGTAGACTGCAATGGTTCAGAAGGGTATAAGAGAAGTTTCCTTTTTCACTAGTGTCAAAGGGGGAGAATATTAGCATCAAGAGAATACCATGCCTAACGTAAGGGGGAGCGTATGGTGATGCCATCAATGCCAAAGAGGGGTATTGTTGGAAATCTAATGGTGTATGGGTGGTTGTGTAAGTATTAGCATCAATGTTAGATAAGGGTCAGAATGATGATTGGGTGTTTGGGAGGAATCCCATGGTAGATACAAGTTTATTGTAGAGAATCATCACAACAGTAGGCTTACTGAAGAAGCCATCAAATGATAATCATGGATGATTGGGTGTTTGAGACAAAACCCATGGTTGCTACAGTGCTCTGTAGAGAATCATCATAGTAGCAGGCATCCTAGAGAAGCCATAAAATGATGACTATGGTGATTGGGAGTTCAAAACTCCAGACCCTTTGTGGAGAACTTATACATAGTAGAAGGAATTAAAGCCTTCATCGAAGCCTCACCATTGGATAATGCTCTGAACAAGCTTTCCAATGATATGTGGAAGTCCAAAAATGGATTCATGGGTTCAAATGTTATGGCTTGCTGAAGTTCAAGGATTGAAGCCTTATGAGGGAATATTGGAGGTGCGATTTATTAGGGAATGCATATCAAAGGTGCATCCATTTTGGCGATCATATCCTTGAAGATCAAGTGATGTTAGTGATCACATATTGGCACGTCACAAAACTAGCGATATTAGGCATATTGGCTATTGGAGGCACATAAACGATCATAGGCATATCAACGATCGCACATTAGAACTTCTTAGTGGTGACCCTTTAAAAAGTTGTGATATGGGTAAAGTTTCAATTGGATTAAAACATGTTGGGAAGGCCAAAAGAGAAATAACAAAGAAATTCATTGAAAAACTAGTGTGCTGAGGCACTTTCTCTCTCCTCTAACAGGACATGTCTCCGGATGTGATTAGCCCTGATAAGGACAAGTGGCAACTGATGTGAGCACGATGTGGTGGTATAGAAGGACACATTGTAGGAAGTTTTGACCATATTGGGTGGCCTAATAGACCTGATCCAGGTGACATGTGTCACCACACAAGAAGTGACACGTAGCAGTGATGACATCACATTGGACAATCATCAATCAGATGATTAATGAGTTTGGCACTTTATAAGAGTTTGCAATTGAAAAAGGCCGATGAGCACTAGTATTGTAGCAAGAATGCTGCAACTCTTGGGCTACCAACTTTACTTTATCAACCTAGGGGTTTTACAAACTTGGAGGTGTTAGTGCTATATGCAGAAGTAAAAGTTATGGTTCTACCTTTTGTTACTGTTCAACTAGCGAGAGATGATCCAGGTCTAGGTGTGAAGAAAGACCCTTCCAAGACCTTTTACTTTTGTGATGTGTTAAATTGCATTTTAAAAGAACATTAATGAATACATCTGCATGCGAAAAAGAAGAGGAACAAGACAATCATCAACACATAAAAACATAAGCCATTGATAACGAGTTCGTCCAGGAGGGACTACGTCTCTGGGCCCCGGTGTCAAGATGGTGTAGGTCACTGCACTAAGTGCTGTCAATAAAGATGATGTACATGAGAGTTGATGTCATGATCATACAAAGAAAAATTCCCTCACGTAGGAGTGGCTCTAAGAGATCTTCCAAAACTAGAACTCTCAATCAAAAGATTCCTATCAGTATGACACAAAAACATGCATGAGGAACATCCCGCCAATATGGCATAAAAGGGATTTTAATAACAAAACATGCATGACGACCACAAGAGTATCCCAGAAACATACAATAAGGGATTTTAAAGCATAACATGGAGAGTTATGACAACAAGTACATCACATAAGAGATTCCGCATCAAATCGAGCAAGGAATCGTGAAAACATATAATAAATAAGATCTTGCCTCAATATCCATCAAGGATCCATGCACAATAATGTAATAAGAAGAAATATATAAACAAATCATATACCTCATGCCACGGGCCATCTAAAGAACTGGATATTCATATCTTTAGCAAAAACCATCCACAATGAATACATTGTTCACATTGTTGATGCATAGGTAGGGGTCATTACCAATCTCGACTTTGGCTCCACTTGCATCGATCATTTTTCTGGCTTGTCGCCATCAGGGCATTTAAAACAAAAACTTTCAATGCGCTAAAGCTTGTTGAAACATCGATATCACAGAATCGATCATATAAGAAGAAGACTGCTCTGGCTATCTGCAACATAGCTCTCTGGCTATCTAGTGTTTGCAGCACTCTAGCTATGTCATTGCAGCTCTGTGGCTCTGCCTGACCTTTTGGTTCTTTGGAATAAAGAACAAACTCTCATTTTGAAGAAAGAAGTTGAAATAAATTCAGAAATCATGACAACAACTTTAAAAGAACAAATCAATTCGCTTTCGAGTTAACTTAATTTGAATCAAAAGCCACATAGAGTCTGGGAATTTCTAGAGAATAAGCTTTACAGATTTGTCTAATTTTAAGGAAAAATCAATCAAGTTTCTATAAAATATGGTTAAAAATTCAAGATTTTATCAATAAATTACAAACTTAAATCAAAGGACTGATTCTTTATTAGAACACGATAAATATATTAATTTTTTTTTACTATTCTTGACAAGGAGAAGGAATTCTAATATTATGAAATTCAAAAATTAAAAAAAAAACGATGAAATATTGGTGCTTGCATCTTTGAGCCACATAGAAGATGAAGCCAAAGAAATTACAAAATTGATACAAATGGCACAAGGGAAATTCTTGAAAATTTGGGAGAAAGGGACAAATGTTATATAAGAATTGAATCTGCCAGGTTCCAAGACACTGAAGGAAACTGATCGAGGGGAATTAAAACAACCAACAGAAGACCTTGTCATCGAAGTTCAGGTAGAAATCAAAAGGATTAACATCTAGAAGAAACAAACTTTCCATAAATTTCGATAACTGCCTTTTGAGGAAATCAAGCTTATTGCTAAATTTGAAATCAAGTATGTGAAAGGAAAGAAGAAAGTTCAAGGTTTGATTGGTAGCTGGCAAATCAACATTAATCGGTTTCCTTCTATTCACATCTTCCTTGTTTCCGATGTGTATTCACAGTGGGAAAAACATATATAAGTTCATGCACCCCATATATTGTTCAATCTTAACTACGAAGATTCTAAAGACGATGAGAAGTTACGTACTTCTCAGGAAGATATCAGTTGAACAAAGGTAGAGTTTATATTTTTAGAATTAGGCATCTACCGTGAGAAGATATGTTGATTTTCTTGTTTTGAGACTTATCTTATCTTGTTTTTTTAGTATTTATAGAACCTTTTGCATTTGTGAAAATCATCGAGAATTGGTGAAGACTACAAACTTGTTGTTTGAATCATTTTTGAAGTATCAACTTTTTGAAGACTGCTTTTAGTTTTAGTGTGTGATAAGTTATGAGATTTATGCATGGACATCATTTTAACTATTTAATGTATGCCTCTTATATTTCTCTACAACTTATATTATTTAATTCTAAATGAATATTTGATTATTTTGTTAAACATTTCTTATAATGTGTTACAGTTTACAACCTTTTATCATCAAAAGTTAAAAATATTGTTAATTTTTTCAATACTACTTTATCATCGAAATATGATATTCAAAACAGAGTTTTCTTTTGTCTCGCTTTCGAGATAAAATTTGTCATTGATTTCTTTTAGATTATGCATGCATATATAAGTCTAAAAAAATACCAAAAAAAATTGTTTGAATAGGATGAAAACCTGAAATTATATTTTTGGAGGTCTTTTGCATAAAATTTTTCTCAAAACTTATGTGTCTGGTTTTCTCGACACAAAATCTAGTTAGGATCTTAAATCACATGATATTTCACATGCTATTATGTTCAACTGAATCCTTTCACCTCTTATGTTTAAACTGGTTCTACCATAGCAATAGATTGTGTTTATATTTTGTGGATAATTATAATCATTAGAATATGTCATATATTTTCCCTAGATTAATTATTTATTTTTAGTTTCATTTTAGTTTTAGAAAATAAAACCAATCAAGCCTTTGTTCGAGAGAATATATGTCCATCTATACAAAAAAGCCTATAACTCGAACTCTAATCAAGAAATTTCTCACTAGTTACAGGATGAATTCTTGCACATCATAACACCAAGCTAGCTTCTATTAGATTACTTCTATCTCTTGATGTTGCTTTTGATTTTCAGGTAGAACAAATGGATGTGAAGACAACATTCCTCTATGAGGATCTTGAAGAAATATCTGCATGAAGCAACTAGAAGGATTTGCAGTGAAGGGTAACAAAGAATTGGTATGCAGGTTTTAAATGTGTATGTATGGGTTAAGGAAATCACCAATGATGTCGTATCAAAAAATCTATACACATCTATAGGGACTTGGGAAAAAAGGAAAATCTAGTTAAATTAGAGAAGTATGTTGAGGGAGTATTGCAGGCATTTAATTTGTAGGATATTAAACCGTTGACGTTTCTTATTCATGTAGGTGTAAATTCATTTGCAAAACGATGTCCCAAGACACATGAAGAAGAACAGGACATGTCATATGTTCCATATACGAGTGACATAATAAGTTTGATGTATGCAATTGTTTATACTAGACCAAACATTGCACATGCATTGGAAGTATTGAGGAGGTTTATAATGTCAAAACTAGGGAAGGGGCATTGGAAAACTTTAAAGTGATTTTTCTAGTATTTGTGTAGCACTAGTGATTATGGTTTGTACTATGAAGGAAGAATACAATTAGAAAGAGTGTTGATAATATATGCCTTTGTCGATGTAGATTGATCTAGATATCTAGATCACTGAATATCTACCAGTGGGTATGTGCTTAACCTATTTGGAGAAGCAATCAATTGGATGTGAGCAATAGACAAGTTGTAGTGCCACCTTCAAATACAAAATATGAATACATGGTAGTGACTTATGTAAGCAAGGAAGAAATTTGGTTAATGGTATTATGTATAAGTATGGGGTTGGTACAACAAGTTATAAGGGATGGACTATGACATCCATAATGAGATTTTATTCGCAAATAACCCTACTTATCATTTTAAGACAAAGAATTTTGATATTGAGTATAACTTTGTGAGGGATATGGTTGAATACAAAATGGTTTTATTGGAAAATGTGGACACTCTGAAGAATGTTTCAGATGCATTGACAAAATATGTTAGCACTAAAAAGTTCTCTTAGTGTATAGAAATAATGGACATTGTTGCCCTTAATTGTTGATTACGTACTCGATTATCCCCTTGTGTGCAAATAAAACAATAAGTGGGAGACTCTTAGGTGTGTTTAATATCCTTGGCATTACCTATATGCACCATGAACAAAGGGGGGTATGCAGGGGGGCATTAGCCCCCTTGTTATTGTTTCCCCCTTACATTATTATTTTTATGTCATCTCTCATTATATTGTGATCCCTTAGATTCCTATATGTAGAAAGAAATTTTTGTCATTTGAATCATCCAAGAAATTTTCATTTGTGTAATGTAATGGAGGCTTGCCCCTCTAAGAGGTTAATTTTGAAGTCGTTGATCTATGTCTTCTTTTATTTTGTGAGCTGGTTGCATAACTTTTGCTATCAGAGCTTTGGATTTTAACGTTTTGCTTCTTAAAATAAGTCATCCTGGAATTTTTGCCATAACTTTTTTTCTACGAGCCTTCAGAAGCTGAAATTTTTGCGACGTGGAGGCAAAATAATAGAGAGATTCTTGTAAAAATTTAAAATATTGGTTCACTATATTTTCAAAGATATGCTATGAGGAAATTAGAGTTTTTTCACACTCTAGAAATCTATCTCAAACAGTTGAGTTATGGAGAATCGTGATAACTTTGTTTCTACAATGCTTCAAAAGCTAAAACTTTTATGATATAGAGAAGAAATCACAGAGAGCTTCGTGTCAAAATTTAATATCTTGGTTCGATATATTTTTGGAGATATACTCTGAGGAAGTTAGGGTTTTTTTGGGCTCCAAAATTCTGTCTCAAATAGGTGACCTAGGGAAAATCATCATAACTTTCATTTTAGGCATCAGATTTGAATTATATAAATAGTGGTAGAAAGCGCACAGAGTACAGTTTTTCGTGCAACAATTTGAGGGCTGGAGGTTCAAACAATAACACGTGGTATCTCATACAACTTTGCTCTACTGAACCAATCTATAATCAGGTCATCGTGGGAGATTTGGCATCACTTTTTCTTGAAAAATCGAATCTCAATGAGGCTTGTGGGGTTGGAAAATGGACTGAGAGCTCTAGCCTCCAATTTTGTAATTGCACTTACTCCCTCATGGTTGGCCCTTTGAATCTTAATTCAACCATTTTCTTCATCTTTTCTTCCATGAGGCCCACATCTTCAACTTTCTTAGACTTAACAATGTGCATCGATAGATGTGTCCAACCTCTCTCCTTTTCTAGCTCAAGTAGGATGGGGAGTGCAAATTTTTCAAGTATTATTCGTTCTTGTTCTTAAAATTTGTAGTAGGACGTAAGATCAAGCTATGGATCAGGCCCTTGGAGTTCTTGTGGACCTTTTTCTCCTCGTTGAGGTACTGCTTCTCCTTGATGTAGTAGTGTCTCCCTACCATGTAGTAATTTTTTCTATTCCTATAGAAGTCTTTTTTCTTCATGTACCTCAGTAGTTTCTGCTTGTAATTTCTTATCTCTAGCTGCCCTAGTGGTTGGCCTTCTTATGTATGTCTTTCCCCTGGTTTTGAGGGAGGAAAGTTCCTCAATTTTCCCCTTTCCTCGTCCGAATTATTCTTCTCAGTGGCTCACAGATTCTTAACATTGAATATGGATCATAGAAGTCTAAATTGAGGGATTTTTCAATTGTAATTGGGTCTGGTGAGGGAGGTTGTGGCTTCCCTTATTTTATCATAGTTCTCTTCCTTCTTTTGAAATATAAGGGGCCTTTCTTGGGGTGCCTCCTTTCAATTTTGATAGGTGTGCTAATGAGCTATGTATTCAAATGGATGGCAAGTCCTCTTATAAATAGTGGTGGGAGTGTCTTCTCCCTTAGAGTGAAGGGCCATGGAAAATTCAAGGGTTATTTCATCATCATACCCCTTTATCTTCTCAAAGAACCCCATCCTTTGTTGGCTTATTAAGATATTTGTGACAAGAGGATGCTAGTGGATTCTTTTAGTGTGTGGGGTCCCTTCTATTGAAGCCGCCCACCCCGCCACCCGACCCCCACCATGTTTCCTATTGTTGCTTCCTCAAGTTTCCTCAAAGAAGGGAAAGAAGATTTGCACTTGCTAGGAATAGGAACACACAAGAATACGACTACATTATTCTATCATGTGTTGCTTTAACAAAATTTTATTGATAAGACTAACAAACAAATAATATGTGTTTAAATTTATATTGATATTTGAGTTAGTAGTAATAATAGTTTGATAATAGTTTCTAACACAAATACATAAAAACCCTTTAGTTTCTTATAACTTTTAATATATTTATTTTTAGCATTATTCTTATAGAAAATATATAAATTCTTAATTACTAAAATTAAACATTAATATAAATTTCTTAAAAGCTTAGTAAATTCATCACCTTGAGTTAAACAAAGTATTAACATTATTGATTTTTTTTCCTAATTTACATTAATTAATATAAATTTATACAAGTAAAATGTTTAAGATTTTGGTTAAGGGATTATGTTTATTGATACAAACTCATTTTAAATAAGATAAATGTTAAGATTTTTGGTGGACACTACACTTATTGCCCATGACTTAGGGAGGAAGGCATGGATGTCTATCTATAAGAGCTTTTATGGAGCTATAGACATCTCATTTCATTTGAGGAGTTTGAATCGACATCTCATTTCAGGAGTTTGAATGAGGAGAATCTGGAGCTATATGGGGGGTTTGTTTTGGAGCTTGAACATTGATCTCGACATCTCACTTCAGGAGTATGAATTGAGAGAATCTGGAGCTATAAAGGGGTTTGTTTTGGGGCTTGAACATTGATCTTCATTAAGAGATTCGATACCGAGACATTGACCTTCATTAAGAGAGTCGATACCAAGACATGACAGATCGTCCGCAGATCAAAAAGAGGGGGAGGGATGAATGCGAAGAAAATGAAAATTTGATTCCAATGCCGCCACCAACAGTTGCCACGAATACTTCATCCCTCGCGTACCCTCTGCGTATGCGAGAGTTGGGCAAGACCATGAAGCTTCCACATATTTATAGAGATTATTATGTTGACATCTTTGCGCATGAGGACATGGAGAGTGTTCAATTTATCGTGCTCGGAGCGAACATAATACTTATCGTCCATTTCTTTAAGGATGTGGTGCTATTCAAAAGACAGGGAGATCAAATTTCACCTGTCCAATGTAACATCAACAGAAACAACAGGGATATCAACGATGATAAGAGATCTCCAAATCTGTAATAAGAGATCTCTGACTGATAATAAGAGATATCTCACTCATAATAAGATATCTTCCAATGATGATAAGCGATCTGCAAATTTTCCATAGATATGTTATTGATAATAAGATATCTTCCTCTGATGATAAGAGATCAGTAAGTTTGCAATAGATTTACAACTGATAATAAGATATTCGCTAATGACAATAAGGGATCTACAAATTTACAATAGATATAATATTGATAATAAGAGATCTTCCAATAATGGTAAGATATATTTAAATATGCAATAGAAATTCTATTGATAATAAGAGAGATAAATTGTCGATGCAAGGGATTAATCACCAATGTGAGATCTAGATCACAAAAGTGATAGAGAGAACTCGGTCTAGTGAAAATGAAGGGTTCTCTTCAATATATAAAAAATCAACACTCCCTCTGAACTAGGGATGACTTTCCATCAATAAAGCTAAAATTGTTGTACATGTCAAATCACCATGAATCATGCTAAACATTATCGAATCTAAAGAAGAATATTCATGGTAGGGGAGCTACAACTACCACCCTGAATCTAAGATCATCCAAATAAAGCCTAAGAAACCTTCACAAGGGAGTCTCAAGCTTCAACGTTGTCAAAATAATCATCGCGGAGCCAAATGCTTCCATTAGACATAAAAAATTCACATTGTACAACCTAGAACAAATACCATCATAGAGACTCATTCTACCAACCAAAATGAATACCACTCAGTCAATAAGACTAAAAAACAACAATATCTCAACACATAGGCTAAGAATCCACAATAACTCATCTTAAAGGTTGAGAATCCACAATAACTCAGCTCAAAGGTTGAGGATCCACGCTCAAATGTTGAGGATCCACAATAGCTTATCTCGAAGGCTAATAATCCACAATATCTTAGCTCAAAGGATAAGAATCCACAATAGATAATCTCAAATGCTAATAATCCATGTTGTTCAAGAAAACCAACATCTTCAAACTTGAGTGGGATACAACTTACCATGACTCGTAAGGATCAACATCTAATTTCAACTAGCCAACACCCATTAGGCAGATGAGTGGGAGGTGTTGGGCCTGACCATATGAGACAAAAAGTACTTAGGGGTCTAAGTAGAAGGAGTTTGAAAATGAGAGGTTTCGGATTTCGAAACATTGCACCTCTGTTAAGGTTGTGATATGAATTGTTGTGATATGAAATCACTTCGTTAAGGAAGTAAAAAGTTATAAGTAATGAATGGGATTGTAACTTTGACGTTGAATGAAGTCTCAGAGGAGTTTCTACTTGAAATGGCTAAATCCTGTGGTAGGTTTTGTAACAGGTAACTGAGGAAAGCATTGACAGCAAAAATGAATTCGAGTGCGTGAAGGAAGTAATCAACTGCTTCATGTGCATGAATCGTTATGGTGGTCACCTCTGTAGATGGTCAATACCTATGAAATGAAAAATAAGCATGGGTGTCTTAGAGAAGTGTGCACGACATCAGAGAATTTATTTCTTAGTACATGACCTCTTTGCAGGAAAACTATGAACAACCAAGAGGTCTATCTCTATCTTGTGGGATGTGATAAGAAACTATCATGGGATGCAAGAGGAGCAAATGAGGCCATGCCTAAGTACAAAATTTGCAACTACATGACAATGCAGATAGAATTCTGTGTGCAGTATGCCTTAATGAAAAATACCATCCACATCAATGGAAAATGTAAGTGAGCATATGTGTGACAGAGCAGTGTTGTAAGTGTGTGCATCAATGGAGAGAGTGTGAAGCACCTTAGAAGACATAATGTAATACATCAATGAGAGAAGTGTGAGAACTATGTGGAGATTTGAAGGGATGGTGTTGAGGAGGAGTCAGTCGAAAGCCCTTGTCAGAGAAGGGAGAGCACAAAGGGAGTGTTTTTGTGGGCATCAAGAGGAGATCGGCTGCAAGTGAACACAAAAGGAAGAGTGTAGAAGTAGAATATGCAAGTAGCCATTGTTGGTATTTTACTTGTATTATTGTAAGATTTTTTTTTATTTTTTTTTTTTTTTTTTTTTTTTTTTTTCAGTTTTAAAATTGTATGAAATAGTAAAATAGTGGCAAGAGTAGGTTGGTGCCTGCACACTAAAAGAGGTTGGTGCCTCTAAGAAAGTTGGTGGTTGCTAATAAAAAAGGTTTCTGCCTCTAAGAAGGTTGGTGGTTGCTAATAAAAAAGGTTTCTGCCTCTAAGAAAGTTGGTGCTTGTTAACTAAGGGGGTCGGTGTCTCCTGTGAGTGGTGCTCACAAGAAAATAGATCTAATTAATTGGGTGACTAATTTACATCACTAAAAAACAATAAATTGGTGGTTTTTTCCCTCTTAGTTTCAACTTGAAAACGTTGTGTCAAATGTATGTTTCTCATGTGATTGTTGTTTGAATTTGAATATATGTCTAAAATATTGTTGGATCGTAGTATTTGCGAATGAATTCTCTCACAAGATAAATAATATAAGAAGGGACCAAAATCATAAAAATAAAATGATAAGATTTTCTTAATTATTGATTCCCCCCCACCTGCCCCCAACCCTCCATGTGAGCAATTCTTTATTCTAACAATTGGTATTAAGACCAAGGTTTATTCAACAACAATTTAATCATTGGAAGGTAAATATATAAGGAATTATGTATAGGCAAGAGAGTTAAGAGGCTTACTCAAGTAGAATACCAGTCTTTGATGGGTTCAACTATGATTTTTAGAAAGTAAGAATGGAAGCATATCTTATGTCCCTAGGAGTAGATGTTTTGACTTCAGTGATAGTAGACTACAATGTCCCAAATATTCCCCCCATTGATCCAGATGGTAAAACATTATATGGGAACAATGTTAAAGCCAAGAATTTGATTCTCTTTGGTCTTAGTCAATCATAACTTGTAAAAGGTATGCATTGTCAGTTTTCTAAGGAAGTATGCATAAATCTTAAATCATAACTTTCATAATGAGGTTTGAAAGCCTGATAACGAATAAGAATACAAGCATAGAATATTGCCTCCTAAGAGTTGATTAAGTGACTAATATGATTATAGGACTTGGTGAAGAAGTTAAGAAAGAGATGATTGTTCAAAAAATATTAACATATCTACCCATGAGATTTAATACCAAAATCTCACCTATTAGGGAAATGACTAACCTAAAGGATCTCAAGTTGGATCAACTAGATGTCACTTTCACAACCTATGAGATGAGAGTAGGAATATAAAAATCTGAATCAAAGGAAGCAACTTTCAAAGTATTAAGAAAGGGCAAGGAGCACAAAGTTCATCAAGATTGATCTAGTAGTGAATATGATGAGGAGTTTTCTTAACTAGCGAGAAAACTAAAGTGTGCCTCAAGAATATATAAAGGAAATTTTCCCTTTAAGTGTTTTTAATGTGGAAGAGTTGGACATTTCTCTTCCAAATTCCCTTATAAAGAAAAGGTTGAAAGGGAAGAGGATCTGAAATTTGATAACAAGTCTTAGACACATTAGAGAAAAAACCCTATAAGAAGAATGGGTTCTACTAAAAAGAGGATGACTCATCTCCAGAATCAAACAATGAAGGCTCGTCGGAAAATGAGTCAAATAAGTATCTTCTTATGGCCTTTGAAACAGACTCCAAAGAAAGGGTATTATGGTCTCTGAAGATGAAGAAGAAGGAGTAGTAGATCTTGAAGGGGGACTCATCAATTCCCTTGATGAGTTAAGGAAATAAAGTAATAAAAATAAGTAGTTGAAGGAACAATTACAACATGCAGAGGAAGCAATGTATAGCTATGATAGTGAGGAGTTTTCCTATCAAAAGGAAAAGCTTGAAGAAGATATCAAGAGAAAGGACAGTCTAGCCGTTCTAGTGAAATGAGAACAACGAAACTATGAGAGACTCAAAGAGGAGAACAAGTAGTTGAAATACGAGCTATTTAATTTAAAAAGAGAAATGATCTCACAGATATGAAAAGATTATATTATGTTATTGAAAGTTGATCTGGAGGAGGCCAAATGAAAGGAAGAGGTACTTCGAGACCTAATTCAAGAATGGGAAGAAAATTGTCATTGTCTTCAAGAAGAGGTTGTCTCTCTGAGAACTAATCTTGAGGAAACCAAGACCGAGAAGGGTCTAAATGAGAAAATTGTTGAAGGGACAAGAATACTAAATCATATGCAGAATTGTAATAGGTCCTAAGGAATTGGAACCAGTCTGGGATACTGTAAGACACAAGAATATTTCATTGCAAAGATAAACTTTAGGTCCACAGGATCTGAATAATTGTAGAGCCATGATAAGAAGCATCATGAAATAAATAATGGAGATAAAATGTAGTTATAAAAAGAGGAAGTTGTCAACACAGAATGAACCAATGAATGAGACGACCAAGGTATTTTCCTGCAGAATCTCTTAATGCTTCCAACAATAGACATGCCTATTTTTTCTGGTCACTGTTATAAGTGTCATGTCTTTGGACATAAAGCCATTGATTATAGAAGGATGAAAGTAGAAAGAGATGAAAATCCCAGATGCAATACGCATCATATTTCCAGCTCTCAAAACTTTTCTCTCACAAATTAGAATGTCTTCCCTCCCTTGCTAAGTGAAGTAGAATGCTTCAAATGTAATAATTTTGGACACAAAGCTATTGAGTGTAGAATCATGTTATGAATACCTATCTAAGTCCCAAAATGATAGATAGACACCTACCCAAAAGGAGAAAGAAATTTGGAAACTAATGTAGGAATTTACAGGGTGTTACAGGAAATTTGGTCACATCAACCCCGACTACTAGATCTATGCTATTAGTGTCCATCAACCCCTAATATCAGTTGTTTTCATTCCCTAATGAAGTTAACCTATATCATGCTTTCTTCCCAAGAGTTTCATGACACCATTCATCCAAAAAATGTCACTAAGGAGATCATCGCTGGTGACCTTCTATCTGGCTACAATGAATGGCAGGCACTACATTGTCTGGGTGCTATGCATAGAACCTGGCCTTTATCTCACCTGCAATGAGCCAGATCCATCGAACTTTTTTAATGAGCTCATTGGATTCCTCATCCAATGGATGCTTCTGGAAGGATTGGGCTCGCTTTTAGATGATGAAGGAGATGAATGAACCTTAATCCATTATCCCTTCCTCCATGGAACCACTTCCCAAATATAGCAAAGAATTCATGAGGGCCATTAATGGCCTAACCTCCTATGTTCAGCTATAAGAGGACCAAGATGTCATTGGCTGGTCAAGGTTGAGACTTCTTAAGCTAAGGAAATGTTGCTTGTATGAGATTAGTAGAGAGAGTAATGTTATCATGTCAAATTGTTGTTTCCATGAGGAGAGAAGGGTTTGAAGCTAGGAGGATGACGCTAAATCAAACATGCATCTACATGGGTTGTAATCTTCCTTTCTATGAATAAAGAGTTCTATGCTTTTTCCCATTCATGTGTTATGTGATGTATATTGCCCTTTCGATTCTATAATATGTTTAGTTAATAGATCGATATGTATGCTTTGATGGTTTTCTGTCTCGGCTTGTGTGTAGGTACCTTTCAAGCGAGTTAAGTACAGAAGGGAGTGGAAAAAGAAGTCAAAGGGAAGAGGGATTGAGTGAGAGATATAGGTTGGTACTTTTTCTTGTCTTTCTTTTATCCGTTAGCTATAAGAAAAGCAATGGAGTTACTTTAACTGTTGTTCTAGACTTGCTACTAGGTCTAGGGGTTAGTCGTTTGAAAAGACACTAAATTTGCCCATAAGAAAATGGCGACTCCACTAGGGATCAATTTTATCCCTTATAGTAGCTAATCAATCTCTTAGAACACTTTGACATACTTTACCCTCTTTTTCTCATCGAATTGAAGTTCAATTCACTCAAATTTGAGTCAATTTTGAGCATAAAATTGTCATTCTGTAATCATCGTAACTCTGTAACTGATAGGGTGCTATGCATTGCACTCTCTGCATAGAGATAGTGCTATGCATCGCACTGTCCCTCACTCTGGCCTACAATGATTCCTTTTGGATCAGTTTTCCCATCTAGGAGTTGAAGCCTTAAGTCAATTTTCAATTGTTTGAATTGTCTGTTGGATTTAGATGACTTCTTGTCTCTGAAAGAAATCTTCATTTCCTTGTTTTGACCCATTTTAGACTGGATTGTTAAATGATTATTTATGTATTGTTTTATCATTTGCATTCCATTGTCGAAAGTAGTTTTAGTTGATTGTTTTGTCAAAATACGAAGTGTCGTAAAATCTTCCTTCATTAAATAATCGATTGGTCTACTTGAGCATCTAATTCACATTTTCATTTAAAGTATCGAAAATCTTCGTTTCCTTAAATTTGAAAGTGTCGTTTAGCCTTCCTTTACCTTTAAGAGAAATTTTCATAAATCGACATTTTTGTGAAAAGAGCTTTTGAATCGTTGTGCATTTGTTTTTCTTAGTGCATAATTCACATTAAGGAGAACTGAAAAGGAAAAGAAATACATGTAATTGCATCTTAGAGTATGATTTTGTGTGCTCAAAAGGAATAGTTAAGGAAATGCATTAGTGAGTGCTCTTTGCTGTTTTATCCAAAAAGAACTTGTTTTCTCTATCCCTTGTAGCTAGGATTTTCATTGTTCAAACAAATGAAAAGAATGCTTCTCATTCTAGTTGCATTCTTAGGATTTTCGGAAAACATCACGTCGTGACACCCGAAGGAAAATGTTAAGCAAGATCAACCTAAAATTAATCTTAATTAACCTAATAACACATTGGAATTTAATGCAAACATCTAGAGGTATCTAGGCTAGAGACATGTTCCAGTGTCTTAAAACCTAGTGGTTGTCGTTTCATTGAGGTTGGGTGATTCCTCCTCTCTGAACCAGTAAGTACTAGTACGGACTTGTGCTCCCTTTACTATCGCGTATATAGTGGGAGACCCCAATAGGATTAAATTTCTTTATCCCTAGGAAGCCAAGTCTACCACCTTACCGATCACAATGCACTGAATATAGCATTCAGGAAGACTGACTGCCATATGGTAAATCCTTGGTAATTTCACTTTAATTTACCACCAAGGTGTATATTTTAGTTTTGTGATTAGTTTGGTAAACCCTCTTGCTTAGTATCTCGAGAGCAGTCACTTTTTCTCCTTTTCGACTCCTTAAAACAAAAGGTTCATCTGAGCACTTGTCCTTTCAAGCTCATTAAACAACAAAAGCGACTAGAGTCATCGTTTGCTTTTTCTCGACTCTTAAAAAATGAAAAAGTTAAGTTAAGTTCTTATGTCATAAAAGTTAATTGACCATGGTTAACATCCTCCACACTTGTTTTTAGTTGATCTTAGTTTGAAACATATGGCGACAAATTCCTTTTGATGGGAATCCTAGTCCTTTTCCTCTATTTGGAAATATTGGTGCTCCATATATGGCTACATCGTCCCTTCCGAGATTTACCATTGGCTTGCCAGTATATTTGCTTTCAACCTCCGTGGTTTAAAATATCGTGATTTATCCACAATCAAGTACACCTCCAACTAGACAAAATCAACATCCAGTTGATCCTAAGGTTGACCCTTTTCCTTCTTCCTTAGTTGTTTCTTCCTACCCTTCTTCATCTTCACCTAGTGAAAGTATTGGTACTAGTAACCAGGTGGCTAAGAAGAAGAAGAAAGGGAAGAAGAAGAAGAAGAAGCAAATTCAGCAGAGGGGCAACCAAGCAACCATTGCTTTGAATGAAAAATCTGATGAGAAACTATCCATTAAGCCTCACAATGTTTGATATCCATGAAAACTTTGTGTGGGAGACTGTCTTCTTCGAAATTGTCCTGATATTCCTCAGATCTTAGAAGAATGGTATTTTTGTTCATATCAAAAGTACAATATACATCACATAACACATGAATGGGAAAAAGCATAGAACTCTTTATTCATAGAAACGAAGATTACAACCCATGGAGATGCATGTTTGATTCAGCGTCATCCTCCCAAATTCAAACCATTCTCTCCTCATGGAAACAAAAATTTGACATGATAACATTACTCTCTCTACTAATCTCATCCAAGCAACATTTCCTTAGCTTAATAAGTCTCAACCTTGACTAGCCAATGAGAGCTTCATCCTTTTATAGCTGAATAGAGGAGGTTAGGCCATTAATTTCCCTCATGAATTCTTTTCCATTGGTTCCATGGAGGAAGGGATAATGGATTAAGGTTCACTCATCTACTTCCTCATCCAAAAGCGAGCCTAATCCTTCTAGAAACCCCAAAAGCATCCATTGGATTAGGAATCCAATGAGTTCATTTAAAAAAATTGATGGATCTCGCTCATCGCAAGTGAAACAAAGGCCAGGTGTTATGCATAACACCCAGACAATGTAGTTCCTGCCATTCATTACCGCCAGATAGAAGGCCACCTGTGATGATCTCCATAGGGACATTTTTTGGATGAATGGTGTCATGAGACTCTTTGGAAGCAAGCATGATGTAGGTTAACTCTTAGGGAATGAAAACAACTGATATTAGGGGTTGATGGACCCTAATATCATTGATCTGGAAGTCGGGGTTGATGTGCCCAAATTTTCTTGTAATAGTTGCCCCCTAAAGCATGAAGTTGAAAATAACCATGTCGAGTGAGATGCTTTCCCACTTGGAGAGAAGTTTTCGAATAGAAAGGTGACCTACATCAGTTACAATAGAAATATCATGATACTTTGATTTTTTCTCATAATCTAGCTGAGGGAAGGCATACCCATGCTCATCTTTATAAGCTTTCATTACATGTACACATATATTCATCTACATATTTAGACCCATTAATGGATGACCATGAATGTAAGGCCATTGTACATTTCATATAGTACTCCTGAAAAATATATCGTAGCCCAGATGGATGAAACTACATCCGAGGTCTTCAATCTCGTCCAATCTTCACTCAATGTACAAGTCTAACCATGTGAATAGATGTTCTAAAGTTGAACATGGAGAGACATCGTCTGATTACCAACCAATGATGTAAGCCATTAACAGACATGAGAGGAATCACCGATAATGATAATGACCCTCAAGGTACTACAGTACATTCCGCATGATGTGAATAAATGATTTGATGTCGAACACCATACGAAGTCTTTCGGTCAAAGGCCTGTGATGTCAACCTATCGCTGAAAGTGAGAAACTTGCCATTGATGTATGCAAGCTTCAAGGTACTGAAGGGATATTTCTAAGTCAACTTCTTAGATTATGTGTTGATATCGACAAGAAGCGACCCGTCGTAGGAGGGCCTTGATGTATCCCACATCAACGACACAAAATGAGGTAAATGATTTTGGAGATGAAACATCGACTGACAACACAAGGTTCAGGAATGGCAGGCATGAAAAGGAAGGTTTACTATATTGTAAAGGATGAAGTTTTGAACTAAATGACTTCTCTTGAACATATTGACGACACTGAAGTGAATTGGTAGCATTGACACAAAATAATGTGATGGATGGTATGATAGACCAAAGGTGTGATAACCATCAAGCTGAATGACCCAACCCACATAATCATTATGATGAGGTGAAAGTGTCATGTTCAAGAGCAACCTGCTACCATAAATTGTTCCCGGATTTTTCCCATTTTCCCCAGTCATTTCTAACCAGTACCTCTTTATTTTTATCAAGCTTCAGTTCAAAACTTCATCCTTTGCAATACAGTAAACCTTCATTCTCATGCTCACCATTCCTGAACCTTGTGTCTTCAGTCGATGTTTCATCTCCAAGATCATTTACCTCGTTTTCTGTCGTTGATGTTGGATACATCAAGGCCCTCCCGTGACAAGTCGCTCCTTGTCAACATCAACACATCATCCAAGAAACTAAATTAGAAAAACCCCTTCAGTACCTTGAGGCTTGCATACATCAATGGCAGGTTTCTCACTTCCGGAAATAGGTTGACATCAATGGCCTTCGACTGAAAGACTTCGTATGGTATTCGAGATCAAGTCATTTATTCACACCATGCGAAATGTATTGCAGTACCTTGAGGGTCATTATCATTATTGGTGATTCCTCTCATGTCTGTTAGCAAATTACATCATGGGCTGGTAATCAGACGATGTCTCTCCATGTTCGACTTTAGATCATCTATTCACATGGTTAGGCTTGTTCTTGAGTGAATGATTGGACAAGATTGAAGACCCCAGATCTAGTTTCATCCATCCGGGTTATGACATATTTTTCAGTAGTACTATATCAGATGTACAATGGCCTTACATTCATGGTCATCCACTCATGGGTATACATCTATAGACAACTATATTTGTACATGTAATGAAAGTTTATAAAGCTAAGCATGGGTATGCCTTCCCTCGGCTAGATTATGAGAAAAAATAAAAGTATCATGATATTTGTATTGTAACTGATGCAGGTCACCTTCCGGTTCAAAACCTTCTCTTCAAGTGCTAAAGCATCTCACTCGACATGGCTATTTTCAACTTCATGCCTTAGGGGGCAACTGTTACAGGAAAATTTTGGCACATCAACCCCGACTTCCAGATCAATGATATTCGGGTCCATCAACCCCTAATATTAGTTGTTTTCATTCCCTAATGAAGTTAACCTACATCATGCTTTCTTCTAAAGAGTTTCATGACACCATTCATCCAAAAAATTTCCCTAAGGAGATCATCGTAGGTGGCCTTCTATCTGGCTGCAATGAATGGTACGCACTACACTATCTAGGTGCTATGCATAGCACCTAGCCTTTGTATCACCTATGGTGAGCAAGATCCATCAAAATTTTCAAATAAATCCATTGGATTCCTCATCCAATGGATGCTTCTGGAGGTTTCTAGAAGGATGGGGCTCACTTTTGGATGATGAAGGAGATGAATGAACCTTAATCCATTATCCCTTCCTCCATGGAACCACTTCCCAAATATGGCAAAGCATCCATGAGGGCCGTTAATGGCCTAACCTCCTCTATTCAACAATAAAAGGACCAAGCTCTCATTGGCTAGTCTAGATTGAGACTTCTTAAGATAAGGAAATGTTGCTTGGATGAGATTAGTAGAGAGAGTAATGTTATCATGTCAAATTGTTGTTTCCATGAGGAGATAAGGGTTAGAAGCTGGGAGGATGACGCTGAATTGAACATACATCTACATGGGTTGTAATCTTCCTTTCTATGAATAAAGAGTTCTATGCTTTTTCCCATTCATGTGTTATGTGATGTATATTGTACTTTTGATTCTATAATATGTTTAGGTAACAGATCGATATGTATGCTTTGATGGTTTTCTATCTCGCCTTGTGTGTAGGTACCTTTCAAGTGACTTAAGTACGGTAAGGAGTGGCGAAAGCAGTCAAAGGGAAGAGGGATCGAGAGAGAGATACATGTTGGTACTTTTTCTCCTCTTTCTTTTATCTACTAGCTATAGGAAAAGAAATGGAATTACTTTAACTATTTTTCTACACTTCCTACTAGGTCTAGGGGTTAGTTATTCGAAAAGACACTATTTTCCCGTAACATAAGGTAATTTCCTCAGATACAACACCAAAGGACATCGATCAAAAACATATCACAAATCAAACACCAATATTCTTGAAATGGTTAAAACCCTTAAAGAAGGAAATAGTCCACGACTTGCGCCAACGTGGCCACTTCATGCAATTTATTAATGTAAAAGAAAGAAAATATACATAAGATTCTCTCATGAATGGTCACCTTACAAATGAACCTCCATGCTCTTTAAATAGAGATCATGGACCAATCGGGTGTTAAGACACGGATCGAGTGTTGGTAATACCGAGGAGAGAATAAACCATTGTATCACTTCATGTCTAGAACATATCGTTACTGTGAGATTGTAAGTTACAAAAGTATATATTAAATAAACACACTTTACCTAACTCTACACTGGAATAAGTTATACTTAACTATTTCCTATGTGTCGAAATATCCTAACATCCCCCCTTAAGAACAATTTGGGATAGGATTGAATGATGTACAAATATGACACAATAAGAGAAGAAATGAGGCATTAGAGCCTATCCCCCCTTAGTGACAACTTCCTGAACTCCAACCATAAATCAAAGTTTAGTAAACTTCACCTATATCAGAGCCATTGTAAAGATGTCTGTAACTTGATAATCGGTTGAACAATATTGCAATTCAGGGACATTATCATGGATGAGCTTTCTGATGAAGTTCATGTGTAGTTCAATGTGTTTTCTACATTGATTTTGGATTGGATATTTGCAAAGTTGAATGGAACTTTGATTATCACACCAAAGTGTAGTCGGCTGCTGCTGCTGAAAGCCAAACTTTGACAGCATCTCATAATGCCACAAGGCTTGTTTACTAGCTTCTACAGCACCACGATACTCTTCTTCTACTAAAGAAAGATGAATGGAACTTTGTTTCTTGCAAGCCCATGTGATAGGTCCAGAACCAAGAGTGAAGACATAACCTGCAATAGACTTCCGATCATCAGGTCACCAGCCCGATCAGAATCAGTAAAACCAACCAATAGAGGAGATGATTCTACATTGTAATGAACTGCAAAATAAATTGCACCTCAAACATAATGAAATATTCTTTTAGCTTCTTTCCAATGAATTTCAATGTGGTTTTGCATAAACAAAGCAAGAAGGCAAACAACAAAGGAAAGTTCAGGACAGGTATGGGTCAGATATAATATTTTTCCTACAAGCCAATGGTATAAGGTAGCATCAAATTTACGGGAAGTAAAAGTGACTGAAAGTTTGTCTCCATACCTTCCTTGGATTGCAAGCTGGATTGGGAAGGGAAATACCTCCCTTGGATTGCAAAACTTGAAGACCAAGAAAATAATGAAAGTGTCCTAAGTTTGTCATTTCAAACTATTTTTTAAGGTTAGACTTCACATGTTTTATAAGGTTGGGATAATTACTAGTAAGGATAAGATCATCAACATAAAGAACAAGAATGATAAGAGACTTACCCACTTTCTTGGTGTAGACAATATTGTCAGAATGACACCTAGGAAAGCCAGTATCTAAAAGAAAGCTATCCTTTTTCGCATACCAAGCTTGAGGGGCTTACTTGAGACCATAAATGGATTTCTTAATCCGACATACAATGTTGGAGTATGCTTGTATCAAGAAAAGAGGTTGTTCAATATAGATTTTTTCATGCAAGTCCCCATGAAAGAAGGCAGATTTAACATCCATCTGGTGGACTTTCCATTTGAAAGAGGCATCAAGGGAAAGAGCAAGGAGGATAGAGTTTATTTGGCAACAAGGGAGAAGGTTTCAGTATATTCAATGCCTTCAAATTGTGAAAAACCCTTAGCAACAAGACGATCTTTATGTTTATCTACTTTTCCATATGGTCCAAACTTGGTTGTGTAAACCCATTTACATCTAACAAGTTTTCGTCCCTATGGAATAGGAACAAGATCCCATGTATCATTTGTCAATAATGAAAGCTATTATTCATTCATAGGTGCTTCCAAATTTGGATGGCCTGGAGATTATACAAAGGTGTCAAGATCATAATTTGTTGAAGCTTGAGCCAGTAATGAAGAGGCTCTATTGAATTGAGAATGTGTACATCGTTCATGTGTAGAATTGCCTGCAAGAGTACCTACTACATCCCGAGTAGCACAAAATGCATTTTGGAAGCTGAGGAGCTGAAGGAGGATCGTAAGAAGGTGGGGGAGGATTGTCATCCTTGCTTTCATCATCTGAAGAAGAAATATTTTCAAAAGTAGAAGGGATAGAGAGAGGTGTCACATTCGCCAAACTAGGCTCACAAGCCGATATATTTTCAGCAAAATTTACATCTCTTCTAATGATAACATTTTTGGATTTAGGTGGAAGAAGTCTATATCCTTTGAAATCTTCAGAATATGAAAAAAAATACATTCTTCACTCTCAGGTTTTAAGCCTTTATGTTCCTCATCAAGAATATGGGTCCATGCTTCACCTCCAAAAAAAACGAAAGTGACATACATCTGGTTTAATTGAGCTCCATGCTTCTTTTGGAGTGATATTCTTGAATACCTGAGTAGGAGTGTGGTTTACTAAGTAATTTTCACAGTTAATTACTTCTACCAAAAAATTAAGACTAAGTCCTTTATATTGAAGCAAACAATTAGCCATTTGCTTTAAGGTGTGATTCTTCCTTTGAGCTACACCATTTTTTTTTGGATTATATGGAATAGTATGTTTCATTTCAATTCCATGCTAACTGAAAAAGTTGATGAATTTGTTGTTAACATATTCTTTGCCATTATTAGATCTTAGCTTAAGAATTTGATGTCCAGATTACAAAGACGTCAAAGGCGAAGAACATGTTAAATACTTCACTCTTGAGCTTTAATAAGTATACCCAAGTGCGTCTGGAGAAATCATTAATGAAAGTTAATAAATACTTGTAGTCAAAGAATGAAATAACTAGAAGTGGACCACATAAATCACTATGCATAAGCTGTAAAGGGACTTAGGTGTGTCAAGAGGCATGTTCTTCAAAACTATCCTGATGATTTTTTTCAAGTACACATCCAGAACAAACACCATCTATGCTAGATACCATAGGAAGACCTATCACCATATTTTCCTTACATAGATTTTGAAGGGAGCAATAGTTTAAGTGACCAAATCGCTCATGCCAAAGTTTGCTCACTTCATCATTATGAGCAACAAATACCGAGGGAAGAGTTGCTAACCCAAAGTTGTTAAACTTATACAACCTTTTAAAATCATCAGCATTGCCAGTAGCTAAAATCTATCTAGGATCTCTTAGGTCCTGAATTACAACATCATGAGGTGAAAATTCAATGGTTTTACATTTGCCTGAATGAGTTATCTAATATACAGATAGAAGGTTTCAAGATAAGGTAGGAACACATAATACATCATTAAATTGACCATTGTCTAGATGAATAGTTCAATTCCCTACAACACTAAGAGATCTATCATCACCAACATATATATTTTTGGTGTTACAATAATTTAAATAAGAAAACATGGATTTTTTTTGGTCGTGTGATAAGAAGCTACAGAATCAATGAGACACTCATGAGAATGAGAAGAAGAAGATAAATTTAGTGCATAACCAGACCGAGATGATGGATAACCACATGCAGAAGGTGTTGTTCCTGAAGATGAAGTTGAATTTGAAGAGTGCTCCAAATGGATGTTATGATTCTCCATTGCTGCTTCCAAGGCTTCCATATTCTTAAAGCATTTGGATTGTAGGTGGCCATCTCAATTACAATTGTTGCAATTTCTATCAGTCTTCTTCCTTTTGTTTTTATTTGCCTTATCATTTTTTGAATTAATTTTTCATTTTCATATTGAAAGTGTTTATGACCCTTGATTTCTTTAGGACCATTCATTTTAGGATGTTGGTTCTTATGATTCTTTGAACTTGGTTGTTGTCGAGTGGCTAACACTTTCTTAGAAGAGTTTCCAAGATTTAAAAGACTAAGATGTAAGAGTTTTTATTGTTCTCTTATTAAAGAATCATAAAAGGCATCAAAGTAGGGAGACTTGTAGTCTTTTACTTGAGAAATGAAAGTTTCTCTAGTAGAATGGAAGGTGGAAGCAAGTGTTGGCTTGTTGGGGCCTGACCCGGGTTCAGAGTTAATTAGACAAACAAATGCCTGTACTACTGGCCCTTTCGGCAACGGTCTGTGGAGCACGGACTGAGGTCTCACTCGAAGTAGTACGGGAGGGTGCTAGAACTAGGTTTCCGCACCCTTGAGATGTCTGAGAGGTACTATTGGTCCTCTGCTTGTTCCTACACGCAGTTTGCTTCACGCACATTCCATTCCTTGCACCTGATACCCTGCTTTCGTGCAGCTCTAACTAGGGGTTCTGCCGCGCTCTGTGCTATTACCTGAGATCTTACTTATCTTCCAGTGTTAATTAATGACCTTCGAGACTTGAATGTCTTAAGTTATAATTAGAAATACAAAACATTCATACACGATCGCACAGTAAATAAATAATGTATTTGCAAATTATATCCAAACATGCATTAGACCAGGAAACAATACACATAAATATAGTAAAATTTCTCTCTATTAATTCTCCAAATGGTTATAGACTCGACCTGCCCTGTGCACTCAACTATAGGGGTCCGCGCACTCAGCTGTGAATTACTAGGCCTCTGTGAACTCAGTTGCAGAGCCTTCTCCTACTCTACAACCCACAGACACACTTTACACTTCGATTTAATCACTTCGACTTCTCATCATCTATTCTATTAGTTAGTTTCTTCCTTTTTTTCACTTAGAGCCGCGTTCTATTTATACAATCCTATGGTCCATGGACCATGGGTAGGTCTATCTAGCTGACATTACGTTACAAAAACTAGGGTGGACAACCCTGTGACTCTATTATACTTTGGCACCCCGCGCTCGCAATTGGTGGAGCTTTTACAAGAAGATTCAATCAAAACTTGGGCTTTAAGCCCCAAAATATGCCTTGGGGGGTTTCCATGCCCAACAACAAGAACATAGTAGGATGGTCCCAACATAATAAGAGTGGAATAGATAAGGCTACCATATTCTCTCTTAACCTTAACACCTTCCAAGAGATGTCTAAGTGTCTTGAACTTGGACAAAAAATATTCAATGGAAGAAGAAATATTGGGGTCCAACGTAACCAACTCATTTTCGAGTTGATGGGCTCTAATTTCATTTTTAATTCCAAAAATTTTATTGAGTTGTTTCATTGCTTCATCAGGGGTATCAAGTTTTGCAATATGGAATCTAAGGTCTAGACAAATAGACACCTCTATCAACCCACGTGCTTGATCTTGTCTATTTTCCCATTTGGCTTGCTTATCTTCATCTTTAGGTTTAGACTCTTGGCTTGAGGCTATTCTATAAAGACCTTTACTTCTAAGTAAATCCTCCATGTAGGACACCCATTGGAAGTAGTTAGTGCTATCAAGAATAACTTGGCATGAACTTTCCATTTTAATAGAAACAGAAGTTGTAGATGCTGAAACTAAGTATTCGAATAGAAACATTTAGAAAAGTTAGGCCAATTAAAAAGAAACGACTCTAAAAATGGCTTCTGGATGAAGAAGTTATGGTTTTTTGAAGAAAATTTGTTGAAGATGCCGACAAAGTACGTGAATGTTGGAAGTGGATGATAATGTTATATTTTAAAAAAATACCCCCCACCTTTCCAAACTTAATATAATTAGCTCACTTAAAAAAAATATTTTATGTAACCCATTTTTATAAATAAGTGACTTTAGGATTATAAGTGACTCACTTTTTATAATGGGCGAGAACACTTTTACATAAAGTAACTTTAAAACGTAAGTTACATGTGGTTTCTGAAAAAGTAACTAAACAAAAATAAAGACTTGAACCCAAGACCTCTAATCTCATAAAGTAATGTTGGACTAAGTGAGCTAGTTTAAAAGGTTAGTAATTTTTGGAAAGGAGGAAGGTTTTTTTTTTAGTCACTCAAGCTTTGTGTTGCGTGCTTACTTGAAAAAACCCTTTTTTCCTACAAAAAAAAACCACACAATCCAAACCTTATGGCTTGAAGTTAGCTCTTGCCAGAAAAAAAATATTTTCCTCAATATTTCTAATTTTCCGAGATCACACTAAGGCGTGACTGAAAATAGCATAGACATGAGAAAAATCCTTCCTTTCTATTTCTGATTTGTCAAGATTACATAGAGTCACGGGGAAAAGAGCATATGTAGAAATGAAAGGTATAGATCAGGTAAAAAAGCATAGAGATAAGTTAACCGAAATAAACAAAGAGATAAATAAATAAAACTGCAAATAAACATTGTATACCTCCAGATCTTAAAAATGACGTACCTAGGGCTACCATAAACCATTTTACATGAAACAAAAGGGGTTCCTCACTGGAATAAATGCTCCTAAAAAAATAAAGCAGTCCTCTCAGCCCGACAGAGGTCAGAAATAGTAGATCTAGGAAATGACAGTTGGATGCAATTGTACTGGCTTTGGATGTGGATCACCAAGGGATGTGGCCCTAAAATAGCTCTGATACCATGTAGGAATCTATAGGGTAAGTTCCTCGAATATAAAACCAAAGGACAACATAGATCAAAAATCACTACACCAATATTCTTGACATGGTTAAAACCCTCAGAGAGGGAAACAATCCACGACTTGAGTCAACACGACCTCTTCAGGAAATTTATTAATGTAAAAAATAGAAAATTTACATAAGCTCCTCTCATGAATGGTCACCTTACAAATGACCCTCCATGCTCTTTAAATAGAGATCATGGAAAAATTGGGTGTTAAGATATGCATCAAGTGTCAGTAATACCGAGGAGAGAATTAACCATCGGATCACTTCATGTCTAGAACATATCGTGACCGTTGGATTGTAAGTTACAAAAGTACATAGTAATGAAACACACTTTACCTAACTCTACACTAGACCAAGCTATACTTAACTATTTCCTATGTGTTCGAATATCCTAACAACTAAAGACCAAAAAGAGAATGTAATGTGGACTCACCTTATTAGCTCATAATCAAGAAAACAAATGATATGTGAATTGTGGTTGTTCCAAACATATGACTAGGGACAAAAGAAAATTTATGTCGCTGGAAGAAAAAGGAAAAGGAAGCAATGTTACTTTTTGAAACAACGCTCCAGAAAGAATCAAGGGAAAAGGAGTGGTCAATCATGATCAAAAGATAAAAGCACTGAATATGATTTATGTAGAAGGTCTTAGGCACAATTTGCTCATTGTTAGTGAGATGTGTGACAATGGATATGATGTGACCTTTCAATGTAAATACTGTGAGATGTGAAACATAAAGGATGGAATACTAGTGGGAAAAGGAAACAAAACCCACAATAATGTTATTTTAGTAAAAAGAGTGAAGCATGACTATCGCACAAGAGGCTCAGGCACATGACAATTTATAGCTTGGTAAAGATAAGCAAGATAGGAGCAGTGAGAGGATTACCTAGACTCTCAAAGCCTGGTAATACAATATGCAAGTCATGCAAGTTTGGTAAGTGTAATAGGACTCATTTCAAATCAAAAGAGTTCTCCTCATCAAGATTTCTGGAGCTCTTTCACACAGATATATGTGGCCCAACTAGAGTGAAAACCTCAAAAGGAAAGAGGTATTTCCTATGACTCATTTATGATTTCACTAGGGCTACTTGGATTGTGCTCTTAAAGTAAAATTCAAAAGCATTAAAGCATTTTAAAAAGTTTAAATCTCAATTAGAAAATGAGAAAGAGTTATAAATAAAATGCTTGAGATCAAATAGGGAGGGAGAGAAAAACTCAAGAGAATTTGAGGAATTCTATGGAGAGCACAAGATTAGGAGGTAATACTCAGTGGCTAGGACTCCTAAACAAAATGAAGTAGTAGAGAAGAAGAAAAAAACAATCCAGGAAATAGCCAGAGTGATGTTAGATGAACAAGGACTGTCTCACAACTTCTAGGGAGAAGAAACCCAGGTAGTATTATATTTTTCAAACATAAATCAACTTGGGCCTTAAACTGATAAAACTCCCTATGAGTTATGGAAAGGAAGACCTACATCAGTTAAACACCTCAAGGTTTTTGGGAGCAAGTCATTCACTAAACGGAATGAAAAGAACCTTTAGATGTTTGAATCACATGTTGATGAAAGAATATTCCTTGGATATTGTATTCGAAGGCAACGATACAAGTGTTACAACAAGAAGACAAGGAAGATAGAGGATTTCATTCACCTAGTAGTTGATGAAGCAGATTCACAACTTGAATCCTCTTAAAGTAATTTGAACTCAAATGGTGAAGAAAGTTCATATTTGAGGTCTTTTGATCTAAATGAAACAAATCTAGATAATTAAAATGAGGAAGAAGACACAACTTCAATGCCAAAAACGCCCTCTGGGTATGTACAAAAGGAACATCCTGAGAGTCACATTCTTGGAGATCAAAGACAGGGTGTCCACACCATAAGGAAACTTGTGGGAAGTAAAATTTATGTAAATTTATCTCTACTATCACAGATAGAACCCAAGAACCTATGTCAAATAGGTGAAGACAAGTTCTAGGTGAAATACATGAATGAAGAACTAGACCAGATTTAAAAGACTGATACATGGGAGATTTTTCCAAGGCAAAGTGGTAAAAATGTTATTGGAACCAAGTGGGTTTTTAGAAACAAAGTAAATGAGCAAGGTCAAGTAATTAGAAACAAAGATCGGCTGGTCTGCAGAGGGTATGCCCAAATAGAAGGGGTAGATTTCAAAGAAACCTTTGCACAAGTAGCTCGACTGGAAGCTATAAGAATATTTTTTTCTCTTGCCATCCATGAGAATATCAAGGTGTATTAGATGGATGTGAAGTCTACCTTTCTCAATGGAGATTTAGATGAGGAGTTTTACATTGAGTAGCCAGAAGGATTTATGCTCTCCTCCAATGAAGGGATCATATGAAAACTAAGCCTTGTATGGGTTAAAAATCGCCCCCAGGGCTTCTTATGAAAGGATATATAAGTATCTTCAGCAAGAAAGTTTTAAGAAAGGCACAGTTGACAGTAACCATTATGAAAAATCTAAAAATGACCATATCCTAATAATAGTTGTGTATGTGGATGATATAATATTTGGTAGCGATGAGCGAGTTTGAAATGGTCGTGATTAGAGAGCCGTCTTTCTTTCTGGGTATGTAAATTACTCAATCTCCATAGGGAGTGTTTATTTTCCAATGCAAATATCTCAAGGGAACTTTGAATAAATTTGGAATTGAAGATTGCAAACCTCTCAACACCCCCATGACTATAGGCTGCAAATTATGCAAATAATATGGAACATCTCTAGTAAATGAGATTGAATACAAGTCAATGATAGGAATCTTACTCTATTTAATATCTTTAAGGCCAGACAACATGCAGGAAGTGGGGATTGTGGCCACATTTCAAGCTTTTCCACAAGAAAGTCATGTTTTTGTTGTCAAGAGGATCTTCAAATATCTTCAAGGTACAAGAAAATATGGACTGTAGTATGCTAAGAGTGAAGATTTCAAGTTGAAAGATTACAAAGATGCAGATTGAGATAAAAGACTTGATGAGAGGAATAGTACCTCTGGTGCAGCTTTCATCCTGGGTAAATTCTTGATTTCGTGGGTCAGCAAGAAGCATAGCTCTATCTCTTTGTCAACTGCCAAGGAAGGTTATATTGTTGTTGATACATGTTGTACTCATATTATATGGATGAAGAAAACCTTGAAATATAGACAAGTCCGTGTTGTGCTGACATTTTCCACACATTCTTCCTTTGTTTGCTGTATCACTTGTGCGCAACTTTCTGATTGGGCACCTTCCTACCCTAGGGCATATGTGTCCTGCAGCTGAATCAACTTCCCCTCAATCATAGCGGTGACCATGAATGCTTCCTCTAGCCAAGGATAGATGCATGCTTTAAGCCTGGCTTCTTTCTAGCGCACGACGTCCACCTGTTCCTTCATGGATTGGGTCTCCCTCATCTTGGCTAAGCACTGAGTGAGGGTGACCATTTACGCAGTCCCCCAGACATTGTCATAAGCTTGTTGTAACTCCCACACTTATATCTCTACCTACTGTAGTGTTGGGTCTTCTTGCAGTGATGTGAGTATAAGAAGGGATTGATCCAACAATCCCATGCAATCCTGTATAGCATGCTCTATCACTTCTAATCCTGCTTGAAGGCTGCAATGGCGCTGCTCTCTAACTTTCAGTAATGTAGGGGGTTGTGCTTTCAGCCTTAGCTCCACAATCTACAAGTTTGATTCCCACTAAGATTTGGCAGCCTCCTCTTGGGCATTACGGAATCTTGTGGCCATGTGATGAATCTTTTCTGCTGCTGAGAGTTCCGTTGGCATAGCTAGCTATGGTACACTACTACAGACCTCTGGCATGGGCTGTTATAATTCTTGGTTGTGTGCAACCAGGTCATCATGCTATATGTTGGAAATAATACTGAGAGGGGGGGTGAATCAGTATTATCAGATCAATAAAACTTTTTCAATGCTCAGAAACATATACGCTACTTCAGTTAAGTCAACCAGCGTGTACACGCTACTGTGTCTAAAGAAACCAGCGTATAACCATAAAACTTATAGTTTAGTTAGTTTATCTCCAGTTAAATGCATCAGGACATTATTCATCATATTAAGAGTAAACATGTGCAATATAGCAGAACAGATCATCACACAAAAGCCCACACATGAACACCATGATATAAGGTGGAAACCCAATGTGGGTGAAAACCACCTGCTGCAAGTCGTCTCTATCTTTCTTTAATAAGAACTTCAGTTTACAATATATTGTACTGGTGCAGCCTTATACCAGTACGCAGGCTACAACCTGCAGAAGGCTTCAACCTTCTCTCGTTCTCCAAACTTCCTTGGAAGGGAGCTCCAACCCCCTTTGCTCTTGTACTAGCTAAGATACTAGTACGTAGGTGCTGGCCTACAATCTTCTTTCCTTCAGGTACCACTTTTCATCAATTTTCAGACTGGATACTCCTGAACCACAAAATTACAATCTGAAGACCATGATTCATTCACAAATCATGAAACAACCAATACTAGCATCATCAATCTTTGAATTACTGAACCACTGAAACCCTGTCAAACCCAGTCACCAGAACACAGAGCAGACTACAGAACTCTGCAATAACAGTCAGATCCAGCTGCAACCCAAAAATCAAGCTCCAAAAGATATACGCTACTATAATGAAGGCAACCCGTGTATACACGCATTTTTACCAAAGACAACCCGCGTACAGATCTAAAAATAATTTTTCATAACTTGCAGCTGTACCAGATTTCAGTTATACCTAGAACATAACATTGCGTCAGTAAGAAGGTCTAGAAATACGCATAACCAACCATATAAAGATAGTTCATTTCAAACCATTTGATCCCGATCTCTCCTTAGATCTAGTTCTCCATTAACCGGTGAGATCTCTCCTTAGCTCAGATCAGGAAATACCTCATCAACCAATAACCTGCATACTGGATCTAATACTTCATCAGATATTCAAGACCTTTTTTTGGATGCACTTGCCTAATGATTTCCTTCTCCTTATATAGCCTTAGGCCTTGTTCAATACCAAGAGCCAAAACCATAGAAATCCAATACCATCATCTTCAAAACTAGGGATCAACACGTTCGTCGAGACATCAAGGTCCAAAATCATAGGCACAACTTCCAAGGAATAACCGCCGTGGACCAAAGAGAAGTTTTCCTCATACACGCGCTTTTACTGACGCCAACCAGCGTGTACACACGACTTGATATATATAGAACCTGCGTATATGAACTTTCTTGGCATGCTGTACTAAGATCTGTCCTCTGATTACTTGTACCAACCTACGAGCACCTATACCAACCTCTGAGTGAGTTGCCATCAAGGACAACACTTGAATCATAATGCCAACAATCTCCCCCTTTGGACTTGATGGCAACCACCACACCAAGTCACTCTCCCCCTTTGACATCAAGGGCAAAGGGCTGTGCTCCCCCTGAGTACATGCTGAGATCTTTGCTTGGCTGTGTTGAAACATGCTTCCTCTGACTGTAGGCAAGATCTGCAAAAGATGTTCTTCAAAGGAACCAAGACTTATACACCATAAGGGACCTTCCTATTACCAAAAGACTCAATACATACATCCATACTCCCAACCAAGAGGGGATACATCAGAAACAACCAATTATATTACATCATTCATTCCAGGCATAGTGGGGAAACCAACATAGGCCGTTACATGACCTTGACACCATAAAAGAGATATCACAGAAGAGATACATGACATAGAGACAACAAATCTAGACCAAGACTTATGAAAGTCACAAGCAGCATCTGATACACATCTTTTAGATCAGCAACCAAGATTTTCTTCTGAGCTCCTTCTCCTGAAACCAACAACAGTTGTGTACTAGAACCAAAAGCATCTAAATGCCAACAATGCTTTATGAGACTTTAATCTGCTCCCCCTGAACTTGTGCCTGCTGCTCCCCCTGAACCTGTGCCTGAAGAATTCTGGAATACCCATCTCAGACCTTCTCCGACCGGAGTCTGCCCTTGCTGTTCAGAACTCCATATACGCGACTTCCTCTGCAGAAAACGGCATATGCACGCGGATATGCTTTCTGCAACACGCGTACACCATATACGCGACTTTCCCAGCATAATTCGGCGTATATACGCGTATACCCCTTACGTAACTTGCGTATACCAACTTTTCTGTAGAACAGATAAGCTTCAACAGCAGGATGAAGCATCAAATACTCCCAGCTTTTGTCTGAGATATTCAAAAGTTTCCCTGGGCAGTGGTTTTGTGAGAATATCAGCAACTTGTTCCTTAGAAGGAACATACTCCAGTTTGATCTTCTGCTCAAGCACTTGTTCCCGAAGAAAGTGGTACTTGATTGGTATGTGCTTGGTCTTTGAGTGCATGACTGGATTCTTTGAAATGCTGATTGCACTTGTATTATCACATAGGATAGAGACTGGTGGAGTGCAAGTGATTGAAAAATCTTGCAAGGTCTGCATCATCCAAAGAAGTTGTGTGCAACAAGATGCCGCAGCCACATATTCTGCTTCAGCTGTAGATAAGGCAATCGAACTCTGTTTCTTGCTGAACCAAGATACTAATCTGGAACCCATGAAGAAAGCACCACCACTTGTGCTTTTCCTATCATCCACACTTCCGGCCCAATCTGCATCTGTGTAAGCATGAAGAGTGAGATCTGTATCTCTAGGATACCATAAGCCATAGTTTTGGGTCCCTTGAAGATACTTGAAGATTCTTTTGACTGCCTGAAGATGAGTTTCCTTTGGGTTGGCTTGAAATCTTCCAACAATTCCTACTGCATGCATAATATCTGGTCGGGTACCTGTCAAATAAAGCAAACTCCCAATCATGGATCTATAAGTTGGTTGATGAACTGCTGCTGACTCATCATTTTCACTGAGGCTGCATCCTGTAACCATGGGTGTACATACTGGCTTTGATTCTTCCATGCCATACTTCTTCAAGATCTTCTTGAGGTACTTGGTTTGAGACAAGAAGATGCCTCCTTCATTTTGTTGGATTTGCAATCCAAGGAAGTATGTCAATTCTCCAAGTAATGACATTTCGAATTCTTTCTGCATAACCAAGGCAAAGTTTTGACTCATAGTCTCTTCATTGCTGCCAAAGATAATATCATCTACATAAACAACAAGTATTAGAAATTTGTTATTTTCAAATTTTATATAGAAGTTGCTATCTGCTGATCCTTTTGAAAAGCCTTGTTGGTGAAGATATTTGTCCAACCGATAGTACCAAGTCCTTGGAGCTTGTTTGAGACCATAGAGAGCCTTTTTTAATCTGCATATCAGGTTTGGATCATTCCCAAGAATGAAACCATCTGGCTGTTCAATATATACTTCTTATTCTAAGTCTCCATTAAGAAAGGCTGATTTCACGTCCATTTGAAATACCTTGAAGTTTTGAAAGCTTGAGAGAGCAAGGAACATTCGGATGGCCTCAAGTCTTGCAACAGGAGCAAAGGTCTCTTCAAAATCTATTCCTTCTTGCTACGCATACCCTTTACAAACAAGTCTGGCCTTGTTTCTAATTACTTCTCCATTTTCATTCAATTTATTTTTGAAGACCCATTTAGGTTCTTCATCCATTGCTTTGACCCAACATTCATCTTTGCATGCCTCTTTCACATTTTGTGGTTTAGTAGAAGAGAGTAATGCCAAATAGCTTGAAGCTTCTGCAATTCTTCTTCTTGTTTGTATTCCTGCTTCTTTCTGCCCCACAATCTGAGATTCTGGATGATTCTTTTGAACATATCTGGATGGAGTCTTCTCTTCTATTCTTGTCTGCTCCTCTGGTTCTTCTTGAGGTTCTTCTTCTTCTTGAGATTCTTCTTCTTCATCATTCTGCCTTTGAGGGTAGCCTTCATCTTCTTCAATGTCTTCATGATGAACTTGCCTAGGAATATATCCCTTCTCATCAACCACTACATCAATGCTGTCAACAATTCTGCCAAGTCTTTTGTTGTAGCACTTGTATGCTTTGCTATGTGGAGAATAACCAAGAAGAATGCCTTCATCTGCTCTTGGTTCAAGTTTTCCAAGTTGCTCATCAGTATTCTTAATATAACACTTGCTCCCAAAGATTTTGAAATGCTTCACCGAAGGAGTCTCACCACTCCAGAGCTCATGAGGTGTTTGAGTGCTGTTTACTCGGACATTTGTTTTGTTAAGAATAATAACCGCAGCATGTGCAGCCTCACCCCAGAAGGTTGCGGGAGTACCTGATTCATCAAGCATAGCACGAGCCATTTGTTGTATTGTTCTGTTCATTCTTTCCACAACCCCATTTTGCTGAGGAGTTCGAGCTGTAGAGAATTCTCTTCTTATCCCATGTTCTTCACAGAAATCAAAAAATTCGTTTGAGGTAAACTCCCCACCTCTGTCAGATCTGAGGCACTTAATTTTGTGTCCTGATTCATTTTCAACCAAGGCTTTAAGGATTTGAATTTTTCGAATGCTTCATCCTTGTGCTTCATAAGCCATAACCAGACAAACCTAGAGAAATCGTCAATGAATAATATCAAATATTCTTCTCCTCGAGGTGTCCTTTTCCTAAATGGACCACATACATCTGTATGGACTAGCTCAAGAGGTATGCTGGCTGATCCTTCCTTCTCTAGAAAGTTAGTTCTGGTTTGCTTTCCAAACTGACAAGATTTGCATATAGTGTTGTCTGGAATTTTGATATCTGAAAGAGCACGAACAGCCTGATATTTGCATGCTTTCCTTATTTGTGAAAAGCTTAGATGCCCCAACCTTCGATGCCATAGCCAGTGTTCATCATCCTTGCTCAAATAGCATTGTTGTGGTCCTTCTTCAAATATGTATAGATTATTTGGAGTCCTTCTTCCTTTGATCACTGTTTTACCTGTATCAAGATCACGAACACAACATCCGTTTGATCTAAATATTACTTCTGTTCCTTGATCGCACATCTGACTGACACTTAGAAGATTATGCTTCAATCCATCAACATACAAAACATTTCCAGCTTTGACCTTCTCTTTCAATGGAGCAACACCTTTTCCTTTTATAGCTGCAGAGATATCGTTTCCAAAAGAAACTTTCTTCCCCTTTTCTAATGCGGTATATGACTCAAGCTTTTCTTTGTCCCCTGTCATATGCTTCGAACATCCGCTGTCAATGTACCATAGACTTTCTTGACCTTCTGCATAAAAGGCTATCCCACATCTTTCTGGTTGCAGTTCCTTTATTCTCCATGTTCTGACATTTGAGGTTTGTTCCTTCTGAGTTGTCTTTCGGAACCTGCTCCTACATTCAGAGTCTTCATGACCAAAGTTATTACAAATAGAGCATTCAAATTCATTTTCAAGAACCGAAAAGTTGTTATAAGTCCTTTTCATGGTTCCAGTCATTCTGCCTTGCTTTTGAGCTTCTCTAGTCATGATTGTCTTGTAGGCAACACATTGAGCTGCTTTGTGACCGAAGTTATGGCAAGAAAAGCATTGGCCATTAAAGAAACTTCTGCGATAATCAGATCTATCATCCAACCGATTGTAGCTTCTATTCACATTCATTCTTGGAGAAAATTGGGAAGATTTTACCTGGGGCTGATTGTAGCTTTTGTTTGTCCTTAAGGCAGTTTGTCCCCGAATTTCTTCATGGTCTTTATTTGTTCTTGAGGTAAAATGTCCCTGATTCACCTGATGACTTTTATTTGGCCTTTGCTCGCTTCTCCTTGCTGCATCAAGATAGCTTTTAGAGGTAGAGGCTTGAGATGTTTCTCCATTATATCCAAGACCTGTCTTGATCAGAGGAGATCGTTGCACATTGATAATCTCATCCAAGGTTTCAGATCCTTTAACAAATTTAAGATTAATCGCTTTTGTTTTCTCAATCTCCTTTCTAAGACGGACAATCTCACATTCCAATTTTTCAAGATGTTTTTCCTTTTCAGCTAGTTGACATTCTAGAGAATCAATAATAGCACTCTTCTCTTCTAAACAAACTTTGAGATCTTTCATCTCTTCATAAAAGCCTTCTACATCTATAGCATCCATATAGTCATCATCTTCAAAAGCCATTAACAATTTATATCTATTAACTTGTTCATCTTCATCACTATTTGAAAGACCATCACTATCTTCATGAGTGTAATAGATTTTCTTCTTTTCATTTTGTTTCTTGTTCCATTTAACAGGTTCCTTTCCCTTGTCATTCTTGTTTTTGTGAGGACATCTGGCAGCATAATGACCTACTCTTCCACAACTAAATCATTTAAAAGGTAACTTACCTCTGAACCTTCCAGAACCCCTTTGAAGATTTCTGACAAAATTTGATTCCTCTTCTTCATCTTCTGGCACGTGACTTGCTTCATAATACTCTCCTTTGCCTGAAGCCTTGAAGGCAGCTTCTCTTCTGTCTGATGGACCTCCCTTTCTCATTTCATAAGCGGTTAGAATCCCGTGAAGCTGAGACATAGTAAGAATTTGCAGATTTTCCTTTTCTTCTATGGCAGACACTTTAGATTCAAACTTGGGGGACAAAGATCTTAGAACCTTTTCAACCACAATAGCCTCTTTTATTTCTTCACCCAAGTTTTTCATGCAATTAACAATCTCATCAACCCTAAGGAAATAGTTAGCCACACTTTCATCATTATACATTCTGAGAGTCTCATACTTAATCCTGAGAGTTTGAAGTTTAGCGCGCTTTACCTGTTCGTCTCCTTCATAGCTCGTGACAATTTTGTCCCATATTTCTTTTGCAGATTTATAGTGCATTACCTTCATGAATTCTGATTGAGATATACATCCCAATAGAGTATTGACTGCTTTCGCATTTGTTTCATATTTCTTTTTCTCGGCTGCATCTGTAGGAGTAGCTGAAGGAAAAGTGTAGCCTGTCTCTACGATGTCCCAGACTTCTGTACCAAGAGATTGAAGATAGGCAGTAACTCTTACCTTCCAATAATTGAAGTTTGTCCCATCAAAAGCCGGTGGCCTGATTGATGCTTCTCTCTCGTAGTTGCTCATGATGAACGATCTACCTTCAAGCGATCAAGCTTCTCTGAAGGACCTGCTCTGATACCAATTGTTGGAAATAATACTGAGAGGGGGGGTGAATCAGTATTATCAGATCAATAAAACTTTTTCAATGCTCAGAAACATATACGCTACTTCAGTTAAGTGAACCAGCGTGTACATGCTACTGTGTCTAAAGAAACCAGCGTATAACCATAAAACTTATAGTTCAGTTAGTTTATCTCCATTTAAATGCATCAGGACATTATTCATCATATTAAGAGTAAACATATGCAATATAGCAGAACAGATCATCACACAAAAGCCACACACATGAACACCATGATATAAGGTGGAAACCCAATGTGGGTGAAAACCACCTGCTGCAAGTCGTCTCTATCTTTCTTTAATAAGAACTCCAGTTTACAATATATTGTACTGGTGCAACCTTATACCAGTACGCAGGCTACAACCTGCAGAAGGCTTCAACCTTCTCTCATTCTCCAAACTTCCTTGGAAGGGAGCTCCAACCCCCTTTGCTCTTGTACTAGCTAAGATACTAGTACGTAGGTGCTGGCCTACAATCTTCTTTCCTTCAGGTACCACTTTTCATCAATTTTCAGACTGGATACTCCTGAACCACAACATTACAATCTGAAGACCATGATTCATTCACAAATCATGAAACAACCAATACTAGCATCATCAATCTTTGAATTACTGAACCACTGAAACCCTGTCAAACCCAGTCACCAGAACACAGAGCAGACTATAGAACTCTGCAATAACAGTCAGATCCAGCTGCAACCCAAAAATCAAGCTCCAAAAGATATACGCTACTATAATGAAGGCAACCCGCGTATACACGCATTTTTACCAAAGACAACCTGCGTACAGATCTAAAAATATTTTTTCATAACTTGCAGCTGTACCAGATTGCAGTTATACCCAGAACATAACATTGCGTCAGTAAGCAGGTCTAGAAATACGCATAACCAACCATATAAAGATAGTTCATTTCAAACCATTTGATCCCGATCTCTCCTTAGATCTAGTTCTCCATTAACCGGTGAGATCTCTCCTTAGCTCAGATCAGGCAATACCTCATCAACCAATAACCTGCATACTGGATCTAATACTTCATCAGATATTCAAGACCTTTTTTTGGATGCACTTGCCTAATGATTTCCTTCTCCTTATATAGCCTTAGGCCTTGTTCAATACCAAGAGCCAAAACCATAGAAATCCAATACCATCATCTTCAAAACTAGGGATCAACACGTTCGTCGAGACATCAAGGTCCAAAATCATAGGCACAACTTCCAAGGAATAACCGCCGTGGACCAAAGAGAAGTTTTCCTCATACACGTGCTTTTACTGAAGCCAACCAGCGTGTACACGCGACTTGATATATATAGAACCTGCGTATATGAACTTTCTTGGCATGCTGTACTAAGATCTGTCCTCTGATTACTTGTACCAACCTACGAGCACCTGTACCAACCTTTGAGTGGGTTGCCATCAAGGACAACACTTGAATCATAATGCCAACACTATAGACTGACCTACTCTAGATTTCCCTTTTGCTCCATTAAGACCTGGAGGGTGCGGCCTTCCCTAGCGCGGAGCTCAGCAGTTACCCCATCCTGTAGCTGGTATAGGGTCTCTCTAGGAAGGGTGGCCAAATTCAACCCCCAACTCCTCATGTCATATTCCGCTTCTGCTAGGACAGCACATGCTGGTAACACTAAAGTGTTCATTGTGTTGGCGTGCATCATCTACTCAGCTGTGGATGTATCGTCCGCTACATTCGGTATCATCTCTCCTGGGGGTCATATCTGTAATGCGTGCGACTGTGCTCTGAGCACCCCCAACATAGTTGTCTGCTCCATCATCAATTCCTCCAGAGCACCCTTAGTGATATCACGCACTATTTCACTGTTGGCAAGAAGATCTCCCTCCAAAGTCCTTGCTGTCTTCGTCTTTTTGTGTGTAGGTGGCTACTCCTAGACGCATGGCCTCTTAAGTTGGGTCGATGTTGTGGTCAGGTTTGCGCATTCTTGTGTCTCCACTTCCCCCTGTATGTCCTGCTCCATGGACATTTCCTGAGCCTCCATAATATCTTCGGTGGGAGCAGTGATGGGTTATGTTGCTGCCTCGGTCGCCTCCAGCTGTGTGGACACTTTTTGTTCCTGTCACATTCTTTCCACCAACTTTGTGATGCGCAACTTGATTTCCTTCTTCCACTACTGATCTGCAATCTTTTCTAATTCGACCAAGTCCGGAGCGCACCACTCTAGAGGCCATGATTCCATTGCATTGAAAATTGCATCATCCGTTGCAATGAAAAAAAGCATTACCTATGTTCGAGTTCGATCCTTTCATGCCAAAATATATAGATTATGTACATCAGCCTTGAACTCGGCCACGCTTTGTAAACTATTGTATACTATCAGGGATAATTGTGGTCTGTAGTTGATCGGTGTCCAGATACTCGCCTCCATAAATATCCAAAACACATTGATCTCACGAATCCTTGTGGTGCCTTTTGTAGTCTCGAGCAAGTTATACTGCACGGCTTTAGGTAGGTTCTTCTCAATGTTGGGAAATTGCCTACCCTTCGGCAGCTCTTTGCAACTAGTAGGATTGATAGGAGCAACCATGCATAATGGAAAGTCTTACCTTGCTCCTGGGCTTCCCTACAATTCATCAAAAAATCATCACAGAGAAATGGTGCCCAGTTGAACTGAACCCCTTCTGCACACTACTCCACGAGGGAAATGACAGAGACTGGCACCTCACTTGTGCGACATTTCCTCATGAACTTACTAGCTAGTAACTAGGTGGCAATGCACACCACTCACTCTTTGATTCTTGCTATGACATACCCTCGCTTCTGCTTTTCGAGCTTATATTTAGCCATTATGGCTTCTGCGAGGTCCACATTGCTACTCATTCTAACTATGGCCACAGGATCGTTTCCTTTAGTAGGTAGCTGGAAAATTCGGTGTATTAAATCATCCATGATGGGAATCAGTTCCTCCAGCTAGAGATACCCATCATGTACTAGACATAGTAATTGTCAAATAAAAAAAATTGTGATAGTCGTGCGGTGATAGTGGGGTATCCACCTTAGATTGAGTAATCTCACCTTCTCCACACCTCGTAACCACTTCTGCTAAAATAATTTCTTCGCGGAAAACTGGGGTAACTTCTCACTATCCATAAGATCTCAATCTTCAAACTTGATATTCGGTACCCGACCCAGCCACATACTGTCAAACCTTATTTCATCTGGAAGAAGCCGGGTCTGGAGCGTAATCTTCGTGGCCTCTAGGTCCTTCAGTATCTTGGTCGTCCCTTTCCACGGAGAGATATATGTGGGTAGCATTATTTTCGAAGGTACTTGGGAAACATTTTCCTCTTCCTCATCCCGTGCTTCAATCTGAGCGATCAGGGCTTGTAAATATTCCTCTTCCTCCTCGAGTTCAGTGGTGATTTCTTTTCCCTTTTCTGCCATTGACGATTTACTGAATCCTGGTGATACCTGGATTGGCCCCATAGTCTGCTTGTCATTTTGGGATCATGGTGTGCATGGGGACTTTGGAACCTCTAGGGTAGCGGCTGCCTCTCCAGGCTCCTCCTGGTTCGGATAGGGCTCTTCTGTGAACCTTACTCTAGTCCTAGCAGCTGACATGGTTTCTATCCTGGATTCGCTCGGGTACATACTCATGGGTGGCCAGGTAGCTAGGTGCTTGGTGCTCTGTACTGTGTTAGGAAACCAGCTCACAAAAAGATAAAAAAGTTAGATCAAAGCCTTAGAATTCAGCCTCTTCGAGGGGGCAACCTCCTTTACATTACACAAATGAACAATTCTTCAATGATACAAATGAAAAAACCTCCTTTCTATATATAGGAGTCTAAGGGGTCATAATATAACCAAGACGATCTAACAATAATAATATAAAGGCACAAAAATAACAATAGTGGGGTTCTATGGGGCACAATAATAACAATACGGGGACAATAGGGATACAACATTAACAATAAGGGATACAATGAAAATAGTAATGGGGGAATCACTAGTATTATAGGGACCTAACATGCCCCTCTCCTTCAAAAAAGTGTTGTCCTCAAAACTTGAGTAGTTCTGGGTGCTTCTGTATAAAATTCTCATCCTCCCATGTGGAATCTTCAATGGGTAAGTTCTTCCACTTGATGAGATACTCTGAAATTGATTGATTTCGTAGCTGTTGAGTTCATGTTTCTTTGACTGCTTTAGGTTCCAATATGATTTTTCATTCCTCATCAAGTTCTAGCAATATTGTTTGAACTAAAATCTTGTCACCTATAACCTTATTTAAGCATGAAACATAGAAAACTGGGTGCACTCGGGAAGCTGTAGGAAGTTCCAATTTATATGCCATAGTACCTATCTTTTGGAACATCTTGTATGGACCATAATACTTTGGTGATAATTTATTATCCTTCTTAGCTTGCTTGAGGTACATTTGTTTATATGGTTTTAGACGTAGGAATACCGAATCACCTACATCAAAACTTATTTCACTGTGATGTTGATATGCTTGTTGTTTCATTCTATTCTGTGCTAAGGTAAGGTTATCCTTTAAGGGTTGGAGAACTTGTTGCTGATGCTCAATGTGATCTTCCACTACTTGAACCTTAGAATTTTCTCTTAAATATGATGTGATGTATGGTGGATGATATCCATAAAGTTCCATAAATGGGGTCATGTTTGTTGCAGTATAGAAGGAAGTGTTATACCACCATTCAGCTAGAGGTAACCATTTGACCCATTATGTTTGTTTATCAGATACAAAGCAATGAAGATATCCTTCCAAACATTTTTTTACTATCTCAGTTTTCCCATCAGATTGAGGATGATGAGATGAGCTATGAGCTAACTGAGTCCCAAGATAAGAAAATAATTTTTTCCAAAAATTTCCAGTGAAAATGGGATCTTTGTCACTTACAATAATCTTTGGGTTTCCATGTATCTTTTGAATTGTTTCCATAAATGTAGTAGAAACTGTACTTGATTTAAATGGATGAGATAATGCACAAAAGTGTGCATACTTGCTAATTCTGTTAACTACCACCATGATAACACACTTTCCTTTAGACTTGGGTAAACCTATGATAAAATCCATTGAAACCTCCTCCCAACGTTGGCTTGGAATGGATAAGGCTTATAATAGTCCTTGGGTCTTAATTGTTTCAACTTTATTTTGTTGGAAAACCAAACATTCCGCCACAAACTTTTGAATATCTGATTTATGGCCATCCCAAAAATATTCCTTCTTAACCCTGTGGTAAGTTTTTAGAAATCCTGAGTGCCCTCCTAAGAGAGGTGTGCAATTCCCTAAGAATATTTTCTTTGAGTTGGGAATTATTACATAGGTATAACCGATCCTTGTACCATAACGAATCATTTTTCCAGCTAAATGTATCAGATGTAGTGGGATCTTGTTGTATCTTTTGAATGAGTGCCCACACTTCCTCATCATTCTTCCATTCATCCCTTGCTTTGTTTATCCAATCTGGTTGGATAATAGAAATGGTGCAAAGAAATTCTTCCACATCCTCATCTTTTCTTGAGAGTGCATCTGCCACGACATTTTTCTTCCCTTTATTGTAGATGATTTCAAAGTCATAGCCCAACATCTTTGTAACCCATTTTTGCTGCTCTTCTGAAGATAATCTTTGTTCCAAAAAGTATTTAAGACTATCATGATTTGTTTCTACCTTGAAGTGTCTTCCCATTAGGTAGGGTCGCCATTTCTTAAGTGCATGTAGTATTGCCAACATTTCCTTCTCATAAATAGCTTTGTGTAAATACTTTCCTTTGATTGGATGAAATTTGAAAGCAATGGGTCTTTGTTCTTGCATTAAAATAGCACCAATTCCATTTATTGAGGCATCACATTTGACAATAAAGGTTTTTTTGATGTCCGGTGTAGCTAAGACTGGTGCTTGGCACATTGCCTCTTTAAGATGTTCAAAGGCCTTCGTTTCTTCTGGAGTCCATGAAAATGCATCTTTCTTCAATAATGTTGTTAGAGATGCTGCTATTCTCCCATAATTCTTAACAAACTTGTGATAATACCCTGTCAACCCAAGAAATCCTCGTAGATTCTTTATGGATGTGGGGATTTTCCATTCCTTGATGGTTTTAATTTTGCTAGGGTCTACCTTAACACTTTCATGAGATACAATATGACCCAAATATTCCACCTCTTGTACTCCAAAGAAACATTTGGACATTTTTGCATATAATTGTTTCTCCTCCAATTGTTTGAGAACCATGTCAACATATTGGACATGATCCTTCCAAGACTTGCGGTAGATTAGTATATCATCAAAAAATACTAACACAAATTTTCTAACGAAGGGTTTGAAAATGGAATTCATCAAACCTTGAAATGTAGAAGGTGCATTAGTAAGGCCAAAAGGCATGACCAAATTTTCGTAATGACACTCATGAGTTCTAAATACTATTTCTGAAATGTCTTCAATCTTCATTCTGATTTGATGATATCCTGAACAAAGATCCAACTTTGTGAAGTAAATCGATCCATGAAATTCATCCAATAATTCATCAATGACAGGAATGGGAAATTTATCTTTAATAGTGAGCTTGTTAGCTCCCTGTAATCTAGACACATGTGCCATGATCCATCCTTCTTGTGAACCAATACTACTAGAGTAGAGAAAGAACTTTGACTAGGTTGAATTATACCAACCTTTATAATTTCTTCAACCATACGTTCAATTTCACTCTTTTGGACATAGGGATATCTGTAAGGCCTAATTTTTGGAGGGACACTTCCTGGAATCAAATTGATAGCATGATCATGATCACGAATAGGTGGGAGGCATTTGGGAGTCACAAATACCTTAGAATGATTGTCCAAGACTTTTTGGAGATCTGTAGAAATGGATGATTTCAATGTGGGAACCTCTAGTGAACATAATTGTGCAATTATGCCTCATTGTTCTTTCTTTAGAAGCTTTGTCATTCCATTAGAGCTGATTATCTTTCCTGATTTCCCTACGATACCCCTTAATTCAATTTCCTTTCCTTCTTAAGAGAATTTCATGAAAAGTTCTTGAAAATTAAAAGCTATTGTACCCAAGGATTGTAGCCATTGGACTCCTAATACAACATCAACACCACCCATGGGAATGGAAAGCATTGGGCTATTCAATACATATTCTCCCATGCATAGCTTGATATTATGGCACTTTCCTGAGAAATTTATGGTTCCTCCACTTGAAACCATCACTTGACACTGTGGTGCTGGATATAGGAAGAAATTCAATTATTTGGCTATCTTATGATGAATAAAATTATGGGTACTTCCCGAATCAATCAACATTATTACCTTTTTCTTCTTGATATGCCCTTCTATCTTGATATTTTGAGGAGTGGTAATTCCAGCCAATGGATTACAAGATATGGTCGGATTCATTTCTTCTTGTTTTAGGGTTTTGTTCCTGGTGTATATCCTCTTGTTTTGACTTTTCTTGTTCCTTTTCTTCCTCCTCTTCACAATCTATGTAAAATAATTTATTCTCGGCACACTTATGACCTTTAGTGTATTTTCTATCACAACTGTAACAAAGTCCTTTTTCTCTTTTTTCTTCCAATTGTTTTGGTGTCAACCTTGTAGGTTTTCGATGGCTAGGGGTAGCAACACTTCCATATTTATGATTGTGAGTGGTAGGCTTCCTTGTTGCCATAATTTTGCTTTCCATTTTTCTTTCCAACCTGAATGCCTTCTCCAATGAATCTGGTTCCCAAAGGTGAACCTCATGTTGGATGTTATCTTTTAAAGTCCCTATGAACACATCAATCCTATGCTCCTCTAGAATATCTTTTACCCTTATCTTAAATTTTTGGAAGTCCTCAATGTGCTCCATCATTGAACCCTTTTGTTCGATATTCATCAATTGGCTAAAAAAAATGTTGCTTTTTGTATCCTCATAATGTGCTATCATTTCATCCATAAAAATAGTCCAAGTGACAATTTTCTTATGAGAGCAAAGCCATCGATACCATACAAACTGATTTGGTTCCAAATATAAAGTTGCAATGCATACATTTTGTGTGTTTCGCACATTATAGAGATCAAAAAATTATTCCATCTGTAGTATCTATCTTTCGGGACCCTTGCCATCAAACTTCCTCATATCAATCTTTGGAACATGATGGTTTTTCAATCCAACATTAGAGTCTATGAAATCATGATTAAAATTTATTTTGTTCCCATCATGAGTTTCCTTTACCACCCTTTCGCCATTATTAATCATCTCTTGTAGAAACTTTGTCAAATTTGTCTTCAAATCTTCCATGCCTGTCTTCAAATCTGCCTTCAAATCATCCATCTTAGTTACCATGCCATCCATCTTAGCTTCCACTCCATCCATATTAGCTTCTATGCCTTTCTTTAAACCATCCATCTTAGCTTCTATGTCTTTCTTTAAACTATCCATCTTATCTTTTGTTACCTTTTGTGCAAGTGAAATTTGTTGCACTTGGTTTCGTAATATTGATATATCATGTTGCATTTCTTCCCTTTCTTCATGAGTCATGCTAGAGCTTTCAGGTTGCTTACTAGGTGTTTCCATTTTCTTTCTTCAGGGCATAAATTACCGATAATAATGCTTCACTATGCCCTTTGAATTCCTTTAAACTAATTTTTCAAACCAATCTTATGCAAAAATTTAAAAAATACACACCGTTTTTCACTTGTAGAAGCTTGATATTGAATCTGATGTACCTCTGTAATTTTTGATCTCCAAGTTCTACAATCATTAGCTGCAATATCCATCTATGTCCTCTTTTCAATGTCACCAGTCTGATCCAAATTGAATTCTCCAAGGAAAAGTTATGCCAAATCTCTCATGGTGACCTGATTATAGACTAGTTTAGTAGAGCGAAATTGTAAGATGTGCCATGTGTCATTGTTTCAGCCTTTGGATCTGAAAAAATATATCCAAGAAACTACAGTCCTTTCTCTTTCTGTAACTTCTTATGAAATTTCAATCTGATGCTCAGAGAGACAGTTATGACAATTTTCCCATGGTGACCTATTTGGAATGTAATTCGGGGGTCTGAAAGAACCCTAACTTCCCTAGACTATATCTCCACAAATATAGCGAGATAGGATCTGAAATTCGGAGCTGAGGTTCAGAAAAATTTATTCACAAATGTGTTTTTGTTTGATCTTCTAAAACTTTGTAGAGAAAGAGTTATAGGGAAAATTCCATGATGACCTATTTGGAGTAGCGAAACCCTAGAATCCAAAGCTCTAATGCCAAATGCTAGGAAACCAGCTCACGAAAAAATAAAAAGATAGATAAATTCCTTAGAATTCAACCTCTTGGAGAGGGAAACCTCCTTTACATTACACAAATGAACAATTCTTCAATGATAAAAATGACAAAACCTCCTTTCTATATATAGGATTCTAAGGGGTCACAATATAACCAAGCCAACCTAAAAATAATAATATAAAGGCACAAAAATAACAATAGTGGGTTTCTATGGGGCACAATAATAACAATATGGGGACAATAGGGACACAACAATAACAATAAGGGATACAATGACAATAGTAATGGGGGAATCACTAGTATTATAGGGACCTAACATACTGGCTCGAATCTCAAATATCCAAGTGTTGTTTTGGGGCTACCCCAAGGGGTTTTATAGGAATGTTTGAATTTGAATTCGACCATTCCATCCACTTCTGAGTCATTAATATCTTCTTGGCAGCAGAAATTTTCGTATCTAGCTCAGAATTCTTATCTTAATGGCTCGCCACCCACTCCTCTCTGCCGTAAATTAGACTTCTTATCATGAATAGTGACATCAACGGTCACCTCCCAGCCTTCCTAGGTAGTAGTGTAGCCTCTTATGCATGACCATGATTCGGATGACTGATTGGCCCTGCACGGAAACTCCTTTCTACGCAGCTCTCCTGCAGACTTTTTTATAGGCCACACCTTCTTTCAACAGCTTGGAGTGTTGAAACTGTGCTTTCCACAAATATTCAGGTGGTCGCACCCCATGTGCAAGACTTCCGCTTCCCTGCTAGCCTGGGTTGCGTGCACTCTTTGAGTACCTTTGTATTTAGTATAGCATCATGTTCTACGCTCCCCTGTTTAGTAAGGTACGATCGCAGCCATGATAGCAGGGTTGCAGCTTGTTCCAATGCAGTAGTAGGGCTGGCTAGGCCTAGTCCCCTTATGCTTAGTTCTGCGCAGCCCACTTGTGCAACTTCGGTGTTTAGTTTGCTGATTTTTTCATCCAATATCATTCTTTTCCTCCTCAACCATGCCCATTCTTCATCGAGTTCATGAAGTTTCAAGATCTTGTGCCAAATGGCTTCCTGTAACTACAGAATTCCTTTACCCTGGTCCTCGCATCCTATCCAAACTGTGGGGGCTACGATCTGGGGAGTTTCATATGTCTTCCTAGTTTCATCTTCTCTCATCAATGATAGGATCATCTTCACACTCTTTTTTTTGTTTATGGTCCTATAGGCCCATCGAAACCTTGGTCCACGCAGATTCCCATTAGTTTGTTCTATCTGGCGAACTCTGTTCATGATCGCGCTTGTTTTTCTGATTACTTTGTCGCCAATGGCTAGAGGAATGCGTCACTTTCCTTGCTATTGTGGCAGATTCTGATTTTTTATTCTTAGCTGGGGAGATGGTTGCACAACATACGTTTGTATCCCTTGCTGCCAGTGGACGTTCAAACTGCTTTGTGCCCCAAACCGTACACGCACTCCCCTTCTACATTCGCACCAGTTCCACCTAGTCCTTTGATGTGTACTCCACCCTTGTGCAGTTGTCGTGCACAGTGCCCCTATTTGCGCAACGTGTCGCTTCCGTTCTAGTATAACCTTTTCACAGTAGTTTACGGATTCCTCCACATTTGTAGTGTCCCCATCTGTTGGCAGTTCCCTTGCTTCAGTCATCACGCATCGCAGTGATCTAATAATCATATTACAATGCAGTTTTGTTGCTTCATGCAATCGGTTCTGCCATCGCTCTATTTTTCATCTAAATTTGACATGTTGGAACTGTTGCGCTCCCATGGGATTCACCTGTCCAGTGTCGGATTCCCCTAATCCTAGTCTTACATCATTATCTGGTAAATGTAGTCCAGTTCATCATCACTGTCCTTGTCGCACACAGGTTCAGCATAGCGTGCTCCTTCGGTTGGATCCAATGGAACTATTACATGTATAGACTTTTTCTCGAACATAATTTTTCTTCTCTTTAGGTTGATGACTCCATTCATGTCCATCACCTAGTCTATCCCTTAAAATGTGGGGTAAGGTTACTATCATCCATAATTTATATTACCTCAAAATCTGTTTGTGTGCTCGTGCCTTCGATGTCCACTGTGACTCCTTGCAATCTCCCCATGGGAAAGATCTTTTGTTGGTTCGCCATCTGTAATTAAATAGGAGACCATTGTAATGCGGGCCTCCCCATGCATTCCCATGTATGTTTAGTTAGCACATTCGCATCTGAACCTAAGCCTAGGATGACTTGATCCATCTCAAAGTTGCCAGTTTGTGCTGTCAATCGTATTTCGTGACCGGTGCGAAAAGCATGCTTTCCTAGTTTTCAGACCACTCATGGTTTGCCTAACCCTGTGCACCTAGTTATTAGCTCTTGTAATCCCTTAACTGATGTATTGTCCCGTAGTATCTTCATGCATGTCTCTAAAAAGGTAGTTAGCATAGAAGGATCCATTTCTAGCTCAGTTTGATCCTTACTACCTAAAGTAGAGGCCTCCGCGAAGCTCTTCTTAGCTTCCATAAATGTCTCCTTTGTGCGTTCCAAGTCAAACTCAGGTTTCTTTCTAGGGGCCTTGCGAACCCATGTATTCTCCTCAGGTTTCTTCCCCTTATCTTCCCCTGTGGTTGCACCGCTTCTGAGCATCATGTTCACATTGGGGTCTTCTTCGCGTAGTTTAGACCTCATCATTTGGATGTTCTGCATTGGAGTAGACTAAAGCACTCCTTTCTCACGCATTTGTTCAATCAGTGTGAGGAAATCTACCACTTCATGATCAAACTAATAATAGTATGGATAACATGATCTGGTCAGGTTCGTATAGTCAGGCACGTAGTGCCTAGGTCCTCCACAATTGTAGTAGATTAACTTTCCACAGACTCATCTGGATCCCATTCCTCCTCGTCTTTGTCCTCATCCCTGGAACCCACCACACGTTATTGACGTGGTTGGATCCTAACTTCTTGCCTCAGTCTGTATCCTATAGGTAGGTCTTCGATCTATCAACAATTCATAACTCTAACAGTTTTGTTCATCGTGGCCCACCGATCTACAAAAATTGCAAAATAGCTGCTGGGGGGTTTGTGTCAACTTCTACAATAGATGATAGTTTTTCGTCAAGTGCTTTCCTCCCACCTAACATATAGTGCACCAGAGTGCAGGCACCACACTTGTTCCTGCTTGCACCTCTGGTCTCAATGGCATTGGCCCCCCGGTGCCAAATAGTTCACGAATACCAGACAATGATCCTTATCGTGGCCCTGGCTTCTACATTTTATGCACCACACTTCTTCTCACACTTCTGGCCAGGGCACCCTATCCTGTTTCAAACTCCGCATCTCGAAGCATAGGTTTTGGAGTTGCGCGTGGATCTATTGGACTCCCAACCCAGGATCCTATATCAGAGGTTCATGCAACCTCATTGCGATTTTCAGTGCTTCTGCCTGGGTTGAAAGCTTCTGTTGTGATAGTGCCATCCTCATATGTGGTGTCAAAGATGCCACAAACCACGCGCTATGTTGTGCATCTGTCAACATCATATTAGCCTCATGTATCGTGCTATTCAATCTCTGATCCAGATCCCAGGGGGTTTCGCCTGGAAGCATTTTGATTTCCTTAAATCCGATGATCCACTGTGTCTCTAATTTTAGCTAGCTAAATCCTTTGGTTAATGCAATCTAGATTTCCACTATCCCGACATTGGGATGATCACTCGAGTGCTTGATATACCAAGTCAGTGCATGATCCCACAACGCACTTACCAAGGTGGCATTCTTAATTTTATCATCCATAACTCCGTGCGCTTCCCACATTGTCCATACTACGAACCAAAACTGATCTGGGTCTTTGATCCCTACTCCTTTGAATATAGGCAACTTGATCGTGCTTGCCATGCTAAACCACTGGTCCGATGGAGGTGGTGTGGACGAAGATGGGGGTGAAAAAGGTGATGCGAGTGGTGGTGTTAGTGGGGATGATAACTGTGGAATGCATTTCCTTATCAAACTGACTGCACTCCTTGGAGAATCCCAATTGCATTCTTCCTCGTCCTCTCATGGAGGTGAAATTAACGGACTGTTTCCTAACCCTTTGATACCCTTATAGGCCCTTCTGCTTTGCATCGTTGCACTCATTAATGGATTTGCATCACCCATTTTTCACATAACAACATCTTAATCTAGGTATTCAGGGATTTGATGTACCTACCTCGCGATCCCTTGAGAAAATGCTACTCAACTTTGCTATAGCTCATGGTTGTGTCTATCACGAACTCAGTGATAAACCCTCCTATTATCTGATGTTGCCAATGATCTACTGCTCATGTGATTTTATCTTCAGAAGCCTCTAGCCTGTGCACCAACTCTAGAGTCCACACTAATAGTTGATCGAGTTTTCACCTTCCTTGACTGTCAGCTAGCATCGTGATCCACTCATATAGTTTTGATGAGAAGGATGCGAAGAATATCTTATGGATTTCTGTGTATATGTAGCGATCTAGACACCTCTTCTCAGATATCTACAAAATTTTGCTTTCCTATACCACGAACTCATGAAGCTTCTGATCCAACCAATCTTCAATCTCTTTCTTCGTAGGGTTCCAGTATTCCGACATTAGACATCTCTTAGGTAGATCCTGGTCCTAGCAATGGAACCATTGTTGGCTTATTGGGGCCTAACCCAAGTTCAGAAGTGTTTTAGCCAAGCAAATCTCACACTACTGGCCCTTTCAGCAACAATCCGTGGAGCACGGATTGAAGTCTCACCCGAGGTAGTGTGGGAGGGTGTTGGAACTAGGTTTCTGCACCCTAGGGATGTCTTGATGAGGTCTGGAGGGGTCGCGAACCAATCTATGCACTCGCGCTACTCTACACAACTGTCTAGCCCTCGTGTAGCTCTGTGATGAGGCACTTACTAGATTCCTTGTCATTATTACGTTTATTATAGATCAGATCTTAATACTTAAGGTCTTGAATCAAGCATTCAAAAATTATAACTAGTGCGCGCAACCATAAATCTTAAAGACATGCATAAAACCATAACATAAGAATAAACATATAGACCTGTGACCAGATGCACAATAATTCAGAAACACTTATCTTTATTGATCTTCTGTTCAGTACAATCCAATTCCACCCTACACACTCAGCTGCAAGGGTCCACGCACACAGCTGCAGACTCTACTAGGCCTATGTTCACACAGCTGCAGAGCCTACTCTAACTACTACCAACCACAACTCAGACTTACAGACTCAGAGTAATCTTGCTTTTACAAACCCATACACTTTAGATCTTAACCAAAAGCTACCTTCTACCCTTAGAGCCTCGCTCTATTTATACATTCCCATGGTCCGTGGACCATGGGTAGGCCGACTTGCTTTTTATTATTTTACATTATTTTCGGGCAGATAACCCTTTGACTTAACCCATTACAATTCACGCCCCGTGTACTTTGTGGAACCTTTACCATACTTTCACACAAAATTGTGGGCTTTAAGCCCCAAAACCATTATGCGAGGGATTCGTTGCCGAACACATATCTACCCATGAGATTTAATACCAAAATCTCACCTATTAAGGAAATGAATAACTTAAAGGATCTCAGGATGGATCAACTACATGGTACTCTCACAACCTATGAGATGAGAGTAGGAATATAAAAATCTGAATTGAAGGAAGCAACGTTCAAAGTATTAAGAAAGGGCAAGGAGCACAAAGTTCATCAAGACTGATCTAGTAGTGAATATGATGAGGAGTTGTCTTATCTAGCGATAAATCTAAAGTGTGGCTCAAGAATATATAAAGGAAAGTTTCCCTTTAAGTTTTTTTAATGTGGAAGAGTTGGACATTTCTCTTCCAAATTCCCTTATAAAGAAAAGGTTGAAAGGGAAGAGGATTTGAAATTTGATAACAAGTCTCAGACACATCAGAGAAAAAACCCTATAAGAAGAAGGGGTTCTACTCAAAAGAGGATGGCTCAACTCCATAATCAGACAATGAAGGCTCATCGGAAAATGAGTCAAATATGTAACTTCGTATGGCCTTTGAAACAGACTCCAAACAAAGGGTATTATGTCTTTGAAGAGGAAGAAGAAGGAGTAGTAGATCTTGAAGTGGGACTCATCAATTCCCTTGATGAGTTAAGGAAATAAAGTAATAAAAATAAGCAGTTGAAGGAAAAATTACAACGTGCAAAGGAATGAATATGTAGCTACGATAGTGAGGAGTTTTCCTATCAAAAGGAAAAACTTGAAGAAGATATCAAGAGAAAGGACTGTCTAGCTCTTCTAGTGAAATGAGAACAAGGAAACTATGAGAGACTCGAAGAGGAGAACAAGTAGATGAAATAGGAGCTACTTAAGTTAAGAAGAGAAATGATCTCACAGATATGAAAAGATTATATTATGTTATTGAAAGTTGATATGGAGGAGGCCAAATGAAAGGAAGAGGTACTTCAAGACCTGATTCAAGAATGGGAAGAAAATTGTCATTGTCTTGAAGCATAGTTTGCCTCTCTGAGAACTGATCTTGAGAAAACCAAGCCGAGAAGGGTCTAAATGAGAAAATTATTGAAGGGATAAGAAGACTAAATCATATGCAGAATTATCATAGGTCCTAAGGAATTAGAATTGGTCTGGGATATTGTAAGACACAAGAATATTTCATTGGGAAGATAAACTTTAGGTCGACAAGATCTAAATAATCATAGAGCCATGAGAAGAATCATCATGAAATAAATAATGGAGATAAAAATGTACTTATAGAAAGAGGAATTCGTCAACACGTTATGAACCAATGAACGAGACGACCAAGTTATTTTCTTGTAAATCTCTTAATGCTTACAACAATAGACATGCCTATTTTTTTCTAGTCACTATTATATGTGTCATGTATTTGGACATAAATGCATTGATTGTAGAAGGATTAAAGTAGAAAGAGATGAAAATCCCAGATATAATATGCATCATATTTCCAGCTCTCAAAACTTTTCTCTCGGAAATTAGAATGTCTTCCCTCCCTTGCTAAGTGAAGTAGAATGCTTCAAATGTAATAATTTCGGACACAAAGCCAGCGAGTGTAGAAGCATGTTTTTAGTACCTATCTAAGTCCCAAAATGATAGACAGACACCTATCCAAAAGGAAAAATAAATTTGGAAGCTAATGTAGGAATTTACAGGGTAAGTTCCTCAAATACAACACCAAAGGACACTGATCACAAACATATCACAAATCATGTTAGAAAATTATATATTACGGAGCAATGGAACACATAAAATATTGCAAAAATATAAACACAGAAAACAAATAAGACAAGAGAGACACAGATATATGTGGTTCACCCAATTTGGGCTAGGTCCACGGAGAAATAGCCAGTCCTTCTTTTATTATATTATCCAACAAACTGAAGAGATACTATTAGGCCCCTATACTACTAGTGTAACCCCTTATTGTTATTAGTACAACCCACTTATTATATTTATGTACCCATGTGGTGCCCATATTGTTACTATTGTGCCCCATAGAAGCCCACTATCGTTATTATTGTGCCCTTACATTATTATTGTTATGTCGGCTCTGATTATGTTATGACCCCTTAGACTCCTATATATAGAAAGGAGGTATTTTCATTTGTATCATCGAAGAATTGTTCATTTGTGTAATGTAAAGGAGGTTACCCCCTCTAAGAGGCTAAATTATAAGGCGTTGATCTATATTTTCTATCTTTTTGGTGACCTGGTTCCATAACATTTGGTATCAGAGCTTTGGATTCTAGGGTTTCGCTGCTCCAAATAGGTCATCGTGGCATTTTCACTATAACTTTTTTTTCTGCGATGTTTCAAAAACTTAAAAAAAAAAAACCATTTGAAAAAAAATCACGCTGAATCTCGGGTCCAAATTTCAGAGCTTTTCGCACTATTTTGTGGAGATATGATCTGAGGAAGTTGGTCTTTTTACAGACTCCTGAATTACATTCCTAACAGGTGACCTGGGGAAAATTGTCATAACTTTCTCTCTCAGCATCGGATTGAAATTTTGTAAGAAGGTACAAAAAGAGGATGGACTGTAGTTTCTTGTAGATATGTTTTAGAGCCAAAGGTTGAAACAGTGACACGTGGCACTTAATACAAGTTTACTCTTCTAGAAAGGTCTATAATCAGGTCATCTTGGGAGATTGTGCATAACTCTTTCTTGGAGAATCCAATTTGGATCAGACTGGTGGCATTGGAAATAGGACATAGAGGATACTACAAGTTGTAATTTTAGAACTTAAAGATCTGAAAGGACAGAGCTACAGTCGTTTCAAGATCGAGCTCCTAAAATCAAGAAAAAGCAAGATGAGGAAGTTTGATGGCAAGGATCCGGTAAATTGGATACTTCAGATGGAGCAATATTTTATCTACATGGTGTACCACTGTTACAAAAGGTATGTATTGCATCTTCATATTTAGAACCAGATCATTTTTTATGGTATGAAGGGCTTTGTTCTCGTAAACAACTTGTTACGTGGTCAATTTTCATGGAGGAAATGATAGCACATTATGAGGATACAAAGAGAAACACCTTCTTTAGAGCAACACCACAACAATTGGAAAGAGTAAAAGGGCTTTGTGACACAGTGGAAAGAAAAATTATGGAAACCAGGAAGCATACCCCTCACAACTATAAAGATGGAAGTGTTGTTTCTCCTAGCCTTCCATAACCTACAAGGGTTACACCACAACAATTGGAAGAAAAAAGAGAAAAAGGGATTTGTTACAATTGTGATAGTAAATGCACTAAAGGTCATAAATGTGCTAAGAAGAAATTATTTGATATAGAATATGAAGAGGAAGAAGAAAAGGATCAAGAAACATCAAAAGAAGAAGATATACGCCAGGACCCCACCCTAGAGAAAGAAGAAATGAATCAGACCATATCTTGTAAAGCATTGGCAAGAATTACCACTCCTCAAACTCTCAAGATAGAAGGACATATCAAGAAGAAAAAGGTGCAAGTAGTGAAAGATCACATCGAGAAAGAAGAAATGAATCCAACCATATCTTGTAATTCATTGGTCGAAATTACCACTCCTCAAACTATCAATATAGAAGGACATATGAAGAAGAAAAATGTTCAAGAAGTGAAAGATCACATCGAGCATCAAGAAATGAATCCGACCATATCTTGTAAAGGATTGGAAGAAATTACCACTCCTCAAACTCTAGAGATAGAAGGAGATATCAAGAAGAAAAAGGTTCAAGCAATGAAAGATCACATCGAGCATCAACAACAAGTTCTCCAACTTTTAAAGGATAATGACACTTCGGTGCAAAATCAAATGAAACAATAGGTATATCAACATTGTAGTGAAAAATGTTTTGATGTAGGTGATTGGGTATTTTTACTGCTACATCTCAAGCAAGCTATTTATGAGAAGGAAATGTTGGCAATACTACATGCACTTAAAAAATGGCGACCTTACCGAATGGGAAGACAATTCAAGGATGAGGATGTGAAAGCATTGTTTTGTGCTATTTCTATTATCCAACTAGATTGGATAAACGAAGCAAGGGATGAATGGAAGAACGATGAAGAAGTATGGCCACTTATTCAAAAGTTGCAAAATATCCCAATTCAAACAATATTGCCAAAAATTGAAGAGGAAGGAAAAATCATAATGGAACCTGGAGCAGTCACAGAAACAAGAACCCGATAGCTACGAAATCGATCAATTTCAAAGTATCTCATCAAGTGTAAGAACTTACCTGCTGAAGATTCCACATGGGAGGACAAGAATTTTATACAGAAGCATCAAGAACTACTCAAGCATTGAGGACAATGCTTTTTGAAGGATAGGGGCAAGTTAGGCCCCTATACTACTAGTGTAACCCCTTATGTTATTATTACAACCCACTTATTATATTGATGTACCCATGTAGTGCCCATATTATTACTATTGTGCCCCATAGAAGCCCACTATTGTTATTATTGTTCCCTTACATTATTATTGTTTTGTCGGCTCTGATTATGTTATGACCCCTTAGACTCCTATATATAGAAAGGAGGTCTTTTCATTTGTATCATCGAAGAATTGTTCATTTGTGTAATGTAAAGGAGGTTGCCCCCTCAAAGAGGTTGAATTCTAAGGCATTGATCTATATTTTCTATCTTTCGGGTGACCTGGTTCCATAACAGATACAACCTACAGCAGAGCCACTGTAACACCCTCTTCGCTCTCAATCTCCTCTCTCTTCCTCACTCAGAATATAGATATACATAGATGTAATACAATTCCCTCATATATAGTGAGGGGTTGCCTTGTAGGGAAAAAAACCGTAAATTAAACATAACTTCTACCATCAGATCATTTGCCTAATGAATGACCCAGATTGACTAAAAATTACTAGACTTTTGTAAGGCAATTTTACATTTGTTTTTAGCTTCAAGGTCGCTGCCCCCGGAGCCCCGGCAGAGGACCGCTGGCCCCCGAACCCCCCAGCCGGGGGGGATTAGCCCCCGTGGGGGGGACAAGTCCCCATCGCACCCCCCTATGTGGAGGGGTGTACAGTCTTCCTGGGGTATACATCCAGCTGAAACATTTGAATACAGAAGACAATCAAGCTCCACACCCAACAATCTCCCACTTGGAGACTGATTATGGAAACTCCACCGCTGCTTCATTTGCTAGACAATGACTCCACTTTGGACCTGGCTATTTCTCATCTTCTTCATCATACTTGAAGACCAATTGAAACTGAGTAGATTCTTGCTTTCTCCCTGGTTACAACTTTTGTTAACATATCTGCAGGATTCTGGCTAGTGTGTATATTTTCCAGCTTCAACTGTCCACCTTCCAATGTTGACCATATGAAATGGTACTTGAGCTGTATATGTTTAGTCTTGGAATGAAATGCAGAGTTCTTTGCAAGATGTATGGCACTCTGGCTGTTAATGTATAACTTGCCCAACTCCTGCTTCTTACCCAATTCATCAAAAAACCTTTGTAACCAAATAATTTCTTTACTAGCCTCTGGAGCAGCAACATACTCTGCTTATGTTGTTGAGAGTGCAACAACACTTTGCATTTTTGAGACCCAACTGACAGTTGTTCCACCTACAGTAAACACATACCCTGTTGTGCTCCTCCTGTTATCTCTATCACCTGCCATATCTGCATCAACACATCCCTATAGAGCAATGTTTGAACCACCAAAGCATAATGCTCGATTTGTGGTACCTCTCAAATACCTGAGAATCCACTTCACCACCATCCAATGTTCTTTTCCTGGATTGTTCATGTACCTGCTTACAACTCCCACTGAATGTGCAATATCAGGCCTTGTGCAGACCATTGCATACATTAAGCTTCCAGCTGCTAATGCATATGGAACTTTAGACATATGAGCCTTTTCTTCCCGAGTCTTGGGACAATCCTCCTTACTTAATTTGAAATGGCTAGCCAAAGGTATACTAACTGGTTTTACATTTTTCATATTAAACCTTTTCAACACCTTTTCTATGTACGCACTTTGAGACAATGTTAATTTGCGATTCTTCTTGTCTCTAGTTATTCTCATACTAAGGATTTGTTTTGCAGCACCCAAATCCTTCATTACAAATGAGTTTGCCAATTTCCTTTTGAGCACATTTATTTCCTGCATGTTAGAACCTGCAAAAAGCATGTCATCTACATACAATAACAATATAATATAGCTGCCATCACAATGATCAGAGTGACACCTAGTATAACCTCGTTCAGACATAAACCTATAAAATTTTAGATACCACTGTCTTGGAGCCTGTTTTAAGCCATACAAGCTCTTCTTCAACCTGCACACTAATTTCTCCTTCCCTTTTACCTCATATCCTTGTGGCTGCTGCATATATATCTCTTCCTCCAAATCCCCATGGAGAAAGGCTATCTTTACATCTAACTGCTCAAGATGTAAATCTTCAGCAGCTACTAGACTTAGAATAGTTCTGATTGAAGTCATTTTCACAACAGGAGAAAATATCTCATCAAATTCTATACCCTCTTTCTGTGCAATCCCTTTCACCACAAGTCTAGCTTTATACCTTTTTCTACCTCCATCTTCTTCCTTCAACTTGTAGACCCATTTATTCTGCAATGTTGTTTTACCTACAGGCAACCTGACTAAGTCCCAAGTCTGGTTATGTGCTAAGGAGTCCATCTCTTCTTTCATAGCTTGCTCCCACTTCTTCTTGGTTTCTACCTGCACTGCCTCTTCATAATATTTTGGTTCACTAGAATCAGTCAACAGTACATAATATAATGAAGGAGAGTATCGTTCATGGGGTCTACTTCTCCTGGTAGATCTTCTAACACCACTTTTAGGTGTTTAAGGTGTTTTTTGTTGTTGTGGTTGTTGTCCTATCTATTGATCATTATGATTTTCAGGCACCATCACTTTTCCTGTGATATCGTCAAGCACTGTGTATTCTCTATTTTCTTTTTCCTATTTCTTTTCCTGCAACTAAGTCTTATACAAGACCTTTCCATTGAATATTACATCTCTTCTCCTAATGATTTTGTGATTTTCATAATCATATAAGTGATAACCAAAATCGTTAACACCATATCCAATAAAGGTACATTTCTTTGATTTTGCCTCAAGCTTTGTTCTATTTTCTTTGTTAATGTGGACAAAGACTTCACAACCAAAAGTTTTTAAAAAAGAGTAGTTTTGCTTTTTACCTGTCCATCCCTCCTCTGGAATACCACCATCCAAGGAACTTGAAGGCCCTCTGTTTATTAGATAAATAATAGTATCTATAGCATCTGCCCAAAATTGTAAAGGCAATCCTGCATGCAATCTCATGCACCTTGCACGCTCCATGATTGTCTTGTTCATCCTTTCTCACACTCAATGTTCTTGTGGTGTTCTTGGAACTGTCTTCTCTCTATGAATTCCATTCTCTAAACAGTCCCTATAAAACTCTTTGCTACAATATTGACCTCCATTATCTGATCTGAGACACTTCAACCTTTTTCCTGTCTCATTTTCAACCAAATCTTTCCATTTCTTGAAAGTATCAAATACATCAGATTTATTTCGAATACAATAAATTCAAGACTTTCTAGTTGCATCATCAATAAAAGTAACATAATAACGAGAGCCACCAAGAGATGATACCTGAGTAGGTCCCCATACATCTGTATGCACAAGCTCTAATTTTTCTCTCTTCTTTTCTTTCCCAACTCTAAGGAATCTGACTCGCTTTTGTTTTCCATAAACACAATTCTCGCAGAATTTTAAATCAACATACTTCAAACCTGGAAACAAATTTCTTGAGTGAAGAATCTGCATCCCCTTCTCACTCATGTGCCCGACCCTATGATGCCACAATGCTATATCTTCTCCTATAGAGGTTAAAGAATTAATAGAATTAGAAATACCATTACATAAGTACAATGTACCAACCTTTTCTCATTTCGCTATTACTAGGGATCCTTTAGTGACCTTCCAGGTTTTATCTGTGAAAGTAGTTACACAACCTTCACCTCCCAACTGCCCTATTGAAATCAGATTTTTCTTCAGATCTGGAACATGCCTTACCTCCTTCAATAGCCATTGATTTCCATTCTGTTGTTTTATGAAAACTGTACCCATTCCCATGATTTTACAGGTTTTATCATCACCCAATCGGACCTGTCCAAAATATCCTTGAACCTAATCATGAAAATGTTTCCTATCAGGTGTTGTATGGAATGAGGCCCCTGAATATACCACCCAAGCATCAATAATATTTTCTAATGAAAGAATCAAAGCATCTTGCAACACATCACCTATTACATTCGATTCATGATTGTTTTCTTGCTGCGTGTCTCCTTCTTTTCCCTTCCGAGACTTGCAGTCTTTCTTCTAGTGTCCTTTCTTCCCGCATTTCCAGCACACTATCCCTGATATGGACTTGGATCTGCCTTTTCTTGAGTTACTATGGTATCCAGAGCTCTTTCCTCTTTCCATTTTTCTTCCCCTAGTCTCTGCATTCAAGGCATTACCTGATGTCTCACCAAACCTTTTCTGTCACATTTCCTCGCTAAGGATTGCACCAACAAAATCGTCAAACTTTAAATTACTAGATGTAGAGATAGAGTTACTAATGGCCATAACTAAACCATTCCAACTTTCTAGCAATGAGCACAGAAATAACAAAGCCCTAACTTCATCATCAAAATTTACCCCTACAAAACTTAACTGACTTGTAACTGTATTAAAATCATTTAAATGGTCTGCAACAGATCCACCTTCTGACATATTCATATTAAATAAATATAAGAAATACCTTATTTGCGGCCGAGGGTTTTTCATATAGTTTGGCCAATGCCGACATTAAACTCTCTGTTGTCATTTCCTTTGAAATATTAAATGCTACTTGTTAGAGTCGGTCTGGTCAGCCCTGTGTCAGAGATCAAAACTCTTTGTGCATTTCAATTTTAGGTGTCACGCTCCATTCACTCAGTTGCATTTCGCTAGGTACATGCCATGATTTGACGGAGAAAGTTATGCTAGTCATTTTCCCTCATGTCTGGCCCCTGCTGGCTCAGGTCTTTGTCCATAATCACCGAAGCTCATGATAGTCAAGGTCTCGTCCTTTATAGGGAAAAGTCATCTTTTATGTTTGGGTCTAGGAATTCATCAAGTTTAATCTTTGGAAACATTTCTAGAACAAACCATGTAGGCCAGAGGGAGCCCTTACATAGTTGTGGTTCAGAGAGCTTCATCTTCAAGTGGAAAGACTTTGACTCTTCTTCAAAACTCTGTTTTGAAGAAAAGTCAAACAAGGTCATTTATGAAATTTTTTTCCAAAAATGCACAAGTTGATTTTTCAGATGCAGTCATGGTTTCCATGGCCAAATTCCTAGTCACACAGTCCCCACAAAGAAATGTCGAAAATCCCATCATGTGAGCCAAAATTTCAAAGAAAAAATGAAAATCAGGGTGTTTTAAAGTCAATGAAAAAAGTGCAAAACAAAAACATTAGAAAGTGGGTTTTCAAAGAAGAAAAAATCAAACCCATCTCTCCCAAGCCTATATATACTTGTTTTTGCCCAAATCAAAGCCATTGTGCTCTTGCAAGACTTGGAGAGACATTACAAAGGTGTAAGAGCGAAATCGTGAGAGTTTGGGTGAAGGAGAGCTGGTTTTCAAGGAGTGTGGCACATACACCAAGGAACGTGATGCACACAGAGGGCTCGGTGCACACGCAGCCTGCCCGCCATTCAATTTTCTCAAGGGTGCGACGCACACCCAGCGCGTGGCACACTGGGCTTGACGCGCGACACACACAGCTAGGGGCATAAAAAAATTGCCAAACCACTTCAAATATTGGTGAGGGCTAGCAAAACAAGAGGTAGGCCCTGTTGACACCTCTTCTCCATCAATTTTGTCATTAATATGGTGTGTATAAGAAGTTTAAATGTTACCCAAAAGCACAATGGCCAACCATGAAAAAATCACTAAGAAAAACAATGGATGAGGTTGCAAGATTATGATGTTAGCACCAAGGTCACTCCCCTCCCCTTTTTTTTTTCCCTCTCCTCTCATTTTCCCCATCTCTGCTTGACCATTTTTCTCTAAAGGTCGACCTAAATCCACCACTAAAACCCTCCCCCTATTATTCCAAGCAAGGCAGGGAAACTTTGGCAGCGTGCGGCACACACACGAGGAGGCGCGACGCACTGGGAGCCTGGCCAGAGTGTAAAAATACCACTGGCGCAGCGCACTCAGAGCGCGCAGTGCATTGGGCAGAGCGCGCGGCGCACAGAGGTATAAACCCAGAAAACCACAAATTTGCCTAAAAATTTTGTGAATACCTATCAAACTTGAAAGGTAGACCAATTACCTTCACTCTTGGCGTTAAACTTGATGAGAATATCATGATTTTGAGACTATGAACCGAATGCAAATTTTTTTAAAAGTAAACAAAGGAAGACATAAAGAAATCAAGCTCCTAGGGTTTTTGATACAGTAACAATGTTGTCAAAGTGTTCTCCTATCTTACCCATATCACCATTTTCCCTGCATCATTTTCCCCCTATCAGCACCCTAGCACCAATGCAATCATATTCCTTTCCCCCCCTCCTCATATGACTAAAAAACCCAAACCCTACCAAATCAAATTCAAAACCCTATCCCTATTTCATCATTCCTCTCGTAATACTCCATGTTTTATTGTCTCCTTGGTGACATACTTTCAGAGCATTTACTAGTTCCATTGGATTCAGAGGGGAGCATAAAACGCAGGGTAAAACAACAGTAATGGCATCAGAAGTTTCATCAGAGTATGAGGAGGGGACCGACAGTGACACATCTTCAGGAGAGAGGGCCCATAGGAGACATCACCAGAGTGGCAGACATCTTATGGATGAGCCAAACACCCTCACTGAGCTATAGGCATGCCCACTTGCCATGTCTTGTTTCTGGCACTTTGCATGTTATGAATTTAGTCAAAGGGTGGCAAATGTCAGAGTCCATCATGAGTTGGCCCGCCTTTTTTCACTTCATCTACAGGGAGGTCAACCTGTCCTGGCTGGGGTCACTTTCACATTGACACCAGAAACCATATCAGTGGCAACAGGAATACCAAACATTGGGGAACAATGGCATAATAAAAATAAGGTGGAGAGACATCATTATGAGCCTTACATCAAGAACAACTATTTGAGCCAGCTCACCAGAGTTTTTCCATTCAGATTTTTGAGCAATGAGTATGCCCCACTCATGAGGTTGATCATGAAGTATTTCAGTTGTGAGAGAAGGTTTTCCCACCTCTATGCCTATCACATCAGGTTTCTCATGCACTTCACCAGGGTGCGGATGATGAGCCTCCCATTTTTTATCTACGGGAACATAGAGAGGATTAAGAATTTCATGCAGCACAAGACCCCTCGACAACAGCTAAACAGTGTCTATCATTTTGCTCTCATCCGGATTTTGGTGGACCATCAGTTGGGATTGCAGGGTATTGCTTGGGAGGACTTCATCTCCCGTGATTTCTTCAGCACTCCACCAGTGGTATCAGAGGCAGAGCATGGGGTGGGGGTTCCTTCACGTCAGTTTGAGTGCCATGAGACTGCCACCACGCCAGTATACATCACATACCAGAAGCACAGTAGACCGTTGTTTGCAGCAGCAAAGCGAGTGTTATCTGCACCCGGGGTGGAAGGGCCCTCACTTTCAACATCGGCACCATAGGAGTAGGGTAAGGGCAAGGAACCAGTGCAGGAGGAAGGGCCATGAGGTGAGCGAGAGACCGAGTTTATTCTCCTCCAAGATGATGAGATAGATGCAGAACTTACGAATGCTGAGCTGGGAGAGATCATTCAGGAGCAGCAATCAGTGATTGAGAACTTATCCCTGGACTTGGAGAGGGCCAAGTAGAACGTGCAGTATCTGGAGCAGAGGAACAAGCAATTTGAGGATCGGCTAGCTGAGATATAGTTGCAAATGATCAAGGAAAACCGGCAACACTTAATGGCAGCACAAGGCAAACCTATGGAGCAAAGAGACGAGGACCGGGAGTATGTGTTAGAGAAAGTGAACGTTCACTTGGAGTAGCAGTTGGATAAAGATAACAGGGAGAAAGACATGCTGATGCACATGACTCACCACTACATGGCCCGAAACATGAGCTCGAAAGCAAGAATCAGGAGCCTAAAGGCAAGATTGAGCAAAGCGACAAAAGAGGCAAAGGAGGCAAAGGAGGCAAAGGAGCAAGATCGGCTTCGAATCTTGGCTGATACTTCCTTGGCACAACATAGAGCTTCATATAGAACTTCCAGCCCAAATTTCAAAATATTTGGGCAAATTTTGGTCACATGGTGATTTTTTGGACAAAAAACAAGAAATTCCTCCTTGTGCGCCATGCCACTGGCACGACGATAAAATTCTAGGGCTGCAATCGGGGAACGACTTGCATATTTGGATTCAACATTGAAAATTATGACTACTGGTGTCTAGGCAAGAAATTTTGACAAGATCTGGGTCTCCTAAAGGTCAAAAAACACCCAAAAATGGCCTCTCCACCACTTTTTTGACACACAGAAAGCAGTCTTGGGAGAATTAATATTTGGAGGGGCAAATGAGCACCAAATTCGAAAATTCTAGTGGGGTTAGAAAGTAGATAGGACAAGCTTTCCAACAAGTCCACTTGGGCACATTTTGGACACCTGCAGTTTCCCCCAAACAGGGTTCAAATTGGCACGATGCACAGAGAATTTGGCACGACACACAAAGGAAAAAACTGCCAATTTGCTCCTGTTTCGCGAAATTTCGGGTCGCGACTTCTCCAAGTGGGCCCGGTCATCTACACTTCGGTTTCTGGCACCAAAGGCGGCATTTAAAGATTTTTTTCTCCAGATGGGCTTCTATCCGAGTGGTGAAGGAAGGCAAATGGTCACCCCAATGCCAAATGTTATGTTTGCAGCGCTGTACCTGTAGCTGATGGTTGGCTCTCCATCTCCATTTCCCAATGATTCGAGTAACTCCCCAACCCTTGGGCATTCTATCTCTTCCTCACATATTCTATATATTGTATGCAAGTTATTTGCAAAGGGTTGGCTGGCTTGTAACTTCTGGGAGACTGTGGGAAAGAAACTTTGTTTCCGTACTGTGTATTTTTGACAGAGAATTAATGAAAGGCAGCGGCTCTGTTTCATGAGATTCTTGTGGTTGTGAGTGTAGAAAATGTGTTCTTATGTTCCATATGTATCTTGTTATGTTTCATAATTCAATTGATGTTTCATTTCAGTGAAATTTTCTAAGTGAGATTAGGTAGAATTTAATTTATATTGCTCTGCTCGTGGGAAAATTTCATGTACAGTGTTATTCCTCTGTTGAAAAGGATTCATGCGACTATGCCCTTTTCAATTTCTTTAGCAATCTATCCATTCGCATTACCTTAAACCAAAATTGCTGCTCTTTCCGCCTACCTTGTCTCACGGAATAATCTGTGCCTTCATATTTAATTCTCTGTTCTTTGCTGAGCGCCAGTCCCATAAACATCCCAGAAGCTCGGTCATTCATAAAATTGTTTCCAGAATCCATTTTCACTTACTAGCCTAAGGTAAATATTACATTGTAAGTCATCTCAGACCATTTTTTCTTATCCATTCAGTGAGCGTGACTCGTAGAGAGCCTTCTCATGCTCTGGTAGGGCTAGCTACCAGACTGATCGTGGTTTTTGGTTACCCTAATTTTTTCCTTCCTTCAGCCTAAGGCAGATTTAGGTGCTAACATAGTGGTGACCATACTGGGGAACTAAGTTGAAAATCAAATTCCCTTGTTTCATAATAATTCTAGGCTTCCGGATGATGAGCTTAGGATTTGAAAGGCTGAGTAAGTTGGTTGTGTCCTGTAATTTCTCTCAATAGCACGCTGGCTTCGAGACGATATACCAGAGCAAATCCAGACCCGAACCCTCCTCATATTTATGAAAACCCCAATTTGATCCCAAGAATCCTTTGTCAAGAAAGCACCATAACTCTCGTGTTCAAATCCCATTCATGTCCCGACATTTTTGAGTATCTTGAAGAGCTTGAGTTTGACGAACGATTTGAAATATCTTTGTTTGAGTCTAAATATGAAAGGGTTGTTGACCATACCATCCCCAATCCGCAATTTCTTGTAGACCTTGAAACAGAAAGAGCCAATAGATTAATTGATAATTACATTGCAACATAGCCCCAAACTCCATATTGCAGGCCCCTTGCAAACTGTGCACACTCCTCCAACACCTCCAAAGCCAAATCCACCGAGAATGGTGGCTGCCCGTTTCGCACCCCTTGTTCTGCCCTAAGTCCTAGATGACATGCCAAATGATTATCAAAGTAAAATCCCATTTTTTGATGGCACTCCTAATAGCATTACTGCTCAGCAACATGTAGACAAATGGCAGACTTCTATGAACTTCAAGAGATCGATGCGGAGAACGTGGCAATGAGGCTCTTTGTACAAACATTTGCAGGTGATGTGAAGAAATGGTTCAGAGGTTTGACGGCTACAAGTATCACTACCTGGGCTGAGCTACAAAGACAATTTTTGAACCAGTGGGAAGTGAAAAAGAATCCCCTTCAAATTCTGGGCGAATACGAGCAAATCAAACGGAATGCTGGTGAGTCAGTCCAAGATTATTGTGTTAGATTTAATGCAGTCTACAACGAAATTCCAGACCATGTAAATCCACCTGTGGGACTAGCGATGATGAATTTTCCAGATGGTTTTGATGTTGACATGGCGTACGAATTAAGAGAGAGAGAACCAGCTACAATGGAAGACATGCAGAAAATTGCGGTTAGTGTTGAGGCAAATCTGCTATCCAAAAGAGCTAGAACCAAAGCAGAGAAGAAAACCACGGTGAAAGAAGAATCTTCTTCAATGGATCAGCTTCTCAAAAAGGTAGAGAATATGCTTGAAAGGGTAAAACTTGATAAGCCAGAGCCACAAGTTAGGAATCCTAACTTTCGTGGCCAACAACAGCCATAATATAGAATAAGACAAAGAGATCAGCGAAGTCAAGAGCAGACAGCACAACAGCCGGAACAAACACCTTTGCAGTATAATTTTGTGCATGGACCGGAGTAACATGAGGATGGGAATGTAATAGGTGAGGAAAACCATCTCTTTACTCCAGATGAGTTGCCTACTTACATCAAAAAGAGGAAGAATGTGCAGTAAATTCAACTACACACCAAGACACTGATTTTATTCTAGCTAGCGACACCGTGTTGGAGGAAGAATCAAAATAATATCAAAGGGGGTATATGAATGCTTTGTCCGCACAACATCAGTGATATTCTCTTAGAAAAAGAGATGTTCCGGCCAAAACAATTTAGAAAAAGAAGGAGGGTGAAACAACAAAAAATGATTCATCAGATACACAAAGAAAAGGAAAGGAGGCAGTTGGTCCGGAGAGGAGCAAATCAAAATCAGCAAAACAATCACAGCAACCACCCACACCAAAAGAGAAGGAAAGGAAAGAGATCCCAGTCAAAGAGGTAGAAAGAACTCCCGCTTTTAGCCTAGAGAATGAGATTTCTAAGTTAAAGGTATCCATCCCCTTGACTGAAATAATGAAGAACAACAGTTATAGAGGACAGAATTCCAAAATGTTGAATTTGGACCCAATGTCCGATATGGTAAATGTAGAAGATGACCAGCCCGAGATGATTTTTGGACCAGAAACAAATGGTGAGTCTCCTAATAGAGATGTGCCACCCTTCTATATCAGTTTACGATTGCATGATTTTGTGTTACACAACGCCATGTTCGATTCCGGAGCTTCTCACAATCTCATGACCAAGGATATCATGGATAAGCTTGGTCTGGACATCACCCAGCAATATCATGATCTCTATTCATTCGATTCCAACAAATTAAGATGTATAGGACTCATCAAAGACTTGGTTGTGAGTTTGGATCAGCTTCCTATGAAAAATGTTCTGATGGATGTGGTGGTAGCGGATATTCCTCCAAGGTTTGGCATGCTTCTTTCCAGGTCTTGGGTAGCCAAATTGAAAGGGACATTACAGCTGGATTTCTCCTATGCAACAATCCCGGTGTTTGGAAAAATGAGGAAGTTATATCAGGAACAAAAAATGAAATATATGATCACAAGCAAGGAGAAACCGATAAATCATCCTATTAACTATGTACATACAAATTTAGAGTCTTTTGTTTTGTTTTTAGATATTTTAAGTGATATAGATAGCCAGATAGTAGAAGCAGATGACATTCCGGAAATAACAGAAAATTTCAGAGAAATCTTGAAGAAAGAAGGACAAGAAAAGTAGCAAAAGAATGGGAAATCAGCTGAAAACAATGGACAACAAACAGTCAAGGTATAGAAAATAGATTTCCAACACTTCCAAGAAGATGAAGAAGGCTTATGGACAATGGATTTTGATGGAGCAGTAGGCAATGCCGGAGCTGGAATTGGTATTTTGGTACGTAGTCCTTTCTTCACCCCAAAAAAAGTGCCTAGCAGCATGAGAGTTTGCTCTTACAAGCTGGCCTTTGAATGTTCAAATAATGAAGCTGAGTATGAAGCCCTGATTGCTGGCCTAAAGATTCTTAGAAAGATGAATGCAAAGAGGATTTCGGTATATGGCGACTCTGAGTTGGTAATAAAACAGGTCAGAGGTGTGTATCAAGCAAAACATCCTAGGATGCGGGCCTATCGTAATGCAGTTTTAGACATCTTGAAGCTATTTTCAGAATACAACTTGACATGTGTGCCTCGAATACAAAATAGTATTGCTGATGCTCTTGCCAAGGCAGCAAGTAGCTTGAAGATCCCTATGAACTCCAGTAATAAATTTGAAATCCATGTCAAGCACCGTCCAACCATTCCAAACAATCAACGATATTGGAAAGTGTTTCAAGATGATGAGGAGATTAAAGATTTTCTGCTCAACAAAGGTAAGTTCAAAGAAACCTCGATTGATGTGGAAAACAATGAGGGAAAAGGGAATGGTACAGATGAAGTGCAGATCAATCAAATGGACGTATTGCAGCTGAAGAATAACATCATTCCTAAAGGCTTGATACCTCTAGAGGAACTTTTTGATCAGGATGATGTAGCCCGCAAGCCAACATTGCAGCCGACAGAGAAGGGTGTAGAGGAAGTCAACATCCATACCGCTGCCAATTCAAAGTTGGTAAAATTGTCCAAAGCATTATCGCCAAATATCAAGGACAAATATATCAATTTGATGGCTTCATTTGCAGATGTATTTGCTTGGGACTATTCTTATTTAAAGACCTATGATACAAATATCATTCAGCACATAATACCCATCAAGCCCAACCAAAAACCATTTAGACAAAAGTTGAGAAGGATAAATCCAAAGTTGTTGCCATCCATCGAAAAGGAGGTAAATAGGTTGTATAAGTTAGGTATCATTGTGCCCATCAGATTCTCAGATTGGATATCTAACTTAGTGCCTATACGCAAGAAAACCGGTGAGATCCGCCTATGCATTGATTTCAAAAATCTAAATAAGGTCTCATTTAAGGACAACTATCCACTTCCCAAGATGGACCATATACTTCAGCGAGTAGTGGGGGCATCTCGTATGTCACTGCTTGATGGTTATTCTAGATATAACCAAATTTCCGTCCATGAAGATGATAGAGACAAGACAACATTCACCACTCCATGGGGAACCTTTCACTATGCCAAAATTCCCTTTGATTTAAAGAATGCAAGTGCCACATTTCAGCGGGCAATGGACTTGGTGTTTGCAAATGAGAAGGATGTGTTTTCAGTGGTGTACTTGGATGATTTGATGGTATTTTTCAAATCTGATGAAGAGCACATGCATCACCTAAAAATTGTCTTTCAAAAATGCAGGAAATATGGTCTATTGTTGAATCCGAAGAAGAGCTTGTTCGCCATGGAGGAAGGCAAATTACATGGGCACATCATTTCAAAGGATGGCATTCGTATAGACCCAGCACGCATGCAAGCAATTCAGCAAATCGATCTACCTAGGAACAAAAAGGAGATACAATCATTCAATGGTAAGATGAATTTTCTGTGTCGCTTTGTGCCTAATCTTGCAAAACACTTAAGGGAAATGACCAACATGCTTAAGAAGGACAGCCAGGTGAAATGGATAGATGAGGCTGTAAAATATTTCAACTTAGTCAAATTGGCACTTTCTTCAGCTCCAGTTCTAGTTAGCCTAGACTACACTCAGGATTTCATATTGTTTTCATTTGCTTCTGAGCACACTATGGCAGCGGTATTATTACAGAAGAGAGATGATCATGAAAGACCCATTGTATTATTTAGCAGGGCTATAAGGGATGCAGCTTTGAAGTACAACATCATTGAGAAGCAAGCCCTGGAATTGGTGAAGGCATTGAAGGATTTTTGGTTGTATATCCTACATTCTCACATTCTGGCCTATGTTCCTAATACTACTGTAAAAGATGTTTTAGTGCAGACCGATCCGGAAGGGAGAAGAGGCAAATGGACTGCAGCCTTGCTGGAGTATGATGTGGAGATAAAGCCTACAAAGATGGTCAAAGGGCAGGGGTTGGTGAAGCTAATCGCTGAATCAAACTTGCATGCCTTGGACATAAATCCGATCGCTGCCATGTCCGATGAGAATGAGGAAGGAACGTCAATTCAGGTATCTGAAATGTTTGCTTTGTCCCCATGGTATTCAGATATAATATATGTGCTGATAAATCTATCACCACCGCCCGGCATGACTAGAAACAAAGCGAGAAAACTCAAATTGAAGGCTGCCAAGTTTTGTATTTTGAATTTTGCACTATATTGGAAAGATCCCGGTGGCATTTTTTTAAATTGTTTGGTGGAAGAGGAGGCAAAGAAAGTCATGGAGGATTTCCACGGAGAAGAGTGTGGAGGTCATATTTTTTGGAAGTCAACAACGAACAAAATTTTGAGAGCAGGGTACTACTGGCCTACTTTATTTGCTGATGTGCATAAGATGGTCAAGCGCTATCATAAATGTCAAATTTTCGAAAGAAAACAGAAATTACAGCCTTTGCCACTTAAGCCTATTGAAGTGAGCGCTCCCTTCCAGCAGTGGGGGTTGGATTTCATTGGGGAGATTCATCCCACCTCTTCCAGACAACATAGATGGATCCTTACAGCGATGGACTATTGCACAAAATGGATTGAGGAAGCTCCTACGAGACAAGCCACAGACATGGTAATCATTTCATTTCTCGAAAACAACATCTTGTCTCACTTTGGTTGTCCAAACAAATTAATCACTAATAATGCAGCAGCTTTCAAATCGAAAAGGATGGGAGACTTTTGTCATAAATATCACATAATTTTGGGTCATTCAACTGCCTATCATCCGCAAGGCAATGGATTGGCAAAATCGTTGAATAAATCTTTAGTCAACATCATCAAGGAGCTGCTGGAAATAAATAAGAAGAGCTGGAACAAGAGGTTGGTCCATGCGCTTTGGGTAGATCGGATCAGTCAGAAAATGTCTATTGCTATGTCACCATTTGAGCTTGTTTATGGAGTGGACACAGTATTTCCCGCTTCTCTTGCTGCCTCGGTGGTCAAACTTCTTCAGGAGGATAGCAGTGAGGAAGATACCATGCAGAGAAGGTTGAATCAAATGATCCACTTGCAGCAAACAAGAGAGGAAGTTTTCAAGAACACATCCAAGTTGTAGGAGAAGATAAAGGAAATCTATGATAGAAAAGAAATTGTAGAGAAATTCCAGTTGGATGATGTGGTGCTAAAGTGGGATGCAAGGAATGAAGAAAAAGGCAAGCACGGAAAGTTCGAAAATCTATGGAAAGGTCCTTTCGATATCGCAACATATAGGGGTCAAAATGCCTTTCTTCTGAAGGAAATGAATGGGGAATATTGTCCTAGAGGGCCGATCAATGGACGGCTGCTCAAGCGGTATCACTGCTGATCTATTAATGCTGCTTCCACTATCATTGTAAATACCATTTTTATTTCAGTTTGGTTTCAGTCTGTAAACTCAGTTTTTGAGTCCTTTCAATGTCAAGTTTGAGTCAATTTCTTGGTTATTCCAGTTTTATAAATAAGTCAGAGTCCTGTGCTATTTATCAAAATGATGACTCCATAGCCCAATGGACAAAAGGCACTATCTAGCTCCTCCAGAGATCTGTTGTCCTTGGCACCTCCAAGGAGCTATCATCCCCCATTGGAGCCAATGTTAGAGTTGGTCTGGTCAGCCCTCCGTCAGAGATAAAATCTCTTTGTGCATTTCAATTTTAGGTGTCCTGTTCCATTCACTCAGCTGCATTTCGCTAGGGACATGCCATGATCTGACAGAGAAATTCATGCTAGTCATTTTCCCTCATGTCTGGCCCCTGCTAGCTCAGGTCTTTGTCCATAATCATCGAAGCTCATGACAGTCAAGGTCTCGTCCTTTACAGGGCAAAGTCATATTTTATGTTTGGGTTTAGGAATTCATCAAGTTTAATATTTGAAAACATGTCCAGAACAAGCCATGTAGGCCAGAGGGAGCCCTTACACATATGTGGTTCAGAGAGCTTCATCTTCAAGTGGAAAGACTTCGACTCTTCTTCAAAACTCTGTTTTGAAGAAAAGTCAAACAAGGTCATTTATGACAAAATTTTCCAAAAATGCACAAGTTGATTTTTCAGATGCAGTCATGGTTTCCATGGCCAAATTCCCAGTCACACAGTCCCCGCAAAGAAATGCCGAAAATCCCATCATGTGAGCCAAAATTTCAAAGAAAAAATGAAAATCAGGGTGTTTTAAAGTCAATGAAAAAAGTGCAAAACACAAACATTAGAAAGTGGGTTTTCAAAGAAGAAAAAATCAAACCCATCTCTCCCAAGCCTATATATACTTGTTTTTGCCCAAATAAGATACATTGTGCTCTTGCAAAACTTGGAGAGACATTACAAAGGTGTGAGAGCGAAATCGTAAGAGTTTGGGTGAAGGAGAGCTGGTTTTCAAGGAGCGTGGTGCATACACCAAGGAGTGCGGTGCACACAGAGGGCGTGGCACACACGCAGCCTGCCGACCGTTCAATTTTTTTAAGGGAGCGACGCACACCCAGCGCACGGTGCACTTGGCTTGGCACGCGACGCACACAGCTAGGGGCATAAAACAATTGCCAAACCACTTCAAATCTTGGTGAGGGCTAGCAAAATAAGAGGTAGGCCCTGTTGACACTGCTTCTCCATCAATTTTGTCATTAATATGGTGTGTATAAGATTTTTAAATGGTATCCAAAAGCACAATGGCCAACCATGAAAAAATAACCAAGAAAAACAATGGATGAGGTTGCAAGATTGTGATGTTAGCACCAAGGTCACTCCCCTCCCCTTTTTTTTCCCTCTCCTCTCATTTTTCCCCATCTCCCCTTTGACAATTTTTCCCTAAAGGCCACCCTAAATCCACCACTAAAACCCTCCCCCTATTCTTCCAAGCAAGGCAGGGCAACTTTGGCAGCGCGCGGCACACACGAGGAGGCGCGGTGCACTCATGGTGCGCGGCACACTGGGAGCCTGGCCATAGTGTAAAAATACCACTAGCGCGGAGCACTCAGAAGCGCATGGCGCACTGGGCAGAGCACGCAGTGCACAGAGGTATAAACCCAGAAAACCACAAATTTCCATAAAAATTTTGTGAATACCTATCAAACTTGAAAGGTAGACCAACTACCTTCGCTCTTGGCATTAAACTTGATGAGAATATCATGATTTTGAGACTATGAACCGAATGAATTTTTTTTTTAAGTAAACAAATGAAGACATAAAGAAATCAAGCTCCTAGGGTTTTTGATATAGTAACAATGTTGTCAAAGTGTTCTCCTATCCCACCCCTCTCACCATTTTCCCTGCATCATTTTCCCCTTATCAGCACCCTAGCACTAATGCAATCATATTCCTTCCCCCCCTCCTCATATGACTCAAAAAACCAAACCCTACCAAAACAAATTCAAAAACCTATCCCTATTTCATCATTCCTCTCCTAATACTCCCTGTTTTATTGTCCCCTTGGTGACAGATTTTCAAAGCATCTACCAGTTCCATTGGATTCAGAGGGCAGCATAAAAGTCAGGGTACAAACATCAGTAATGGCATCAGAAGTTTCATCAGAGTATGAGGAGGGGACCCACAATGACACATCTTCAGGAGAGAGGGCCCATAGGAGACATCACTGGAGTGGCAGACATCTTAGAGATGAGCCAAACACCCTCACAGAGCTGCAGGCATGCCCACTTGCCATGTCTTGTTTTCGGCACTTGGCATGTTATGAATTTTGTCAAAGGGTGGAAAATGTCAGAGTCCATCATGAGTTGGCCCGCCTTTTTGCACTTCATCTATAGGGAGGTCAATCTGTCCTAGTTGGGGTCACTTTCACATTGACACCGGAAACCATATCAGTGGCAACAAAAATACCGAGCATTGGGGAACAATGGCATAAGAAAAAGAAGGTGGAGAGACATCATTATGAGCCTTACATCAAGAACAGTTGTTTGAGTCAGCTCACCAGAGTTTTTCCATTCATATTTTTGAGGGATGAGTATGCCCCACGCATGAGGTTGATCATGAAGTATTTCAGTTTTGAGGGAAGGTTTTCCCACCTCTATGCCTATCACATCAGGTTGCTCATGAACTTCACCAGGGTGTAGATGACGAGCCTCCCATTTTTCATCTGTGGGAACATAGAGAGGATGAAGAATTTCATGCAGCACAAGACCCCTCGACAATAGCTAAAGAGTGTCTATCATTTTTCTCTCATCCAGATTTTGGTGGACCATCAATTGGGATTGCAAGGTATTGCTTGGGACGACTTCATCTCCCGTGATTTCTTCAGCACTCCACCGGTGGTATCAAGGCAGAGCATGAGGTGGGGGGTCCTTCACATCAGGTTGATCGCCATGAGACTGCCACCATGCTAGTATACATCACATACCAGAAGGGCAGTAGACTGTTGTTTGCAGCAGCAAAGCGAGTGTTATCTCCACCCGGGGTGGAAGGGGCCTCGCTTCCGACATCAGCACCACAGGAGCAGGGTAAGTGCAAGGAGCCAGTGCAGGAGGAAGGGCCATTAGGTGAGTGAGAGACCGATTTTTTTCTCCTCCAGAATGATGAGACAGATGCAGAACCTACGAATGTTGAGCTGGGAGAGATCATTCAGGAGCAACAATTAGTGATTGAGAACTTATCCCTAGACTTGGAGAGGGCCAAGTGGAACGTGTAGTATCTGGAGCAGAGGAACAAGCAACTTGAGGATCGGCTAGCTGAGATAGAGTTGCAAATGATCAAGGAAAACCGGCAACACATAATGGCAGCACAAGGCAGACATATGCAGCAAAGGGACAAGGACCAAGAGTATGTGTTAGAGAAAGTGAACATTCACTTGGAGCAGCAGTTGGATAAAGCTAACAGGGAGAAAGACATGCTGAGGCACATGACTCACCACTACATGGCCCGAAACATGAGCTCCAAAGCAAGAATCAGGAGCCTAAAGGCAAGATTGAGAAAAGCGACAAAAGAGGCAGAGGCAAAGGATGCAAAGGAGAAAGATCGGATTCAAATATTGGCTGATGCTTCCTTGGCACAACATAGCACTTCATAGAGAACTTCCAGCCCAAATTTCAAAAAATTTGGGCAAATTTTGGTCACATGGTGATTTTTTGGACAAAAAATAGGAAATTCCTCCCTGTGCGTCGCGCCACTGGCACGACGCTAAAATTATAGGGCTCCAATCGAGGAATGGCTTGCATATTTGGATTCAGCATCAAAAATTACGACTACTGGTGTCCGAGCAAGAAATTTTGACAAGATCTGGGTCTCCTAAAGGTCAAAAAAGACCCAAAAATGGCCTCTCCACCACTTTTTTGACACACAGAAAGCAGTCTTGGGAGAATTAAGATTTGGAGGGGTAAATGAGCACCAAATTAGGAAATTCTAGTGGGGTTAGAAAGTAGACAGGACAAGCTTTCCAACAAGCCCACTTGGGCACATTTTGGACACCTGCAATTTCCCCAAAACAGGGTCCGAATTGGCGCGATGCACAGAGAATTTGGTGCGGCACACAAAGGAAAAAACTGCCAATTTGCTCCCGTTTCGCGAAATTTCGGGTCGCGACTTCTCCAAGTGGGCCCGCTCATCTACACTTCGGTTTCTGGCACCAAAGGCGGCATTTAAAGAGTTTTTTCTCCAGATGGGCTTCTATCCAAGTGGTGAAGGAAGGCAAATGGTCACCCCAATGCCAAATGTTATGTTTGCAGTGTTGCACCTGTAGCTGTTGGTTGGCTCTCCATCTCCATTTCCCAATGATTCGAGTAACTCCCCAACCCTTGGGCATTCTATCTCTTCCTCACACATTCTATATATTGTATGCAAGTTATTTACAAAGGTTTGGTTGGCTTGTAACTTCTGGGAGATTGTGGGAAAGAAACTCTGTTTATGCACTGTGTATTTTTGACAGAGAATTAATGAAAGGCAGCGGCTCTGTTTCATGAGATTCTTGTGGTTGTGAGTGTAGCAAATGTGTTCTTATGTTCCATATGTATCTTATTCATGTTTCATAATTCAATTCATGTTTCATTTCAGTGAAATTTTGTAACTGAGATTAGGTAGAATTCAATTTATATTGCTCTGCTTGTGGGAAAATTTCATGTACAGTGTTATTCTTATGTTGAAAAGGATTCATGCGACTATGCCCTTTTCACTTTCTTCAGAAATATTTCCATTCCGCGTTACCTTAAACTAAAATTTCTGCTCTTTCTGCCTACCTTGCCTCACGGAATAATCTATGCCTTCATATTCAATTCTTTGTTCTTTGCTGAGCGCCAGTCCCATAAACATCCCATAAGCTCGGTCATTCATAAATTGTTTCCATAATCCCTTTTCACTTACTAGCCCAAGGTAAATATTGCATTGTAAGTCATCTCAGACCATTTTTTCTTATCCATTCACTGAGCGTGACTCGGAGAGAGCCATCTCCTACTTTGGTAGGGCTAGCTACCAAACTGAGTGTGGTTTGTGGTTACCCTAATTTTTGCCTTCCTTCAGCCTAAGGCAAATTTAGGTGCTAACACTACCGACGCCGGTAGGCACAATCGTATTGCTCCAAGTTCCTTTTTTTCGAGAATATCCCATTCTATGTCTGTCATACTCGTCATCTTCTTTGTCTTTCCGCTCAATCGTATGTACAGATCTCTCTAATACAGATAATATTCCATCTGCATCTTCCACAGCTGGTAGTTTTGGCCATTAAATTATTTGACCCTAAACCTACCATCTTCCGCCATTGCTCCCACTCAAACTAGGAACCCTTATCTCCTGCAAGTTTATCAACCAAATAGACCTTCGGCTCTGATACCAGTTGTTAGAAAACTATATATTATAGAGCAATGGAACACATAAAATATTACAGAAATATAAAAACAGAAAACACATAAAACAAGAGAGACACAGATATACGTGGTTCACCCAGTTTGGGCTACGTCCACAGAGAAACGACTACTCCTTCTTTTATTATATTATCCAGCAAAATGAAGAGATACAACCTACAACAGATCTGCTGTAACACCCTCTTCACTCTCAATCTCCTATCTCTTCCTCAAATGGACATAATACAATTCCCTCATATATAGTGAGGGGTTTCCTTCTAGGGCAAAAGATCGTAAATTAAACATAACTTCTACCGTCAGCTCATCCACCTAATGAACGGCCCAGACTGACTAGAAATTACTAGACTTTTACAAGGCAACTTTACATCTATTTTTAGCTTCGGGGGCGTTGGCCCCAGACCCCCGTCGGAGGACTGCTGGCCCCTGGACCCCCCAATCAGGGGGGATTAGCCCCCCTAGACCCCCAGCAGAGGGGAACAAGTCCCCCCCGCACCCCCTATGTGGACGGGTGTACAGTCTTCCTGGGGTATACATCTGGCTGAAACCTTTGAATACAGAAGATATTAGGCTCCACACCCAACAAATCAGAACACCAGTATTCTTGATGTGGTTAAAACCCTCAAAGAGGGAAATAGTCCACGACCTGCATCAACGTGCCCACTTCGTGCAATTTATTAATGTAAAAGAAAGAAAATTTACATAAGATTCTCTCATGAACGATCACCTTACAAATGAACCTCCATGCTCTTTAAATAGAGATCATGGACCAATCGGGTGTTAAGACATGAATCAAGTGTTGGTAATACTAAGGAGAGTATGAACCATTGTATCACTTCATGTCTAGAACATATCATTACTTTTAGATTTTAAGTTACAAAAGTATATAGTAAATAAACACACTTTACCTAACTCTACACTAGAACAAGTTATACTTAACTATTTCCTATATGTTGGAATATCCTAATATCCCCCCTTCAGAACAAATTGGGATAGGATTGAAGGATGCACAAATATGACACAATAGGAGAAGGAAGGAGGCATTAGAGCCTATCCCCCCTAAGTGACAACTTCCTGAACTCCAACCATAAATCGAAGTTTAGTAAACATTTCCTATATCAGATCCATTGTAAAGATGTATGCAACTTGATCATCGGTTGAACAATATTGCACTTCAAGAACATGATCATGAATGAGCTTTCTGATGAAGTTTATGTGTAGTTCAATGTGTTTTCTGTGTTGATTTTGGACTGGATCTTTGCAAAGCTGAATGGAAATTTGATTATCACACCAAAGTGTAGTAGGATGCTGCTGCTGAAAGCCAAACTCTAACAGGGTCTGACGAAGCCACAAGGCTTCTTTACTAGCTTCTATGATGCCAAGGTACTCTTCTTCTGCTAAAGAAAGATGAGTGGAACTTTGTTTCTTGCAAGCCCATGTAATAGGTCTAGAACCAAGAGTGAAGACATAACTTGCAATAGACTTCCGATCATCAGGGTCACCAGCCCAATCGAAATCAATGAAACCAACCAATAGAGGAGATGCTTCTTCATTGTAATGAATCACAAATTGAATTGTACCTCAAACATAACGAAGTATTATTTTAGCTTCTTTCCAATGAATTTCATGTGGGTTTTGCATATACCGAGTAATAAGGAAAACAAGAAAGGAAATGTCAGGATAGGTATGGGTCACATATAATTTTTTTCTTACAAGCTAATGGTATAAGGTAGCATCAACATCACGGGAAGTACAAGTGACTAAAATTTTGGCTCCATACCTTCCTTGGATTTCAATTTTGGCTCCATACCTTCGATTACAAGTTGGACTGGGAAGGGAAATACCTTTCTTGGATTGCAAGACTTGAAGATCAAGAAAATAATGAAAGTGTCCTAAGTTTGTCATTTCGAACTATTTTTTAAGGTTGGACTTCACATGGTTTATAAGGTTGGGATAATTACTAGTAAGGATAAGATCATCAACATAAATAACAAGAATGATAAGCGACTTACCCACTTTCTTGGCGTAGTCAGTATTGCCAGAATGACACCTAGGAAAGCCAATATCTAAAAGAAATCTATCCTTTTTAGCATACCAAGCCCGAGGGGCTTGCTTGAGACAATAAATGGATTTCTTAATCTGACATAAAATGCTGGAATATGCTTGTATCAAGCAAATAGGTTGTTCGATATATATTTCTTCATGCAAGTCCTCGTGAAAGAAGGCAGATTTAGCATCCATTTGGTGGACTTCCCATTTGAAAGACACAACAAGGGAATGAACAAGGCGGATAGAGTTCGTTTTGGCAACATGGGAGAAGGTTTCAGTATATTCAATGCCTTCAAATTGTGAAAAACCCTTAGCAACAAGACGAGCTTTATGTTTATCAAAATTTTCCATATGGTCCAAACTTGGTTGTGTAAACCCATTTACATCTAACAAGTTTTCGTCCCTGTGGAAGAAGAACAAGATCCCATGTATCATTTGTCAATAATGAACGATATTATTCATTCATAGGTGCATCCAAATCTGGATGGCTTGAAGCTTTTACGAAGGTGTCTGGATCATAATTCGCTGAAGCTTGAGCTAGTAAAGAAAAGGTTCTATCGAACAGAGAATGTGTACATCATTGATGTGTAGGATTGCCTGCAATAGTATTTGCTACATCCCAAGTAGCATAAAATGCATTTTGGAAGCTAAGGAGCTGAAGGAGGATCCTGAGAAGGTGGGAGAGGATTGTCATCCTCGCTTTCATCATCTGAAGAAGAAATATTTTCAGAAGTAGAAGGGATAGAGAGAGGTGGCACATTTTCCAAACTAGGCTCGCAGGCCAATATATTTTCAACAAAATTTACATCTCTTCTAATGATAAAATTTTTGGATTTAGGTGGAAGAATTCTATATCCTTTGACATCTTTAGAATATCGAACAAAAATACGTTTTTCACTCTTAGGTTTTAAGTCTTTATGTTTCTTGTCAGGAATATGGGCCCATGCTTCACCTCCAAAAGACACGAAAGTGACATACATCTGGTTTAATTGAGCTCCATGATTATTCTGTAGTGATATTATTTAATACCTAACTAGGATTGTGGTTTACTATGTAGTTTTCACAGTTAATTGCTTCTACCCAAAAACTAAGACTAAGTCCTTTAGATTGAAGCATACAATTAGCCATTTCCTTTAAGGTGTGATTGTTCCTTCGAGCTACACCATTTTTTTCTGGATTATATGGAATAGTATGTTGCATTTCAATTCCATGCTCAGTGAAAAAGTTGATGAATTTGTTGTTAAAATATTCTTTTCCATTATCAGATCTTAGCTTAAGAATTTGATGTCCATATTACAAAGGCATCAAAGGTGAAGAACATGTTAAATACTTCACTCTTGAGTTTTAATAAGTATACCCAAGTGTGTCTGGAGAAATAACTAATGAAAGTTAAGAAATATGTGTAGGTGGAGAATGAAACAACTCAAAGTGGACCACATAAATCACTATGTGCAAGCTATAAAGGGGCTAACGCGTGTCAAGAGGCTCGTTTTTCAAAACTATCACGATGATGTTTTACGAGTACACATCTGGAAAAAACACCATCTATGCTATATACCATAGGAAGACCTCACCATATTTTCCTTACATAGATTTTGAAGGGAGCAATATTTTAAGTGACCAAATTGCTCATGCCAAAGTTTACTCACTTCATCATTATGAGCAACAAATATCGAGGGAAGAGTTGATGACCCAAATTTGTTAAACTTATACAACCTTTTAGAATCATCAACATTGTCAGTAGCTAAAATCTGTCTAGGATCTCTTAGGTCCTTAATTAAAACATAATGAGGTGAAAATTCAACAGTTTTACATTCTCTTGAATGAGTTATCTGATATATAGATAAAAGGTTGCAAGATAAGGTAGGAACACATAATACATAATTAAATTGACCATTGTCTAGATGAATAGTTCAATTCCCTACAACACTAAGAGATTTATCATCATCAACACATATATTTTTGGTGTTACAATCATTTAAAGAAGAAAACATGGCTTTGTTTTAGGCCATGTAATAAGAAGTTACAAAATCAATGAGACAACCATGAGAATGAGAAGAAGAAGATACATTTAGTGCATAAACAAACCGAGATGATTGACAACCACATGCAGAGAGTGTTGTTCCTGAAGATGAAATTGAATTTGGAGAGTTCTCCAAATGGATGTTATGATTCTTCATTGTTGCTTCCAAGGCTTCCATATTATTAAAGCACTTGGATTCTAAGCGGCCATCTCGATTACAAAAGTTGCAATTTATATTAGTCTTATTGCCTTTGTTTTTATTTGCCTTATCATTTTTTTGAATTGATTTTTCATTTTCATATTGAATGTGCTTAGGACCCTTGATTGGTTTAGGACCATTCTTTTTAGGATGCTGGTTCTTACGATTCTTTGAACTTGGTTGTTGTCGGGTGGCTAACGCTTTCTTAGAAGAGTTTGCAAGATTAAAAAGACTAAGACGTAAGAGTTTTTCTTGTTCTTACCAAAGAATCATAAAAGGAATCAAAATAGGGGGACTTGTAGTCTTGTCCTTGAGAAATAGAGGTTTCTCTAGTAGAATGGAAGGTGGAAACAAGTGTTGGATTCTTAGGGCCTAACCTAGGTTCGGAGCTAATTAGATAAACAAATCCCTGTACTATTGGCCCTTTCGGCAACAGTCTGCGAAGGATGGACTGAGGTCTCACCCGAAGTAGTATGGGAGGGTGCTAGAACTAGGTTTCGGCACCCTTGAGATGTCTGAGAGGTATGACTGGTCATCTATTTGTTCTTGCATGTAGGTTGCTTCATGCACTTCCCATTCCTTGCAGCCTGATACCTTGCCTTTGCGCAGCCCTAACTAGGGGATGTGCCACATTCTGTGCTATTAACCGAGATCTTACTTATCTTCTGGTATTAATTAATTACTTTCACATACTTGAATGCCTTAAGTTATAATTAGAAATACAAAACATTCATACATGATCGCGTAGTAAATAAACAGTGTATTTGCAAATTATATCCAATCATACATTAAACCAGGAAAAGATACACATAAATATAGTAAAACTTCTCTTTATTGATTCTCCCAATGGTTACAGACTCGACCTACCCTGCACACTCAACTGGAGGGGTCCACGCACTCAGCTGTGGATTACTAGGCCTCTGCGCACTTAGCTACAGAGCCTTCTCCTACTCTACAACCCATAGACACAGTGTACACTTCGATTTAATCACTTCAAATTCTCATCTTCTATTCTATTAGTTAGTTTCTTCCTTTTCTACACTTATATCCTTGCTCTATTTATACAATCCTATAGTCCGCGGACCATGGGTAGGTCTATCCAATCGACATTACATTACAAAAACTAGGGTGGACAACCTTGTGACTCTATTAGACTTTTGCGCCCCGTGCCCACACTTTGCAGAGCTTTTACAAGAAGTTTCGGTCAAAAATTGGGCTTTAATCCCCAAAACATGTCTTGGGGGCATTCCATGCCCAACAACAAGAACATAGTAGGATGGTCCCAACATAGTAAGAATGGAATAGATAAGGCTACCACATTATTTCTTAACCTTAACACCTTCCAAGAGAAGTCGAAGGGTCTTGAACTTGGACAAAAATTTGCAATGGAAGAAAAAATATTGGGGTCCAATGTAAGCAACTCATTTTCGAGTTGATGGGATCTAATTTCATTTTTAATTCCAAAAATTTTATTGAGTTGTTTCATTTCTTCATCAAGGGTATCAAGTTCTGCAATATCGAATCTAAGGTCTGGAGAAATAGACATCTCTATCAACCCATGTGCTTGATCTTGTCTATTTTCCCATTTGGCTTGATTATCTTCATTTTTGGGTTTAGACTCTTGAACCGAGGCTATTCTATAAAGACCTTTACTTCTAAGTAAATCCTCCATGTAGGACACCCATTGGAAGTTGTTAGTGCTATCAAGAGTAACCTGGCATGAACTTTCCATTTTAATAGAAATGGAAGCTGTAGATACTGAAACTAAGTATTCAAATGGAAACATTTGGAAAAATTAGGCCAATTAAAAAGAAACGGCTTTGAAAATGGCTTCCCGATGAAAAAGCTATGGTTTCTTGAAGAAAATTTGTCGAAGATTCCAACAAACTAAATGAATGTTTGGAAGTGAATGATAATGTTATACTTAAAAAAAATATTTTAGGTGACCCATTTTTATAAATAAGTGACTTTAGAATTATAAGTGACTCACTTTTCATAATGGGTGAGAACACTTTTACATAAATTAACTTTAAAGCGTAAGTTACATGTGGTTTTTGAAAAAGTAACTCAACAAAAAGAAAGAATTGAACCCAAGACCTCTATTCTCATAAAGTAACGTTGGACTAAGTGAGCTAGTTTAAAAGGTTAGTAATTTTTGGAAAGGAGGAAGGTTTTTTTTTAGTCACTCAAGCTTTGCACTGCGTGCTTACTTGAAAAAACCCTTTTTGCCTACAAAAAAACCACACAACCCAACACAGACATGAATACAAAAACAAACCTTATGGCTTGAAGTTAGCTCTTGCCAGAAACTAAATATTTTCCTTAATATTTCTGGTTTTCCAATATCACACTAAGGCATGGCAGAAAATAGCATACACATGAGAAAAATCCTTCCTTTCTGTTTCCAATTTTCCGAGATTGCACAGAGTCATGGGGCAAAGAGCATATGTAGAAATGAAAGGTATAGATCCGGTAAAAAAATCAAAGAGATAAATAAACCGAAATAAACAAAGAAATAAATAACTAAAACTACAAATAAACATTGTATACCTCCAGGTCATAAAAATGACGTACCTAGGGCTACCGTAAACCTTTTTGTATGAAACAAAAGGGGTTCCATATGGAGTATGTACAAAAGGAACATCCTGAGAGTCACATTCTTGGAGATCAAAGACAGGGTGTCCATACCATAAGGAAACTTGTGGGAACTAAAATTTATGCAAATGATTCTCTACTATCATAGATAGAACCAAAGAACCTATGTCAAGTAGGTGAAGACAAGTTCTGGGTGAAATACATGAATGAATAACTAGACCATATTGAAAAGACTGATACATGGGAGATTTTTCCAAGGCCAAGAGAGAAAAATGCTATTGGAACCAAGTGGGTTTTCAATAACAAAGTAAATGAACAAGGTCAAGTAATTAGAAACAAAGATCGGTTGGTCTGCAAAGGGTATGCCCAAATAGAAGGGGCAGATTTCGAAGAAACCTTTGCATAAGTAGCTCGATTAGAAGCCATTAGAATATTTTTTCTCTTGCCATCCATGAGAATATCAAGGTGTATCAGATGGATGTGAAGTCTACCTTTCTCAATGGAGATTTAGATGAGGAGTTTTACATTGAGCAGCCAGAAAGATTTGTGCTCTCCTCCGATGAAGGGATCATATGAAAACTAAACCCTATGTGGGTTAAAAAAGGCCCCCAGTGCTTGTTATGAAAGGCTATATAAGTATCTTCAGCAAGAAAGTTTTAAGAAAGGCACAGTTGACAGTAACCATTACATAAAATCTAAATATGACCATATCCTAATAATAGTTGTGTATGTGGATGATATAATATTTGGTAGTGATGAGGACTAGTTGGGGCATCGATTTAAAAAATGTATGTAAATATAGATTGAAATAGTCATGATGGGAGAGTTGTCTTTCGTTCTGGGTATGTAAATTACTCAATCTCCATATGGAGTGTTTATTTTCCAATCCAAATATCTCAAGGGAAATCTGAAGAAATTTGGAATGGAATATTGCAAACCTCTAAGCACCCCCATGACTATAGGCTGCAAAGTATGCAAAGAAGATGGAACATCGCTAGGAAATCAGACTGAATACAAGTCAATGATAGGAATCTTACTATATTTAACAGCTTTAAGGCCAGACATCATGAGAGAAGTGGGGATTGTGGCCACATTTCATGTTTTTACACAAGAAATTCATGTTGTTTTTGTTAAGAGGATCTTCAAATATCTTCAAGGTACAAGAAGATATGGATTGTGGTATGCTAAGAGTGAAGATTTCAAGCTGAAAGACTACAAATATGCATATTGGGATAGAAGACTTGATGAGAGGAAGAGTACCTCTGGTGCAGCTTTCTTCCTGGGTAAATTATTGGTTTCGTGGGTCAGCAAGAAACATGGCTCTATCTCTTTGTCAATTGCCAAAGAAGATTATATTGTTTTTGCTACATGTTGTATGCAGATTATATGGATGAAGAAAAACTTGAAATATATATGAGTAGAGTTTACTGGTCCTATTCCAATATTGTGTGACAACAAAAGTGCCATCACCATCTCCAAAAATCTAGTCATGCATTTAAAGACTAAGAAGATTCCTATAAAGTATCATTTCTTGAGGGAATAGGTTCTAGCCCACAATGTTAGACTTGAATATGTACCCACTAAGGAGAAACTAGAAGATATATTTACCAAGCCATTGGAAAGGGAACCATTTTAGTATCTTGGGTAGAAGATAGGTGTTGTGACCCCTCCCTCTCTTCATTTTGGAAGGTGATGGTAGCTGCTCAGCATGTTGAATTCATGGGAGAGTAGACTGCAATGGATCAGGGGGAGTATAAGAGAAGCTTCCTTTTCAGGTGATGTCAAAGGGGGAGAATATTAGCATCAATAGAATGCCATGCCTAGCATAAGGGGGAGCTTATGGTGATTCCAACAATGCCAAAGGGGGGTATTGTTGGAAATCTGATGGTGTATGGGTGGCTATGTAAGTATTGTAATTGATGTCCGATAAGGGTTAGCACGATCATTGGTTGTTTGGGAGGAATCCCATGGTAGATACAAGTTTATTGTAGAGAATCATCACAGCAGTAGGCTTACTGAAGAAGCCATCAAATGATAATCATGGATGATTGGGTGTTTTGGACAAAACCCATGGTTGCTATAGTGCTCTATAGAGAATCATCATAGTAACAGGCTTCCTGGAGAAGCCATAAAATGATGACTATGGTGATTAGGAGTTCAAAATTCCAGATCCTTTGTGGAGAATATATACATAGAAGAAGGAATTAGAGCCTACATAGGAGCCTCCCCATTGGATAGTTATTTGAACAAGCTTTCCAATGATATGTGGAAGTCCAAAAATAGATTCTTGGTTCAAATGTTATGGCTTGCTAAAGTTCAATGATTGAAGCCTTACGAAGGAATATAGGAGGTGTGATTTATCAGAGAATGCATATCAAAGGTGCATCCATTTTGGTGATCATATCCCTGAAGATCAAGTGATCTCAGTGGTCACATATCAGCGCATCACAACAGTACTGATATTAGGCATATTGGCAATCAGAGGCATATCAACAATTGCACATCAGAACTTCTTAGTGGTGACCCTTTAAAAAGTTGTGATATGGGTAAAGTTTCAATTGGGTTAAAACATGTTGGGCAGGCCAAAAGAGAAATAACAAATGAATTCATTGAAAAAGCAATGTGGTGAGGCACTTTCTCTCTCCTCTAATTGGACACGTCGCTGGATTTGATTGGCCCCAATAAGGACAAGTGGCAGCTGATGTGAGCATGATGTGGTGGTACGGAAGGACATGTGGTAGGAAGTTTTGACCATATTGGGTGGCCTAATGGGCTAGATCCAGGTGACATGTGTCACCACGCAAGAAGTGACACATGGTAGTGATGACATCACATTGGATTGTCATCAATTAGATGATTGATGAGTTTGGAACTTTATAAGAGTTTGCAATTGAAAAATGCCGATGAGCAGTAGTATTGCAGCAAGAATGTTGCAGTTCTAGGCTACCATCTTTACTTTATCAACCCGAGGTTTGTACAAACTTGGAGGTGTCAATACTATATATAGAAGTAAAAGTTAAGGTTCTACCTTTTGTCACTGTTCAACTGGCGAGGGATGATCCAAGTCATGGTGTGAAGAAGGACCCTTCTAAGAACTTTTACTTTTGTGATGTGTTAAATTGCATTTTAAAAGAACATTAATGAATACATCTGCATGCGGAAAAGAAGAGGAATAAGACAATCATCAACACATAAAAACATAAGTCGTTGATAATGGAGTTTGTCTAGGAGGGACTACGTCTCTGGGCCCCGGTGTCAAGATGGTGTAGGCCATTGCATTAAGTGTTGTCAATAAAGGTGATGTACACAAGAGATGATTTCATGATCATACAAGGAAAAATTCACTCACACAGGAGTGGCTCTAAGAGATGTTCCACAACTATAACTCTTAATCAAAAGACTCCTATCAGTATAACACAAAAACATGCATGAGGAACATCCCAACAACATGGCATAAAAGGGATTTCAATAACAAAACATGCATGAAAACCACACGAGTATCCCAACAACATACAATAAGGGATCTCAAAGCATAACATGAAGAGTTATGACAACGAGTACATCACATAAGAGATTCTACATCAAATCGAGCAAGGAATCATGACAACATATAATGAATAAGATCCTGCCTCAATATCCATAAATAATCCATGCAGCATAATGTAATAAGAAGAAATATATATAAAAATCATATACCTCACACCATGGGCCATCTGGAGAAGTGGATATTCATATCTTTAACGAAAACCATCCACAGTGAATATGTTGTTCACATTGTCAATGCGCAGGCAGGGGTCATGGACATTGGCTCCCTTTGCATCGATCATTTTTCTGGCTTCTCACCATCGAGGCATCTGAAACAGAAACCGTCAATGCACTGAAGCTTGTTGAACCATCAATCTCACATCATCAATCATACAAGAAGAAGACTGCTCTGGCTATCTACAATGTAGCTCTCTAGTTATCTGGTGTTTTCAGGACTTTGGCTAGTTACTATAGCTCTGCGACTCTGCCTGACCTTCTAGTTCTTTGGCTACCTTCTCACGCTACCTAAATCAAGCTCTGTGGCTTTGCAATGCTCTGGTTGTTGTTGAGTAGTAAAAAGGGTATTTTTAACCTTTATTTACCCTACATTAATTATCAATCCAGGTATGATTTGTTATCTCAGGAGTGTACTCAGTCTGAGGCAGTCACTTGTTAAGAGTAATGCTAGTAGTATAGTGCTTTTACAAAAATAAACAACTGCCGGAAACAAACTCTAAATGTAATGGTAGGAAATTTAAATGCTTTGTCACTCGATCATTCACTTTAAGAAACTACAACAATCATCAGTCAAGGATGCAATAATGATAACTCTTTCCTTTGTAAACTAATGCAAATGAAAATCAATTGAAGAGAAGATCTCCAATCTTGGAACTAGACAACAATAGTCAATGTTCGCTACAATTGTAGATCGTTCTGTTCACACCAAAGCAAATACTTGAAATAACAGAATGGAACAACAACTAATCTATTGAACAAATTGAACAACAAAGATTAATATACAGGAATGAATTAAGCAACAATCTTAACTGAAGGGAATTGAACATCAATCTTTAATTAGTAAATGAGTTGAATAGAAATCCAAGGATGGAACGGCAAGATTAAGTAAGTCTACGAAATATTGAACAACGAACTAAATCAAATGTAGACACACATCGAATCTAGAATGATGGAATCAGTAATCTGAGTTTAGAATCATAAGTATTAACCACGGTTATAAGGAAAAAACAATTGCAATGATAATGGAATGGTAGTCCGAATGAACAGCAATCACAATTATAGGTAAACTTTAGCTAAATGAACAACAATACCAATCTGTAAATGAACAACAGTGTCAATCTGTAAATGAACAACAGTGTCAATCTGTAAATGAACAACAGTGTCAATCTGTAAATGTACAACAATATTCGAATCAGACAATGCGATATGATTTTAGAATGAACAACATAACATTTTTAGTTGCAAATAATAATCTTACTATTCAAATACGAAGTCAGTATCATAGAGAAAGTAAATCAAATGTCAAGGAACAACAAATTACTGAATAAAGCAAGTACATGAAATCAAACCACACATGACTTGTAATCAGAAAATAATGATACAAGAAGCAAGTGATCCACTAGGGCTAGGCCCTTAACCACCAGGAACGCACTGTTGTGGTTACTCCAGAATTAGATAATGGAACAACAATGAAGTTTATGTATTAATCATAAAAATAGAGTTATAGTGATCGCTCTTTAAAGAGAGTCGATGATCAAAGTTTAGATTGCAACAATATACTCTATAAATCAACAACAATTCACCCACTGGGCTTGCAGTGTTATCCCTTTTTATAGTGGCCAGGCAGAAATACCAAAAATATAGATATACTTAAGGTAGCAATCCCTCAGTATCAAAGGATCGTGAGGGATTCACCAAAACTTTAATCTTCAGTTATCTCTTCATCCTCTTGAGCTGATATTGTGTTTCTTCTCCCTTTTCCTGGACCATGCACTCCAATCTCGATCTCCTTGTATGGATGTGGTTTCCTATCAAAGGGACAATAGTTGGTTTTGCCTTGTCTGCTCCTCCGAAATGGCGATCTTCCATTTTCTTCATTTTCTTCATAGAAAATGGCAACAATTAGTCATTTTACATTAATCACACTTCCCCTTAATTCTAGCATAATCCTTTATGATATAACCATCTTAGAATGCAAATAAGTTTATGAATTAAAGGAAAAGATAAATAAATAAGTGGTAATTACATACCTTTTCTAATGCTCAACACACCCCGCTGCTTACCCTTTTTCATGCCCTCATGAAAACATTGTAATTGACATGCAAGGTAGTTAGGGAATAGGTTGGAGAAGGATTCCCAGTCAGTGGTCTACAACCATGATCCCTAGCTAAGATTTAAAAAATATGCCCTGTCTGACCTTCAGACAATTCATATAAGGCTCTATACCCTGGTTCAGGATACCAAATGATTGGACTTTGGAACCTACAGCCTAACCAAGACAGAGCTTTTCTCAAAATGAGGTCACCATAGATAACCAAGCAGTCAACATCTAGCTTAAAATTCTCATAATTGAATGGCTCTCTTTTTTGGATATTCCAATTGGAAGTCTGGTATCAGAATTTGGCTATTGTTGTGGCAAGGTCTTTGATGGTTAGGAAGTATTCTACCCCTTTCCGGATGACTGTTGTGTGAATAGGTCCCAATGTCTAGATCACACCCTGCGCTCTCATTAAACTCCTATGTTTATTCCATAGTTGCAATGGGTTTCTAGGTTCACCCCTTACCCACAGATCTAACCCATTCTCCTGTCTCCAGAAGGTATTGTAGGCTTTCAGCCACTTTATCTGATTAATAGCAAAAAAAATAAATGCTTGAAGCTGGATATCACCCATAAAAGGGCTAGGGTTCTTTTCTGTTTCTCCATCTAACACAAGATTGTGTAAATAAAATTCACATAACAATCACTGGACTTTCATCCCGTAATGCTTACAATAGTTGATGAAATCATCAATGGTTTTTATCTCTATAGGCACCCCTTCCTTGACAGCATTGATTTTCAATTGTAAATATCTTTCCATAAAAAACAAAGCATAGTTTCTAGCAGGTGCCCTACATGCTATAACCTCAGTAGACATAGAACATAAGGTATCCATTTGATTCATAACTTTGTCTAGTCTATGGGTTACCTTTTTAACTTTCTCCTCTACCCTTCGTTATCCATCATAGGCCTCGCTCTCCGATGCATTGATGCTCTTTAACTGCTGTTGTAACTTCTAATATTTCTCTTGAGGAACAATTTCCTCTGTGAGCTTTTCTATCATTTGTTGGGCCTATGCCAGATCTTTTTGCAGTTTTACTATCCTTGGGTCATTATCCATCATGACATTTTTGGGCTGGAGATCTAGTTGGACCTCCTTATTGCAACATCTGGTTTTTATGGTCTATGTTTCCTTCTCACGAACTATTCAGTTGGTCATGCTGCTAGAGGACAGTGCCTCTATCTGGACTTCTTTATCACAGGATGGTGTGTTGTCTGTTTGTGCTTCTGTATTTGTAATAGCCACATGTTATTCCTTCTGGTCTTGAATAATAACAGGTTTGACTTGAGTCCTCTTGGCCTTCTTCTTATGGGGTTTTGCCTAGGTGGTTGTATGCTTTGCTTCAGGGGTTATTTTTGAGCTTTCCCCCATTTTTAGGATCCTTATTTGTTGTCTAAGTTGTTTAATTACACTGAGCAATATCTGTTGTTCCTTTTGCAACTTTTTAATTTCATTTGTTTTCTTAGAAGTAACAACTGTTTCTTTTCTTGGGCCTGGGCTTTGTACTTCAGGGATTGCACCCTCGCCTGGGCCAATTTCCATGTTTCCTACTTGGAACACTTATTCAGTGTTCTCATCCTACTGATTAGGTTTTTTAGGGGAGGAAACCCTGATCCGTTTTGTTGTTTCCTAGGCAGCTTCTTCTTCTACTTCTTCTTCATTGTTCATTTCTTCGGGTGTACTCTGACTGGGAGCAGAGTGATCCTGAGATTGTTCTTCTTCCTCCTCCTCATCACACATTTCCTCAGTTGCAATCTTATCATGAGCAGAGTGTTCCTGCGGCCCTTCTTTGGTATCGGGGTTGAGTGGGCTGTGAGGTTGGACATACTCGCCCATGTTGGCAAAAATTTGTTCCAATTCAACTTCTTACAGAGGGTTTTGTAATGGAATCTCGCTGGTTTGCTCTGCTTCCTCCCCTTCTTCCTAATCGGATTGCTCAGTTTCCTCTTCCAGTTCATCTTCTTCATTTTCTTCTAATTCCTCTTCATTCCCCCCCCTGTTTCAAGTTGTGGGGGTTGCTCGTCCTCTGAGTCCTGTATTTCTACAAGCTGGTTACTGTTTTCTTGGGAATTTCCCAACATTCCTCTGCTTCTTGCCAATCTAATAGATTGTCTTCATTTAGTGATATGAAAATAACTCGTGAGTGACCACGGTTAGTTAATTAATGAATGAAGGTATTAAAAACTCATGTACTGGTGTGTGTCTATGTTATTTTAGGCAACAGATCGATCAGATTGCAAAATACACAGACGCTGGAAGAATGGAAAACAGTAAGAGAAACACAGTAAGTAACTGCAAGAAAACAATGGATTTAATAAGGAGTTCACCCTATTCTCCAGGGCTACATATCCGATCCAACTTTCAATGGTGGCCTTCCTTTATTGTGTCCTTAAAGCAGAGATTTACAATGAGGAGCTCAATTTGAGTCTCCTAAAACATATAATGCTTGGTAGGGTGGTTCTTGGATTCCCCAAGCCGCTAGAGTGCATAGACTCTTTCCCCTTTCCAAGTCTTGACCTCTCTGGTCTTTAATGGGAGGAGCCCAATGTGGTGCTCAATTCCCGACAGATCCTCATAGGGATTTTCTTGAACCTCTCAAGTCTTCTGTCTACTTGATGCTGCCATAGGTCAGCTCGGCTCTCTGTTTCCTACTTCTTGGTTCACTATCTTTTCTTTGCTCTCACTCTATTTTTCTTCATTGTCTGTCTTCTCTCTTTCATGTTCTATTCTCTATCTATTCATGGCTTAAAGCCAATCTATCATTGACTGTTTGATTCCTCTTCCACCCCTTCGGTTCACCTGCTGCTGTTCATTTGGAGTTCCCTACCTCTGCATCATCGCCATCGTCCACATGGAAGTGGCCAATTTTCCTCTCATGAACTATCCCATCTCTTCCTCGACGGTTAATTTAGTTACATTGTGGAATGATTCATCTGCCAACTCAGCGGTCAAATCGGACTTTAGAATTTTACATGCCGTGGATTAATTACCCTGTCAAATCCGGTTTCTCTATTGGGCATGTTAGCACCTAAATCTACCTTAGGCTGAAGGAAGGCAAAAATTAGGGTAACCACAAACCACGCTCACTCTGGTAGCTAGCCCTACCAGAGTAGGAGAGGGCTCTCTCTAAGTCATGCTCAGTGAATAGATGATCGAAAACGGTTTGAGATGACTTACAATGCAATATTTACCTTAGGCTAGTAAGTGAATAGGGATTCTGGAAGCAATTTTATGAAATGATCGAGCTTCTGGGATGTTATGGGACTGGCGCTCAGCAAAGACCAGAGAATTTAATACAAAGGCAGAGATTATTCCGTGAGGCAAGGTGGGCGGAAAATGTAACAAGCTAGTTTGAGGTACCGTGGCATGAAAAGATTGCTGAAGAAAGTGAAAAGGGCATAGCGACATGAATCCTTTTCAACAGAAGAATAAAACTGAACATGAACTTTCCCACAGACAGAGCAATAAAATTGAATTCTAACTAATCTCACTCAGAAACGTTCACTGGAAATGAACATGAATCGAATTATGAAACATAACTAAATACATATGAAAACATAAGAGACACATTTTTTACACTCACAACCACAAGAATCTCAGGAAGCAGAGCTGCTGCTTTTCATTAATTCTCTGTCAAAAATACACAGTGAAGAAACAAAGTTTCTTGCCCACAGTCTCCCAGAAGTTACCAGCCAACCAACCCTTTGCAAATAACTTGCATACAATATATAGAATGTGTGAGGAAGAGATAGAACGCCCAGGGGTTGTGAAGTTACTCGAATCATTACAAAATGTAGATGGAGAGCCAAACATTAGCAACAGGTGCAGTGCTGCAAACATGACATTTGGCATTGGGGGACCGTTTGCCTTCCTTCGCCACTTGGATAGAAGCCAATCTGGAGAAAAAAATCTTTAAATTCCGCCTTTGGTGCCAAAAAACCAAAGTGTAGATGGCCGGGCCCACTTGGAGAAGTCGCGAACCGAAATTTCACGAAATGGAAGAAAATTTGGCAACTTTTCCTCTGTGTGTCGCGCTACTTTGGGGCCTGATTTGGGGCACTTGCATTAGTCCAAAATGTTCCCAAGTGGGCTTTTTTGAAATCCCGTCATGTCTACTTTCTAACCCCACTGGAATTTTCAAATTTGGTGCTAATTTGCCCCTCAAAATCTTCATTCTCCCAAGACTACTTTCTGTGTGTCAAAAAAGTGGCAGAGAGGCCATTTTTGGGTGTTTTTTGACCTTTAGGAGACCCAGACCTTGCCCAAATCTCTTGCCCGAACACCAATAGTCATAATTTTTTATGCTAAATCTAAATATGCAATCCGTTTCTCCATTAGAGCCTTATAATTTTAGCGTCGCGCCACTGGGAGAAAATCCCTGTTTTTTGCCCAAAAAATTTCCGTATGACCAAAATTTGCCCACATTTTTTGAAATTTGGGTTGGAGGTTCTCTATGGGGTGCCATGCTAAGCCAAGGAAGCCTCAGCTAAGATTCTAAGCCTATCTTGCTCTTTTTCCCATTTTTCCCTTCTTCTTGCTTTCCTTAATTTTGCTTTTAAACTCATTATCCGGGCTTGTGCACTCATGTTTCGCACTCTGTAATGGAAAGCCATATGTCTCAATAGAGCAAGGTCCTGGTCGGCTTTGTCTAGCAGCCTCTCCAATTGCGTGTTCCTGATCTAGAGATAGGCGTCCTAATCTTCATTGATCGCTTGCTCCAGTGATGTGGGCTGAACTCTTCTCCTTTGAGCAGCTTGGCGATGCTCACAAATGTTTTGAAGCTCCATAATCATCTGTTGGTCCTCCAGCTGCTTGTTTCTCTGCTCGAGGTAGTTCATGTTCCATTTGGCCCTCTCCAAGTCAAGGGACAAGGAGTCAATCACTGACTGCTGCTCCTGGATGATCTCTGTGAGCTCCTCATTTGTTGGTTTAGCATCTGTCTCATCATCTTGGAGGAGAACAAACTTGGTCTCTCGCTCACCTGATGGTCCTTTCTCCTGTACTGGTTCGTTACCCTTACCCTGCTCCTATGGTGCTGATGTCAGAAGCGAGGCCCCTTCCACCCTAGGTGGAGATAACACTCGCTTTGCTGCTGAAAATAAGGGGCTACTGCCTTTCTGATAGGTGATGTATACGGGCATAGTGGCAGTCTCATGTCGCTCATATTGATGAGATGGGCCCCCTACCTCATGCTCTGCCTCTGAAAATACCTGTGGAGCACTGAAAGAGTCACGGGAGATGAATTCCTCCCAAGCAATACCCTGCCATCTCAACTGATGGTCTACCAAAATCCGGATAAGGGCAAAGTGATACACATTGTTGAGTTGTTGTCGAGGGGTCTTGTGTTGCATGAAGTTCCCCATCCTCTCTATGTTCCCGTAGATGAAAAACGGGAGGTTCATCATCTACACCCTGGTAAAGTGCATGAGCAACCTGATGTGATAGGCATAGAGGCGAGAAAACCTCCCCTCGCAACTGAAGTACTTCATGATCAATTTCATGAGCGGGGCATACTCATCTTTCAGAAATCTGAACGGAAAAACTCTCGTGAGTTGGCTCAAACAACTGTCTTTGATGTAAGGCTCATAATGATGCCTCTCCACATTTTTCTTTTTGTGCCACTACTCTCCAATGTTGGGTATGCCTGTCACCACTGATATGGTCTCGGGTGTCAATATGAAAGTGACCCCAACCAAGATAAATTGTCCTCCATGTAGGTGAAGAGAAAAAAGTCGGGCCAACTCATGATGAACTCTGACATTTGCCACCCTTTGACAAAATTCGAAACATGCTAAGTGCTGGAAGCAAGTCATAGCAAGAGGGCATGCCTGTAACTCAGTGAGGGTGTTCGGCTCGTCTCTAATATGTCTACCACTCCGGTGATGTCTCCTTTGGGCCCTTTCTCCCGAAGCTATGTCACTATGGGTCTCCTCCTCATGAAACTTCAGATGACATTACTATTGTTTGTACCCTGAGTTTTATGTTGCCCTTGAATTCCAATGAAGTTGGTAGTCGCCCTAAAAATCTGCCACCAAGGGGACAATAAAACAGGGAGTATTAGGAGGGGAATGATGAAATAGGGATAGGGGTTTAAAGGGAAGGATTTATCATGGATGTGGGAGTAGTTTTGGTATAGGGTTGATGGGGTAGGTTTTGAACATATTGGCAGCTTTGTCACTGTAGCATAAACTCTAGGATCAATGATTTCTTTGTTTCCCTTTTGTTTGCTTTACAAAAACAAATTTTGCGTTTGATTTCTACCCCTACAATCAGGCTATCCCTTTCAATTTTTGGTGCAAGGATGGATGTAGGTGGCCTACCCTTCAAAATTGGTTAGCGTCCAAAAGTTTTTTTGCAGATTGGATATTTTTTGGGCCTTGTATTTCTGTGCGCCGCGCGCTCTGCCCAGTACGCTGCACGCCGGGTATGAGCCGCACCAGTGTTATCTTTACACAGTGGGTGGGCCCTGTGTGCACCGCACACCATGAGTGCACCGCACTCTTTGGTGTGTGCACCACACGCTATGAAAACACCTTAAGACACTCCTTATAGTTTGACTTTCTGATTCTTCGTCCACACACCCCTCTCCCACGGTTTTGCTTGCCCAATAAGTCGGTCCTATGGTGATTTTTCATTAACCAAATAGTGGAGGGATAGGGGGAGGGTATGGTAGTGACTTAGGGCAGGGGTTTAGGAAAAATGACAAGGAAGGATGGGGAAAAATGATAGGTGAGGGGAATAAGTGGGTGGAGTGAAACCTTGGCAATATCAAAACAAATTTATAACCTCAGCCTTCGTTTTCTTGTTGATCTTATCATGGGTGACATTTTGCGTTTTGGGTGACATTATAACCTCTTCACAAACACCATATCCTTAACAAAATTTGATGAACAGGCAATGTTATAAGGCTTACCTCTTAATTTGATAGCCTTCCCCAAGGTTTGCAGTGATTTGGCACCATTTCTTGGCTGCTGGACTGTGTGCGCCGCGCGCCTTGTATGCGCTGCGCCTGTGTATTCTTTCAACGGCGGGTTGGCTATGTGTGCGTCGCGCCCCTAGTTATATGCACCGCGCGCTCCCAAAACCTGCCTCCAATCACTCAAACTCCCCAATCTCACCTTCACACCTTTGAAACGCTTTCTCCAAGTCTTGCAAGAGCACAATGCTTTTGATTTGGGTCAAAACATGTATTTATAGCGTTGGAGAAGATGGGTTTGATTTTTGTCTCTTTGAAAACCCCTTTTCTAATGTTGAGTTTTTCACTTTTTCATTGACCTTTAGACACATAGATTTTCACTTTCCCTTTGACATTTTGGCTCAAATGATGAAATTTTTGGCACCTCTTTGCAGGTACTGTATGACAGAGCATTGGGCCATGTAAATCATAACTGCATCTGAAAAGTCAACTGGTGATTTTTTGAAAAAAATTTGTCATAATTGACCTTGTTTGACTTTTCTTCAAAACAGAGTTTTGAAGAAGAGTCGATGTCTCTCCAGGTCATGATGAAGCTTTCTGAACCATAGCTGTGTAAGGCCTCCCTCTAGCCTGCATGGCTTATTCTAGACATGTTTTCAAAGACCAAATTGATGAATTCCTAGACCCAATCATAAAAATGACTTTGTCCTGTAATGGACCAGACCTGGAATTTCATGAGATTTGGTGATTATGGGTAAAGACCTGAGCAATCAGGGGCCAGACATGAGGGAAAATGACTAGCATGACTTTCTCCGTCAGATCATGGCATGTCCCTAGCAAAATGCAGCTGGGTGAATGGAGCGGGACACCTAAAATTGAAATTCACAAAGAATTTTGATCGCTGATGGAGGGCTGACCAGACCGACTCTAACATTGGCTCCAATGGGGGATGGTAGCTCCTTGGAGGTGCCAAGAACATCAAATCTCTAGAGGAGATAGATAGTGCCTTTTGTCCATTGGGCTATGGAGTCATCATTTCGATAAATAGCACAGGACTCTGACTTATTTATGAAACTGAAATGACCAAGAAATTGGCTCTACTTGACATTGAAATAACTTAAAAACTAACTTTACAGACTGAAACCAAATTGAAATAAAAATGGTATTACAATGATAGTGGAAGCAGCATTAATAGATCAGCAGTGATAGTGCTTGAGAGTCGACCATTGATCGGCCCCCCAGGACAATCTTCCCCGTTCATTTCCTTCAGAAGAAAGGCATTCTGACCCCTATATGATGCAATCTTGAAAGGACCTTTCCAAAGATTTTCGAAATTTCCGTGCTTGCCTTTCTCTTCATTCCTTGCATCCCACTTCAGCACCACATCATCCAACTGAAATTTATCTACTTTTGCTTTTACGTCACATATTTTCTTTATCTTCTCCTGCAACTTGGATGTGTTCTTGAAAACTTCTTCTCTTGTTTGCTGCAAGTGGATCATTTTATTCATCCTTCTCTGTATGGGATCTTCTTCACTGCCGGCCTCCTGAAGAAGTCTGACCACTGGGGCAGCAAGAGAGGCGGTGAATACTGTGTCAACTCCATAAACAAGCTCAAACGGTGACATACCAATAGACTTTTTCTGACTAATCCAATCTGCCCAAAGCGCATGGACCAACCTCTTGTTCCAGCTCTTCTTATTTATTTCCAGCAGCTTCTTGATGATGCTGACCAAAGATTTATTCGAAGATTCCGCCAATCCATTGCCTTGTGGATGATAGGCAGTTGAATGACCCAAAGTTATGTGATATTTATGACAAAATTCTACCATCCTTTTCACATTTGAAAGCTGCTACATTATCAGTGAGTAATTTGTTTGGACAACCAAAGTGAGACAAGATGTTATTTTCGAGAAATGAAATGATTACCATGTCTGTGGCTTGTCTGGTAGGGGCTGCCTCAATCCATTTTGTGAAATAGTCTGTCACTGTACGGATCCATCTATGCTATTCGGAAGAGGTGGGATGAATTTCCCCAATGAAATCCAACCCCCACTGTTGGAAGGGAGAGCTCACTTCAATAGGCTTAAGTGGCAAAGGCTGTAATTACTGTTTTCCTTCGAAAATATGACATTTATGACAATGCTTGACCATCTTATGCACATCAGCAAACAAAGTAGGCCAGTAGTACCTTGCTCTCAAAATTTTGTTCGCTGTTGATTTCCAAAAAATATGACCACCACACTCTCCTCCAGGAAATCCTCCATGGCTTTCTTTGCCTCCTCTTCCACCAGATAATTTAACAAAATGCCACTGGGATCTTTCCAATACAGTGCAGAATTCAAAATACAAAACTTGGCAGCCTTCAATTTGAGTGTTCTCGCTTTGTTTTTAGTCATTCCGGGCAGTGGTGATAGATTTTTCAGCACATATATTATATCTGAATACCATGGGGACAAAGCAAACATTTCGGATACCTGAATTGACGTTCCTTCCTCATTCTCATCGAACATGGCAGCGATCATATTTATGTCCAAGGCATGCAATTTTGATTTGGCCATTAGCTTCGCCAACCCCTATCCTTTGACCAGATTTGTAGGTTTTATCTCCACATCATATTCCAGCAAGGCTGCAATCCATTTGCCTCTTCTCCCTTCTGGATCGGTCTGCACTAAAACATCTTTTACAACAGTATTAGGAACATAGGCCAGAATGTGAGAATGTAGGATATATACCCAGAAATCCTTCAATGCCTTCACCAATGCCAGGGCTTGCTTCTCAATGATGTTGTACTTTAAAGCTGCATCCCTTATAGCCCTGCTGAAGAATGCAATGGGTCTTTCATGATCATCTCTCTTCTGCAATAATACTGATGCCATAGTGTGCTCAGAAGCAAATGAAAACAATATGAAATCCTGAGTGTAGTCCGGGCTGACTAGAACTGGAGCTGAAGAAAGGGCCAATTTGACCAAGTTGAAAGATTTACAGCCTACTCTGTCCATTTCACTTGGCTATCCTTCTTAAGCATATTGGTCATTTCTCTTAAGTGTTCTGCAAGATTAGGCACAAAACGACGTAGAAAATTCATTTTACCATTTAATGATTGTATTTTCTTTTTGTTCCTGGGTAGATCGATTTGTTGAATTGCTTACACATGTGTTGGGTCTATACAAATTCCATCCTTTGAAATGATGTGCCCAAGTAATTTGCCTTCCTCCATGGTGAACAAGCTCTTCTTAGGATTCAGTGATAGACCATATTTCCTGCATTTTTGAAAGACAATTTCTAGGTGATGCATGTGCTCTTCATCAGATTTGGAAATTACCATCAAATCATCCAAGTACACCACCAAAAACACATCCTTCTCGTTTGCAAAAGCCAAGTCCATTTCCCGCTGAAATGTGGTGCCTGCATTCTTTAAACCGAAGGGAATTTTGGCATAGTGAAAGGTTCCCCATGGAGTGGTGAATGCTATTTTGTCTCTATCATCTTCATGGATGGAAATTTGGTTATATCCGGAATAACCATCAAGAAGTGACATAGAGATGCCCCCACTACGCATTTAAGTATATGGTCCATCTTGGGCAGTGGATAGTTTTCCTTCAATGAGACCTTATTTAGATTTCTGAAATCAATGCATAGGCAGATCTCACCGATCTTCTTGCGTACAGGCACTAAGTTAGATATCCAATCTGAAAATCTGATGGGCACAATGATACCTGACTTGTACAACCTATTTACCTCCTTTTCGATAGATGGAAGCAACTTTGGATTTATCCTCCTCAGCTTTTGTCTAAATGGTTTTTGATTGGGCTTGATAGGTATTATGTGTTGAATAATATTTGTATCATAGGTCTTTAAATCAGAATAATCCCAAGAAAACAGATTGCAAATGAAGCCATCAAACTGATGTATTTGTCCTTGATATTTTGGGTAATGCTTTGGACAATTTCACCAACTTTGGATTGGCCGTTGTACCGATGTTGACTTCTTCTACACCCTTCTCCGTTGGATGCAAGGTTGGCTTGCGAGCTACATCATCCTGATCAAAAAGTTCCTCTAGATGTATCAAGCCTTTAGGAATGATGTTATTCTTCAGCTGCAATATGTCCATTTGATTAATCTGCACTTCATCTGTACCATTCCCTTTGCCTTCATTGTTTTCTACATCAATTGAGGTTTCTTTGAGCTTGCCCTTGTTGAGAAGAATATCCTTAATCTCCTCATCATCTTGAAACACTTGCCAATATCGCAAATTTTCTGGAATGGTTGGACGATGCTTGACATGGATTTCAAATTTATTGCTGATGTTCATGGGGATCTTCAAGTTGCTCGCTGCCTTGGCAAGAGCACCATCAATACTATTTTGTATACGAGGCACACATGTCAAGGTGTATTCTGAAAATAACTTCAAGATGTCTAAAACTGCATTACGATAGGCCCACATCCTAGGATGTTTTGCTTGATACTCACCTCTGACCTGTTTTATTACCAACTCAGAGTCACCATATACCAAAATCCTCTTTGCATTCAGCTTTCTAAGAATCTTCAGGCCAGCAATCAGAGCTTCATACTCAGCTTCATTATTTGAACATTCAAAGGCCAGCTTGTAAGAGCAAACTCTCACGCTGCTAGGCACTTTGTTTGGGGTGGAGAAAGGACTGCGTACCCAAATTCCAATTCCAGTGCCATCATTTCCTACTACTCCATCGAAATCCATGGTCCAAAAGCCTTCTTCCTCCTCTTTTAAGTGCTGGAAATCTATTTGTCATGCCTTGTTTTCTTACTGTCCATCACTTTCAGCTAATTGCCCAATGCTTTCCTGCTTTTCTTGTCTTTCTTTCTTCAAAATTTCTCTAAAATTTTCTGTTATTTCCGGAATGTCATCTGCTTCTACTATTTGACTATCTATCTCATTTAAACTATCTGAAAGCAAAACAAAAGACTCTAAATCTGTATGTACATAATTAATAGGATGATTTATAGGTTTCTCCTTGCTTGTGATCATATATTTCATTTTTTTTCCCGATATAACTTCCTCATTTGTCCAAACACAGGGATTGTTGCATAGGAGAAATCCAGCTGTAGTGTCCCTTTCAATTTCACTACCCAAGACCTGGAAAGAAGCATGCCAAACCTTGGAGGAATATCAGCTACCACCACATCCATCAGAACATTTTTCATAGGAAGTTGATCCAAACTCACAACTGAGTCTTTCATGAGCCCTATACACCTTACTCTGCTGGAATCGAATGAATAGAGATCATGATATTGCTGGTTGATGTCCAGACAAAGCTTATCCATGATAGCCTTGGGCATGAGATTGTGAGAAGCTCCAGAATCGAACATGGCATTGTGCAACACAAAATCATGCAATCGTAAACTGATATAGAAGGGTGGCACATCGCTATCAGGAGACTCACCATTCATTGCTGGTCCAAAAATCATTTAAGGTTGATCATCTTCTACATTTACCATGTCGGACATTGGGTCCAAATTCAACATTTTAGAAATCTATCATCTATAACTGTTGTTCTTCATTATTTAGTCAAGGGGATGGATACCTTTAACTTAGAAATCTTGTTCTCTAGGCTAAAAGCGGGAGTTTTTTCTAGCTCTTTGACTGGGATCTCTTTTCTTTCCTTTTCTTTTGATGTGATTGGTTGCTGTGATTGTTCTGCTGATTTTGATTTGCTGCTCTCGGGACCAACCGCCTCCTTTCCCTTTCTTTGTGTAGCTGATGAATCATTTTTTTTTGTTTCCCCCTCCTTTTTTTCTGAATTGGTTTGGTCGGCACATCTCTGTTTCTAAGAGAATATCGCTGATATTGTGTAGACAAAGCATTCATATACCCCCTTTGATATTCTTCTGATTCTTCTTCCAACACGGTGTCGCTAGCTAGAATAAAATCAATGTCTTGGTGTGCAGCTGAATTCACTGCACATTCTTCCTCTTCAGTAATGTAAGTAGGTAGCTCATCTGGAGTAAATAGGTGGTTTTCTTTGCCTATTACATTCCCATCCTCATCTAACTCCGGTCCATGTAAAAAAATCTGCTGCAAAGGTGTTTGTACCGACTGTTGTGCTGTCTGCTTTTGAGTTCGCTGATCTCTCTGTCTTATCCTATATTGTGGCTGCTGCTAACCACGAAAGTTAGGATTCCTAACTTTTGGCTCTGGCTTATCAAGTTTTACCCTTTCAAGCATCTGCTCTACCTTTTTTAGAACCTGATCCATTGAATAAGATTCTTCTTTCACAATGGTTTTCTTATCTGCTTTCGCTCTAGCTCTTTTGGACAACAAATTTGCCTCAACACTGACCGCAATTTTCTGCATGTCTTCCATTGTAGCCAGTTCTCTCTCTCTTAATTGGTATGCCATGTCAACATCAAAACCATCTGGAAGATTCATCATCGCTAGTCCCACAGGTGGCTTTAGATGGTATGGAATTTCGTTGTAGACTGCATTAAATCTAACACTATAATCTTGGACCGACTCACCGACATTCCGTTTGGTTTGTTCATATTCGGCAAAAATTTGAAGGGGATTCTTTTTCACTTCCTACCGGTTCAAAAATTGTATTTGTAGCTCAGCCAAGGTAGTGATACTTGCAGCGGTCAAACCTCTGAACCACTTCCTCACATCACCTGCAAATGTTTGTACAAAGAGCCTCATTGCCACGTTCTCCGCATTGATCTCATGAAGTTCGTAGAAGTTTGCCATTTTGTCTACATGCTGCTGAGCAGTAATGTTGTTAGGAGTGCCATCAAAAAACGGGATTTTACTTTGATAATCCGTTGGCATGTCATCTAGAACTTGGGGCAGAACAAGAGGAGCAAAATGGGCAGCCATCATTCTTGGTGGATTTGGCCTTGGAGGTGTTGGAGGAGTGTGCACAGTTTGCAAGGGGCTTGCAATGGGGGTTTGGGGTTGTGTTGCAATGTAATTATCAATTAAGCTATCAGCTCTTTCTGTTTCAGGGTCTACAAGAAATTGTGGATTGGGGACAGTATAATCTACAACCCTTTCGGATTTAGACTCAAACAGTGATATCTCAAATTGTTCTTCAAACTCAAGCTCTTCAAGATACTCAAAAATGTCGGGACATGAATGGGATTTGAACACGGGAGTTATGGTGCTTTCTTGACGAAGGAGTCTTGGGATTAAATTGGGGTTTTCGTAAATATGAGGAGGATCTGGGTTTGGATTGGCTCTGGTATATCGCCTCGAAGCCAGCGTGCTATTGAGAAAAATCACAGGACATGACAAACTTACTCAACCTTTCCAATCCTAAGCTCATCATTCAGAAGCCTAGAATTATTATGAAACAAGGGAATTGTATTTTCAACTTATGTCCCCAATATGTTCGCCACTATGTTAGCACCTAAATCTACCTTAGGCTGAAGGAAGGCAAAAATTAGGGTAACCACAAACCACGCTCAGTCTGGTAGCTAGCCCTACCAAAGCAGGAGAGGGCTCTCTCCGAGTCACACTCAGTGAATAGATGATAGAAAATACTCTGAGATGTCTTACAATGAAATATTTACCTTATGCTAGTAAGTGAATAGGGATTCTGGAAGAAATTTTATGAAATGACCGAGCTTCTGGGATGTTATGGGACTGGCGCTCAGCAAAGAACAGAGAATTTAATACAAAGGCACAGATTATTCTGTGAGGCAAGGTAGGCGGAAAATGTAACAAGCTAGTTTGAGGTACCACGGCATGAAAAGATTGCTGAAGAAAGTGAAAAGGGCATAGTGACATGAATCCTTTTCAATAGAAGAATAACACTGAACATGAAATTTTCCCACAGGCAGAGCAATAAAATTGAATTCTACCTAATCTCACTCAGAAAATTTCACTGGAAATGAACATGAATCGAATTAGGAAACATAACGAAATACATATGAAAACATAAGATACACATTTGTTACACTCACAACCACAAGAATCTCATGAAACAGAGCCGCTGCCTTTCATTAATTCTCTGTCAAAAATACACAGTGAAGAAACAAAGTTTCTTGCCCACAGTCTCCCAGAAGTTACCAACCATCCAACCCTTTGCAAATAACTTGCATACAATATATAGAATGTGTGAGAAAGAGATAGAATGCCCAGGGGTTGGGAAGTTACTCGAATCATTACAAAATTGAGATGGAGAGCCAACAATCAGCTACAGGTGCAGCGCTGCAAACATGACATTTGGCATTGGGTGACCATTTGCCTTCCTTTGCCACTTGGATAGAAGCCAATATGGAGAAAAAACTCTTTAAATGCTGCCTTTGGTTCTAGAAAACCGAATTGTAGATGACTGGGCCCAATTGGAGAAGTCGCAAACCGAAATTTCGCAAAACGGAAGAAAATTTGGCAAATTTTCCTTTGTGCGTCGCGCCAGTACTTTGGGGCCTGTTTTGGGGCATTTTCAGGTGTCCAAAATGTGCCCAAGTGGGATTTTTGGAAAGCCTGTCCTGTCTACTTTCTAACCCCACTATAATTTTCAAATTTGGTGCTCATTTTCCCCTCCAAATCTTCATTCTCCCAAGATTGCTTTCTGTGTGTCAAAAACATGGCAGAGAGGCCATTTTTGGGTGTTTTTTGACCTTTAGGAGACCCAGACCTTGCCCAAATCTCTTGCTCGGACACCAGTAGTCGTAATTTTCGATGCTAAATCCAAATACGCAAGTTGTTTCTCCATTGGAGCCCTAGAATTTTAGCGTCGCGCCACACAGGGAGAAAATCCCTGTTTTTTGCCCAAAAAATTTCCCTATGACCAAAATTTGCCCAAATTTTTTGAATTTTGGGCTAGAGGTTCTCTATAGGGTGCCATGCTAAGCCAAGGAAGCCTTAGCTATGATTCTAAGCCTATATTTCTCTTTTTCCCGTTTTTCCCTTCTTGTTTCTTTCCTTAATTTTGCTTTTAAACTCCTTATCCGAGCCTGTGCACTCATGTTTCGCACCCTGTAACAGAAAGAAATATGTCTCAATAGAGCAAGGTCCTAGTCTGCTTTGTCCAGTAGCCTCTCTAATTGCATGTTCCTGATCTCGAGATAGGCCTCCCGATCTTCATTGATCGCCTTCTCCAGTGATGCGGGATGAACTCTTCTCCTTTGAGCAGCTTGGCGATGCTCACGAATGTTTTGAAGCTCCATAATCATCTGTTGGTCCTCCAGCTACTTGTTTCTCTACTCCAAGTAGTTCATGTTCCATTTGGCCCTCTCCAAGTCAAGGGACAAGGAGTCAATCACTGACTGCTGCTCTTGGATGATCTCTGTGAGTTCCTCATTTGTTGTTTCAGCATCTGTCTCATCATCCTGGAGGAGAACAAACTCAGTCTCTCGCTCACCTGATGGTCCTTCCTCCTGCACTAGTTCCTTACCCTTACCCTGCTCCTGTGGTGCTGATGTCAAAAGTGAGGCCCCTTCCACCCTAGGTGGAGATAACACTCACTTTGCTACTGCAAATAAGGGTCTATTGCCTTTCTGATAGGTGATGTATACGGGCATAGTGGCAGTCTCCTGTCGCTCATACTGATGAGATGGGCCCTCTACCTCATGATCTGCCTCTAAAACTACCTGTGGAGTGCTGAAAAAGTCACGAGAGATGAAGTCCTCGCAAGCAATACCCTGGCATCCCAACTGATGGTCTACCAAAATCTGGATAATGGCAAAGTGATACACACTATTGAGCTACTGTCGAGGGGTCTTGTGCTGCATGAAGTTCCTCATCCTCTCTATGTTCCCGCAGATGAAAAATGGGAGGTTCATCATCCGCACCCTAGTAAAGTGCATGAGCAACCTGATGTGATAGGCATAGAGGTGAGAAAACCTCCCCTCGCAACTGATGTACTTCATGATCAATTTCATGAGCGGGGCATACTCATCTTTCAGAAATCTGAACAGAAAAACTCTCATGAGTTGGCTCAAATAGTTGTCTTTGAAGTAAGGCTCATAATGATGCCTCTCCACCTTTTTCTTTTTGTGCCACTACTCTCCAATGTTGGGTATGCCTGTCGCCACTGATATGGTCTCGGGTGTCAAGGTGAAAGTGACCCAACCAAGATAGACTGTCCTCCATGTAGGTGAAGTGCAAAAAGTTGGGCCAACTCATGATGAACTCTGACATTTGCCACCCTCTGACAAAATTCGAAACATGCTAAGTGCTGGAAGCAAGACATAGCAAGAGGGCATGCCTGCAACTCGGTGAGGGTGTTTGGCTCGTCTCTAAGATTTCTGCCACTCCGGTGATGTCTCCTTTGGGCCCTTTCTCCCAAATCTGTGTCACTGTGGGTCTCCTCCTCATACTCTGATGAAACTTCGGATGCCATTACTGCTGTTTGTACCCTGAGTTTTATGCTGCCCTTGAATTCCAATGAAGCTGGTAGTTGCCCTAAAAATCTGCCACCAAGGGGACAATAAAACAGGGAGTATTAGGAGGGGAATGATGAAATAGGGATAGGGGTTTAAAGGGAGAGATTTATCATGGATTTGGGAGTAGTTTTGGTATAGGGTTGATGGGGTAGGTTCTGAACATATTGGCAGCTTTTTCACTGTATCATAAACCCTAGGATCAATGATTTCTTTGTTTCCCTTTTGTTTGCTTTATATAAAAAAAAAATTCTTTTGATTTCTACCCCTGCTGTCCCTTTCAATTTTTGGTGCAAGGATGGATGTAGGTGGCCTACCCTTCAAAATTGGTGAGCATCCAAAAGTTTTTGTGCAGATTGGATAGTTTTTGGGCCTTGTATTTATGTGCGTCGCGCGCCGGGTATGCATCGCGCCAGTGTTATGTTTACACGGTGGGCGGGCCCTGTGTGCGCCACGCACCATGAGTGTGCCGCGCTCTTTGGTGTGTGAACTACGCGCTATGAAAGCACCTTAAGACACTCCTTATAGTTTGACTTTCTGATTCTTCGGCCACACACCCCTCTCCCATGGCTTTGGTTGCCCAATAAGCTGGTCCTATGGTGATTTTGCATCAACCAAATAGTGGAGGGATAAGGGAAGGGTATGGTAGTGACTTAGGGTAGGGGTTTAGGAAAAATGACAAGGGAGGATGGGGAAAAAGTGATAGGTGAGGGGAATAAGTGGGTGGAGCAAAACCTTGGCAATATCAACACAAATTTATAACCTCAGCCTTCGTTTTCTTGTTGATCTTCTCATGGCTGAAATTATGCGTTTTGGGTGACATTCTAACCTATTCACAAACACCATATCCTTGACACAATTAGATTAGCAGGTGATGTTATAAGGCTTACCTCTCAATTTGATAGCCTTCCCCAAGGTTTGCAGTGATTTGGCACCGTTTCTTCGCCGCTGGACTGTGTGTGCCACGCACAATTCCTAGTGCGCCGCGCACCTTGTATGTGTCGTGCCCGTGTATTCTTTCAACGGCGGGTTGGCTGCATGTGGGTCGCGCCTGGTGAGTGCATTGTGCCCCTGGTTATATGCGCCGCGCGCTCTCTAAACCTGCCTCCAATCACTCAAACTCCCCAATCTCACCTTCACACCTTTGAAATGCTTTCTCCAAGTCTTGCAAGAGCAAAATGCTTTTGATTTGGGTCAAAACATGTATTTATAGACTTGGAGGAGATGGGTTTGATTTTTGTCTCTTTGAAAACCCCTTTTCTAATGTTGAGTTTTGCACTTTTTCATTGACCTTTAGACACACTGATTTTCACTTTCCCTTTGACATTTTGGCTCAAATGATGAAATTTTCGGCACCTCTTTGCAGGGACTGTACGACAGAGCATTGGGCCATGTAAATCATAACTGCATCTGAAAAGTCAACTGGTGATTTTTTGAAAAAAAATTGTCATAATTGACCTTGTTTGACTTTTCTTCAAAACAGAGTTTTGAAGAAGAGTCAATGTCTCTCCAGGTCATGATGAAGCTTTCTGAACCATAGCTGTGTAAGGCCTCCCTCGGCCTGCATGGCTTGTTCTGGACATGTTTTCAAAGACCAAATTGATGAAGTCCTAGACCCAATCATAAAAATGACTTTGTCCTGTAACGGACCAGACCTGGACTGTCATGAGCTTTGGTGATTATGGGAAAAGACTTGAGCAAGCAGGGGCCAGACATGAGGGAAAATGACTAGCATGACTTTCTTTGTCAGATCATGGCATGTCCCTAGCAAAATGCAGCTGGGTGAATGGAGCGGGACACCTAAAATTGAAATGCACAAAGAGTTTTGATCTCTGATGGAGGGATGACCAGACTGACTCTAACAGGGCACAATCTCCACCATCAGGTCTAGAGCCCCCATATCCTATGGTGTTCGCTCATTTAACGTGGTTGACTTTCTCGACCATTAGCGCACGATGAGAAGTAGTTTTCTCTCTCATCCGTCAGACACGCGTCATGCACTGAATGGAATCACTCATTTTTAGCCAAATCTGCTTACCACCCAAGGATTCCCATGATATACCGCCGGTTTTGGAGAATGAGACCCGCCTTTCGCCTTAGCGCTTTCCCCACAATTTCCCGGCTTCCCATGCGACCAAGTGCTTGGGGCGTTTCCTTCTCGAGGGGTTTTGCCAAGTGATGCATGATTTTCGCTTAAGAAATGGCCTCCATTTCCCGATCCAAGCTTCCCAACTACCATTTTTTCCTCCTGCGCAGTCTCCATGGGCCCCGATCAACGCGCTTTGACCGAGGTCCTTGTTGTTCCTTGCTGGCTACAAACTGCCACTGTCTAGAGGTCTTTCCTTTGATAGTAAGGTTCTGCCCTTCATCCTGGAAGATGGTTATAGCGTCTTGCAATCTCACCTTTTTCAGTGTCTATACTAGTCCAATAGCAGGCAGTCCCGAAACTTCAACAATTATCTCATCTGTTACTGCTATTTGTCTCCCTCTCACCATGGAATGATTTTCCTACAAATTATGCAAAAATTCAATTGCCACTGTCTCATTAGATTGTTGTAGATGGTTAAGGTAGGCTATCCATCTTGCCCTTACTAAGATTTCACGTGCATCGTCAGAGACCATTAACACCTGTGGCTCGCTGCGAATTTATCTGCCTTCCATTCTGTTTAAGCTTAGCACACTGTAAAAAAACATAGAGATGTCGATGGAATAGCTAGTCGTTCAAATTTTAGCTCACTGTAAAAAAACAGAGAAGATGATGGAACAATAAGCTGTTCAAACTTTAGCTCACTGTTAATTTTTACAGAGAAAAACACAGAACTGGCATTGGAACAACAAGCCATGCATGTTGGGAAATACAATACAATTAGACTTGATATTCTCGAGTTTTGATGAAATCATGATACCTCTGAATGATGAGCTGACATGTATGCCAGTGAATTATGGAGATCACCTGCGCCCCTCTAAAATGTGATAGGCCACCCTTGGTCATTAGATAAAGGAGCAGCATGTTGAACTGCAATCATATAGTGGAATAAAGGAACAGTGTATAGATCGATGACATGTTTACAAAAAATGAGCAGATTACTGAATTCGAGGCTTATTATGGAAATCGCTAATAAATATGGAAATGCCATGATATGATGCGAAAAATAGAGGATAGGACAGCTGACATGAGTAAAAGTTCTTATGTGTTCATTATCCACTTTAACCATTATGATTGATTTATAAATGATTTTCATGTATCAAAGGTTCGAAAGGGTTATATGACATAATCTCATTTGAAATCACTATAAAGATATAAGAAGAAGGGTTTACAATGATTATTGGTGTATGAAAAAAATATGACTTCAATACCATTCGCAGAGCTCTATTGCCCACAGGTGTCCATAACCTTGACAGAGTTGCTTATTTCACCCTTGGAACCATAATCCTTTATGTATGCCTAGGAAAGTGTTGTGTGATGTCAGATTGGAGGTCATTGTGCTGGCTTTGTAACCAGATGAATCATAATGCCATTCACCAGGAAGGAGTGAAAGGTGGGCAGGCTGGCTCGTGATGAGATCTCTTGTTCCAAGGACTTTTAATTTTTCTGATGTGCCTCTTGGATCATATCCCTGGTGTGGTGGCCATAGTGGGAATGCCACTTCACTTTCTTACTTATGACCATGGTAGGCTGGCTCTTGATGAGACCCCCTTTCCTTCATCTAACAAATCATGTTAGTAATCATATAGATATGTATCTTTTTCCTTTCTTATTTTTCTTTTATATAGCACTTTCCTATTTATATATAGAGGGTGGCTCATCACTCCTTAAGAGTAGGGATGGTGGAAGAAGTCCGAACATCTCAATAGAGGAAAATATGCCCTTATTCTTATTCAATAATAATGATCAAAGAGAATTATGTGGATTTAGGAAGAACCATCATGACAAAAATAATCAGTCAAATTGGTGTTAGTGAAAATAAAGACAGCAAAGTGATATGCATAGTTGTGTCTTTTCCACTTTTCTCTTATCAATTCAAAGAAATTTCTCTAAAGATAACGATTTTTCTTTGGTTTCCTAATGTTATCACTCAGGTTTTCCTTAAGCTCCAGAAAGGATACAGCCGAGGTAACCACAAACCAACTTTTGACTGCAGATTCTAGCCCACCTGCAGTCGAAGAGGGCTCTCTCTTTTTTATTTAGCTTTGTTGATGATGATTTTAGGCTAGCTATTGAGTTTAGGAGTTTTGTTTGTGTTTTGGTTGGAAAGATGATGGTTCAAGTAGAGAGGAAAGGCATATGGTGGTAAATTTCAAACCATTGGGAATGGATTCATGGAGTAAGACTGCTGGTGTGTTTTCTTAATCACAAAAAGGATGAGGAGCAAGGTAGTTGTTTATGAAACAATTTTGCAAGTTTAAAAAGATGAATAAGCACTAAGGAATGAGAGGTAGCAAAGAATCTCTCAAACAGGTTAGCAGGAAGAAGATGAATAAACTCTTTCTGGGAGCAGCTAAGAATTCCTAGATGACAGTCATTCATATGTGAAATAGATCAAACATGAGCCATAACAGAATTCATATTTATGTCTAGATCGAGAAGAAAAACATTAAGAAGCCACAGAACCTGGGCATAGAGTGCAGCAAAGAAAATTCTATACCAATCCTTTGTTATGTGACTTAAGCATATATGAAAATGAAATAACAGAGGTAGGGAACACTTATTGTATCATATTGCAGCACGAGAATTCCTCATTTAACTCTTTAGAATCATTAATGACACATCAACAGTACATTCTACAAGCTTGTATGCAGTCTTTGATTATAGAAAAATATCAGAAATACAGTGCGAGTATTTTTTGGATACACTAGTTGACCAACCCTTTTTACAATGCAGGGGGAGGTATATATACAAAAATTGGATGCAAAAATATCTGAATGAGAAGTTAATAGTTCATAACTTCTTTACCAACTCCTAAGGAGCGGTTGATGAGAAAGTAAATGCTGAAATAAATACAAATGTAACAGCTGTTCTTTTCTGCCAGGAAATATTGACTTTTGATTTCATTTGAGTCGGTTGGGGCCGTGCTCTAAAAATCCGCACTTTTGGGGCTTGCTGTCCTGGCGCACTGCTTTGTGACAGCTCCTACTTGTTCTGTGTGCTCCTTGATTTCTCTGATCGGTGCTTTCGCGCTTTATCCTGCGCTTGTTGTTGGCCTGTAGCTGACCAAGATTTTGAAGTAAACAAAAAGGGGCCATTACTAAAATTTACCTAGGCAAAACGGCCAGCATTGCCTACCACCAATCCTGAGGAGGTAACTGATGCTATTGTATTTTGATAAGTGTCGCATCGACCTCTATATACTTGTAATAGTTGGGCGACATTTCAAACAAGTGGCTGACTTCATGCTCCATGTAAAATAAACCTTCCAGCTTATCATAAAGAGTCTATCCTGCAGGCGACCCTGCTTCTGTTGTAGAACTTGATGCAACAGTGAGTTGATTTATGACGTAATTATTGATTCTGATTGTATATTGGTCATGTGTCAACAATTTTCGAGTGCCAGTGAGTAGGCTGGGCAATCCCCTAGTATGTAGTGTTGCGAGTTTTAATTCAAAATTGTCTACATCCCTTTGTATCTCCCGACATCTTGCCTCTAAGGTTTTCACAAAGCTTCTTAGTGTGAGCACCCTCTTTACTGTTAATATGGCCTCTGTTCCGTTCATGATATGCAGCGCTGCTAGCTCTTCCTTGGTCTGATGATTTAGAAAATTGATCATTCTATTGGCCTGCTCGGGCATGTTTCCCAATGTTGCCTTGGCTCTCTGAGTTTCAATTTGAACACGGCCAAGTAGTTCTACCTGATCATATATTGCTTGGATTGACCTCCATTGGATGGTAATTGTTTGATTAATTTTGGCCCACCGGATTTTCTTTATTTCAGCCAGGGTTTTGTCCAATGACATCTATTTCTCCAATGTTTTAACTTTCTCCTTCAGGGCCTTAATTTCCCTTGATTGCTCAGCTACTGTCATTTTGGACTTGTCATATTTTTCTTCCAATTTGGCCAGCTTTTCTTTCGCCTCTTTTATTTCTGTTGCTTGTAGCTTTAGCTCATTGACAGCTCTTGTCAATTCATCCACACTCGTGCCATACTCAGGAACTACTGTTGTTGCCGTTGTAGCTTCTGTAGCTGTTGTTGTGGTTGGAATAATTGGAGGGGTCGCTGCTTGTTATGGAGGAACAACAACAGTTCGTTTTGTTTGAGGTGGTTGGGAGGTCGACTCTCCCTGCTTTCCTTGCAGTTCTTTCTCCAATTCCCCTTCAAAATCAATTACTCTTTGGTTTAATTTCAACATCAAATCCAATTGATCCTCAGCTTCTTTCTCTTTCTGCAGTTCTCCTGTTTGAGGATGCTCAGTAGGAAGCAACCTCAATCTCTTCTTCAATGCAGCAATGTCATCATCCTTCTTCTTCATAAGGGTCCTCACACCCTTAGGATCCTTAGGATCATGTCCTAAGTCCACAATAATCTCCTCCAATGTTTCAATTCTATTGTCTTTGGCTGTGGAGGCCAGTCTTTCGAAATCCAGCTGAGTGTTAGTATTCTTCAATGACTCCTTCAACTCATGGGCCAATGTGGCCTTCTCTGCAAGGGTAGCATAGAGTATTTCTGCTATCTGCTTATGTAGCTCTATTTGGTCCATGGGGTGAATGTCCTTGGCCAGGACTTCTAGCCTCGTCTTAACAAAATCTGCAGCTCACTGAGGCTACTATACCTTGGGCTTGAAGTGGCTAAGAATCATTTTTTCTTGTTTGATATCAAATGTTGCCATCAATCTTTCTCGCTTGGCAGGTGTTGCTTTTAGGAATTGATCATAAAGTTGCACTCTTAGCAGTTCATTTTGAGCTTTGATTTCTTTGAAGCTGGCTTTAACGCTAGCTGGTTTCTTGCTTCGTTGTGTGGAGGAAGAGACCTCCATGCCGTGTTGTCTGTCTTGCTCTTGCTGAAAAGAGCTAGTGGGTGTATGCTGGCTTGCTTCCCTTCTTGGGCTTTCTATGACACCTTCACTGACCTCCTCCTAAATTGGAGAGTCCCCTCTTTTCCTCTTTGACTCAGGCTGCTGTGTGGACCCACTAGCAGCTGTGGAGTCTTCCTGGTCTCATTTCCTACCTCTTTCTTCATTGACCAGAGTTTGCAGAGGTGGCACTTGGGCTATTTCTGTTTTCTATGGAGGGGCTTGCATTTGAGTTTCTTCCATTGAGGTGACCAGCTGTTCAGTGACTGTTTGCTCTGTCTCCATTGGCTCTTTCCCTTTGGTTGTACCTGTTGCTGATGTAGATGCTCCTTGGGTAGCTTGTGAAGGTGTAGTTGTAGATGTGACCTCTTCAATTTGGTAAGGTAGCTTGAAATTTACCTGGTCATCAGAATCCAAGTCAAGAGTCTTTTCGAGATCCTTAGCAGTTTTCTCCAAAAGCTCCTCTTGAGTAAATTATTCAACTAAAGTCCCATGTGCCCATGCATCTTGATTGGCATATTGTTCAATGTGTGGGTATTTGCAATGGTCATAGGGTTTCAATCTATATTTGACCCTTCTGGCATTAATTAAACCAAGCGGGTCATAAGGGACCCACTAGAAACTCCTCTTCAACTTAAGTTGATCCTTCAATATTAGGTCAGCATCTTGCCAACCATCCTTCTTGTTCATGATGAAGGGGCCTAGGCGGTCTTTAAATTTTAGCTGAGCCTTCTTCTTAGTGCTGTGAAAATGAGTTAAGTCTGAATTTATAAGTTGCCTGTAGTACTCCAGGGCAAACAGCCTCATTGGCACATATCTCGGGAGCCTGTAAGGACAAAGCTCACAGCCATAGATTCTAAAAATGGTGTGGTCCTGATATAGATACCAATCACCTACTTTGTAGCTCTTAGAAAGCTGTAATAACTTTTGCATCTCATAGGTTATTCTGGGAGGGGGAGTTTTCATTAACAGGCAGGAGACTGGATACACAAACTGGTCAATGAACTCACAGTACGAGTAAGGGGAATGCTGGACTTGATGGAAAACAGCTGACCAGAAGACAACAGATCTTCTTTCTCCCTTGAATATAATTTTTTGATGGGACACTGGAAGATTTCAGATTGATAATACATGAGCAGGTGATAAATGTATGAAGAGTATTTGAAAACTCCCTACTTATCCAGGTTAAGGAGCTGGTCATGGATTTTATTTGCTATAAACCTGGCATAATCATACTTGATAGCAGGAGGCTGTCCTTGGCTAAATGAATACAATATAACCAACACTGTTTCATCCACATGCTCACCTGTTGTGAAACACAATACATAAGATATCATTTCTATGAGTAACTGGCCTACCTCATTAAAATGGTTGTATGGCAATGGAGGTGGCTCCTTAGGTTGGAAATCTACCCTCATAAATGTCTTAACAATTTTTTCAAACCTGGGGCCAGGGAGCCAAGAGGCTTCTTCCAGCAAGTTTTTCATGGAGAAGGGAAACAGTATCTAAGCCTTCTTGAAGTTCAACATCTGGTTGATGGAGTCAACAGTGACGTAGAAGAGTATGCTCGCAGATGGAGACTTAACGGCTCTCTGATTTGGATCATAATTTGCAGCACAGAGGTGAATAACCTCAGGAAAAATATTGACAGAAGGGAGAAAATATTGTGGCAAATTGGACTCCCATATGCCATACATGTCAGATTTGTTTATGAAACTATTTCTCAGCTGGCAGTATGTATGCAAATGATTTCTATTTCCAACCAAGTCTTGAATAAGGTAGTCTGTGTCAGCCAAGGGCATTGTTTCAAGTTCTTTACTTGGTGGATTTATGGAAGTGACATTCAGAGCAGATGCAGTGGCCATTATGCAACTTTTGAATGATTGAGCTGAAACTTGCCTCTCTTAGTGAATTATCTGGAGCTAGAGACTGTGAGGGACAATGCAAAGGGGTTGAGGACAATTATAGCTTTAGTGGACGGGTTCAAACAGCATAATCGGGTACAACAGGGTAATGCAGAGCTGCTACGGGATTTTTCCTGGGGGTCAAACTCTAAACGAGACTAGCCAGTGGAAATGTAAATGGGCACGAGGCTTCTAAGGCTTTTTCTGAAGTAAAGGTCTTGCAGAGGTTTTGCATGAAGGTTTAAGTGAGGCAGAGCTGCCAATTGGGGAAAAGTGCAGGCTTACCATATGTGCAGTGGACAAAATGAAAGAATAGGAGCAAAAAAGGGCAAGACGTGACAAATACCTAGTACAAACAGTGTCGAGAGTGGACGAGCTGGTGCGGAGATAAGCTATGGAGCCAAATTTGCAGGCCGCGGCAGCTCAACTGGACGTTTTAGCTTTGGAAACAAGGAAATGAATGAAACAGGGAACGGGAGCCTTTCAAATGTGCCAATAGAAGTAACATATAACGGTCGTCCGCGCTCTTTTAAGCAAAAATTGACATTTGGGCGCTTTTGGCGTTTTTTCGGGATGACATTAGCGTGACGTCGTCGGCAGGTCCCAGGGTACGGATGGATGATGTGGCAACTGACGAGGCAGTGACACAGTGGCAGGGCACGGGCACAAAAGAGAGGAGGTGGCGACGACGTGGTATAGCAGGCGGAGGCAAGGAGGGTGATGTCATAGGGCATGTTAGAGTCGTTCTAGTAGCCCTCCACTAGAGATCAAAGCTCTTTGCATTTCATGATTAGGTGTCCCATCAGTGTGATCACGTTGCATTCCGTTAGGCATGCCATAATCCTGGTGGAGGGAGTTTGTGTCGTTATTCCCCTCTTGTTTGGCACTGCTAGTTCAGCTTTGTTCAAGTAAATAAAGTCCTCAAAGGGTCATTCATCTTGCTTTAAGTTTTAAGGTCTTAGGTCTAGGGTTGAGTCCATTTTTGTCTTGAGAGGTCATAAAGGACCAGCAGGCCAGAGGGATGTTCTTCCTTAAATATTTTTTCAAAGATTCTCATCATTGTACAGCTAAATTTTCACTTTGTTCTCAAAACTCTATTTTTGAAAACAAAGGTCATTATCTCATTTTGTAAAAATTCTCAAAATTTCAAATTCTTCAAATGTCGAAGTGCAGCCTTGGTCTCCTTTTCCAAAGCATCCTAGAAGCTATCCCTGCAAAAATTTTCAGAAGAAATCATCATTTCAACCAATTTTTCAAAGAAATGAAATCAAAGGTCAGAGCCAATTAATTCAAAAAGTGTCAACACTCAAAACATTACAAAGTGGGTTTTGGGCAAGTAAAAATTAAAAGGAAGCCTATAAAAGCATGTCACTCCTCATTTGCAAACTCATTTTCCTCTTACAAGCTAAGTGTAACCTTGCAAAGGCAATTTGAGGAGTTCTTGAGCAAGTCGAGCAATTTCAGGGGCGCGCTACGCGTCAGGGGCGCGCTACGTGTCAGGCAAACTTTTCCAGTGTTAATTTACAAGTGCACTACACGTCAGAGGTGCACTACGCGTTGGGCAGGGTGCGCTACGCGTTGGGGATTCAACTCGAAAACCTGTCAGCAAGTCATTAAAACGACTTTTCTCTCAGGCAAAGTGCAGGTAGGCTTCTCCTCTATGCCTAAATTTGGTTTTGCACAATGAAAAAGAGAATTAATGTGTTCAAATTCTATGTAAATGATAAGTCAAAACCCTCTCTTGTTATGGAAAATTTAAAGTTTCAATGGCACTAGGGTTTTAAATTTCTCTTGTTGTCTAAGGTTGCCCTTTGTAAATTCCTTTTTCCCTCATTTTCATCACTTTTCTCCCTCAATTTTCCCTTGAAATTTCATCATTCTCCTCTTTAAAATTCCTAAAAGCATATTTAATTCCTAAAACCCTACTTCTCTTTAAAATCCCATAATTTGGTAATTTCCCATGTTTGTTTTCCATATATTCCTTCTTTGTGTTTGTTCTCCCTAATTCCCACATGTTCCCCTATCCCTAACAATTCCCTTGTATTTATGTCCCCTTGGTGACAGCATTTGAAAAAGTCAAAAAGCAGTTAATTGGGTGCCAAGTCAGCAATATATTTCAGTCATCTTGCCTTCATAACCATGTCAGAAACCGAATCAGATTATGAGCAGAGCTATGACAGTGGTTCAACACCAGAGGTAGAAGTGCCAAGGAGGCATCATAAGGGTGGTAAGGGTGGTCGGCATGTTAGAGAGGAGCCCACTTCATTGGCTCATTTGCAAGCTTGTCCACTTGCAATGTGATGTTTTCGATATCAATCATGCTTTGGATATTGTGAGAGGATCTCACAAATTCAACACCATAGAGAGCTGGTCCGCTCGTTTGTCCTACATTTTCACAATGGCCATGTTAACCTTGCAGGAGTAGATTTCACCTTATCACCTGAAATGATTGCTCAAGCCACCGAGATACCAAATTTTGGGGAAGAATGGACCAAGCGCAAGCTGCTAGACAAATTTCATTATCAACCATACATCAAACTTCGATGCATGAGGCACCTTACTGTTGTTTTTCCTTTCAGATTCCTAAGGGATGAGTATGCACCCTTGATGAGGCTCATTATGCGCTACTTCACTTGTGAGGGCATATTTTCACGTTTATATTCGTACCATATCCGTTTGTTGATGCATTTCACCCGGGTACGAATGATGAACATTCCATTTTTCATGTGCCGAAATATAGAGAAGATGGTTCCCGTAGTGCAAAGGAGGAATCCCGCACAGCAGCTCAAAAGTATATATCATTATGCACTGATCGAGATCATAGTGATGCATCAGTTGGCACAGCAGGGTATTGCTTGGGAGGATTTCATTTCTCGTGATTTCTTCATGGTGCCACAGCCACCTCCTGAGGTTGTCCGTGATGAGGGAGGGCCTTCAGAGCAGTTTGATATTCCTGAGCCAGAACATGTCAGCACTCCTCCAGCATATGTTACATATCAGAGAGGCCACAAGGTCTTATTTGCATCTGCACAGCGAGTATTATCTCCACATCAGGTGGAAGGGGTCTCGCCTTCTTCATCAGCACAGCGAGTGTTATCTCCACATCAGGTGGAAGGGGCCTCTTTTTCGACAGCAACACAGGTACAAGATAGAGGCAAGCAGCCCAAGATTGATGAGGGGCCATCAGGTGATCCAGGCATAGATGTTGTTGACCTTGATATCATTTCTCCTAGCCTAGAGTCAAAGGAGATCATCCAGCAACTAAGGGATGCAAATGACTTGTTGCAACAAAAGTTGGAGATGGAAAATTGGACAATTACTTGTTTAGAGCAGCGCAACAAGCAATTAGAGGATGAACACTCTCTTGATGAGTTGCGGAGGATCCGAGAAGACCGAAACTTGGCTCGCAAGAGACCCGGTGATTTGACACCTAAGGAGAAAAGCTCTATGCTCATTTAGGTGAAAACACATTTAGAGAGGTTGATATCAAAGACAAATAGGAACAAAGACATGCTCCGCCACATGAAGAACCATTATTGGGCCCGCATGCATGTATGCAAAGCAAAAATGAAGGTACTTAAAGCACGCTTGGCCAAGGCACTAAAACAGAGGAAACGGTCCGATCCACTTCAAATTTTGGCTGAAGCTACCTTGAGGGCGAATGGTGCTCAATGATACACCTCCAGCTCAAAATTTAGGAAATTTGGAGCAATTTTGGTCAATTTTGATTTTTTTGTGCTAAACACAGGTTTTTGCCCTCAAAGCATAGCGCGCGCGCGCTACCGTTAAGTTAGGGAGGTCCATTTCAGGAAAAATCGGCATTTTTGGATTTGTCATGGAAAAATACACTTGCTCAGCCACTTCCAAGAAGTTTCATGAAGATTTGAGCCCCCAAAGGGTCAAAAAACAAGCAAAAAATGACCTTCTGCCACTTTTTGGACACACAGGAAGCAGTCTTGGGAGATTGCAATTTTGGAGGGGTAAATGGCCACCAAATTGAGAAATGCCACTTGGGCTGGAGAGTAGACATCCAAACCTTTCCAGCAAGCCCACTTGTGCCTCATTGGGATGCCAGGAAGTGCCTTAAAAGTGGCCTGAAAGGTGCGCTACGCGTTGGGAAATGGCGCGCTACGCGTTGGGGAAATTGGCCAGTTTTGCATCTTCAGCATAGGAAAACGCAACAGTGACTAGTTTTGACTTTTTGGTTGGATTTTTCATCCCCCTTGATGTATTTGATGTAATTTCATGATTGACATGACACTTTTTACCTATTCTAGAAGATTCATTCATAAAATGGCAAATAATTAATGAATGAATTGGTTTCCTAGCTTATAGAGGCAAGTTGTTTTGATTGCCTAGATTGTAGTGCTCAATTTAGAATTGGTTGAAACAGCTCCTAGAATGATGAGCTCGACCTGTAGAGGGAAGGAAGTGTGTTATCTTGACTATATTATGTACTTTCTTAGTCATTTTCATGGTTGGACTCTTGAGGGATAAGCTTAGACTATTTTACAAATCCTCCTTTTATTTCTATATCCCCTATAGTTACACATCCTAAATCCACAATCAATTCTCCCTCCTCGTCACATATCGCTTCTTCTCTGCCTACACCTCCCTATACCCCTCATACTACAGCTACACTAACTCCACCTGCTACTCCTAGACCCAATCTACCTAAAGCAATGGCTGCTCGGTTCGTCCCACTTGCTCTTCCTCAAAATCTGCATGATATGCCAACTGATTATCAAAGTAAAATTCCCATGTTTGATGGCACTCCTCAGGGTGTTTCCGCTCAGCAGCATATAGACAAGATGACAACTTTCTTTGATCTATATGAGATATATGAGGAAGATGTAAATATGCGTTTGTTTGTACAAACATTCGATGAAGAAGTAAGAAAATGGTTCAGAGGTTTGACAGCTAGAAGCATACCCACATTGGAAGAACTTCAGAAGCAGTTTCTAGATCGATGGGAAATCAGAAAGGATCCACTTCAGATCAATGATGAGTACAAAAATCTCAAACGTAATCATGGTGAGTCTATCCAAGATTACATTATCAGATTTAACACAGTTTACAATGTTATTCCAGATGATTTAAGACCATTTAGAAAATCAGCACTTCTCAAATTCCCGGATGGCTTTGATCCGGAGATGGCCTATTCATTGCGAGATAGAGATCCGCCTACCTTGGAGGATATGTAGAAAATCGTCGTTAGTGTTGAATCTAATTTGAATGATAAAAGAGCAAGGATGAAAGCCGAAAAGTGAGTGACAATCAAAGAAGAAGCGTCTACATCAGATCAGCTCCTTCGCAAGGTAGAAAGGGTGGAAAGGTTGCTAGAAAACACTCATCTCAGCAAGCCGGAACCGCAGATCCGTAATCCTAATTTCCGAGGTCCACAACAGCCACAATGCAGAATCAAGCAGCGTGAAACAAGGGCACAAGAAACAACAGTTCAGCAGCAAGTAAAACCTCCGCTTCAGCAGAATTTTGTTAGTCAAGAATCCGAGGATGAAGGTGATACTATAGGAGAGGAAAATCATTTTTTCACTCCTGATGATCTGCCTACTTATATTACAAAAGAAGAAGAATTGATGAGAAACTCCATCATCCAACAGGATGAGGATTATATCTTATCAAATGATGCAGCCCTCGTGGAAGAATCGGAGGAGTACCAAAGAGGATATCTCAATGCTTTGTCCACTCAGCAGAGACAATTAAGAAATCGAGCTGTTCCCATAAATCCCATTCAGACAAAGAAAGATACTTTAGCAAAAAATGATTCAGCTTCCCCACAGACAAAAGGAAAAGATATAATTGATCCCCCAGCAAGTCAATCATCTTCAGCAGATAAGGTAAATCAGCCACCAAGCATAATGAAGGATAAAGTTGAAAGAAGAGAAGTTCCGGCCAAAGAAGGTGAAAAAGTTTCAGCATTTAGTTTGGAGAATGAAATTTCAAAGCTGAAAGTGTCTATTCCATTGACTGAAATCATGAAAAACACCACCTACCGAGGTCAAATTTCCAAAATTCTGAATATTGATCCAATGCTTGACACGGTAAATGTAGAAGATGAACAGCCGGAATTAATTTTTGGGCCTGCTTTGAATGGTGAGTCTCCTGAAAATGATTTTCCTCCCTTCTATATCAGTTTGAGGTTGCACGAGTATATTTTACATAATTCTATGTTTGACTCGGGTGCTTCGCACAATTTGATGCCAAAAGCAATCATGGAAAGGCTGGGATTGGACATCACAAGAAAATATCATGATTTGTATTCATTTGATTCCAGTCGGGTAAAGTGCATTGGATTGATCAAGGACTTGGTGGTAAGCATAAATCAAATTCCAGCTAAGAATGTTTTGATGGATGTGGTTGTGGCGGATATTCCTCCGCGTTTTGGTATGTTGCTTTCAAGATCTTGGGGAGCTAAGTTGAAAGATACACTTCAGCTAGACTTTTCTTATGCTACAATTCCAGTCTTCGGTCAAATGAGAAAGTTATATCGGGAGCAAAAGATGAAATACATGATAACTAGCAAAGAAAAGCCAATAAATCATCCTGTAAATTATGTACATACAGATTTGGAGTCGTTTGTTTTGTTTGCTGATAATTTTAATGAGGTAGATAGTCAGTTAGTTCAGGCAGAAGATATACCAGAAATTACTGAAAATTTTAGAGAAGTTCTACAAAAGGAAAGAGAAGAAAAGTCAGCTGCCATGAGGCAAACAGATGAAGCTAAGGAGCAGCAAACAAAAAAAACAGAGGCAACACAGTTTCAGCAGTTGGAGGAAGATGAAGATGGTATTTGGACCATGGATTTCGATGGCGCTGTGGGCAGCGATGGTGCTGGTATTGGTGTGTGGATTCGAAGTCCCTTTTATGCCCGAGACAAAGTCCCAAGCAAGGTGAGAGTGTGCTCTTATAAATTAGCATTTGATTGTTCAAACAATGAGGCAGAATATGAAGCTCTTATTGCTGGCCTTAAAATTCTTCGCAAGCTGAAAGCAAAGAAGATTGCAGTCTATGGCGACTCCGAGTTGGTGATAAAGCAAGTTAAAGGTGAGTTTCAGGCCAAGCATCCTCGCATGAGAGCATATCGAAATGTTGTCCTAGATATTTTGAAATTATTTTCTGAACATACTTTGACATGTGTGCCCGCATACAAAATGGTGTTGCTGATGCATTGGCCAAGGCAGCAAGTAACTTAAAAATTCCAATGAATTCCAGCAACAAATTTGAGATTTATGTGAAACACCGACCCATAGTTCTGGATAATCAACGATGTTGGCAAGTCTTCCAGGATGATGAAGAAATCAAATATTTTCTACAGATTGAAGGTGAGTTTAAAGACATTTCCATAGATACGGAATCAGATGTGGTAAATCAAATGGATGTGCTGCAACTTAAGGATAATTTTATTCTTAAAGGATTGATTCCTTTGGAAGAGCTGTTTGATCAAGATGATGTGGCCCGCAAGCCGACATTGAGACCAACTAAAGAAGGTGTTGAGTAGGTAAGCATTGGAGCAGCTGAGAATCCTAAGATGGTAATGTTATCTAAGTCATTGTCACCAAAGGTAAAGAAGGAGTATGTCAGATTGTTGTCTTCGTTTTCTAATGTCTTTGCATGGGATTATTCAGATCTGGAAACATATGATACTAATATCATTCAGCATACTATTCCTATAAAGCCAAATCAAAAGCCTTTCCGCCAAAAGTTGAGGAGAATCAATCCTAAATTGCTACCATTGATAGAAAAAGAAGTGAATAGGTTGTACAAGTCTGGAATCATAGTACCTATCATATTTTCCGATTGGATATCAAATTTGGTACCCGTAAGAAAGAAGACCAGTGAGATCCGTTTATGCATTGACTTCAGAAATTTGAATAAGGTGTCTTTAAATGCCCAAAATGGATCATATATTGTAGCGATTAGTTGGAGCATCAAGGATGTTGCTACTCGATGGCTATTCCGGGTACAATCAGCTTTGCGCATGAGGATGATCGTGATAAAACTGCATTCACTACTCCATGGGATACATTTCATTATGCAAAAATGCCATTTGGTTTGAAAAATGCAGGTGCCACTTTTCAGCGTGCGATGGACATGGCCTTTGCCAATGAGAAAGATGTCTTTTTAGTTGTTTACCTTGATGATTTGACTGTATTTTCAAAATCTGATGAAGAACATTTATATCACTTGCAAATTGTTTTTCAAAAGTGCAGAAAATATGGTATTTCACTGAATCCAAAGAAGAGTCTTTTCGCCATGAGTGAAGGCAAGCTCTTGGGTCACATCATTTCCAAAGATTGTATCCGTATAGATCCTGCATGTGTTGAAGCTATTCAGCAACTTGAGCAGCCCCGGAACAAAAAAGAAATACATTACTTTAATGGTAAGCTGAATTTTCTGCGTCGCTTCATTCCAAATCTTGCTGAGCATCTTAGAGAAATCACAAACATGCTGAAAAAGGACAGCCAGCTAAAGTGGACCGAAGAGGCGGTAAAATATTTTAATTTGGTACAGTTGGTTTTATCTTCAGCCCCTACTCTAATCAGTCCAGATTACACACAAGATTTTATTTTGTTTTCATTTGCTTCTGAGCACACATTGGCAGCTGTATTAATGCAAAAAAGAGATGGAGTTGAGAAGCCCATTGCTTTTTTCAGCCGTATTATTAGAGATGGAGCATTAAAGTATAACATCATTGAAAAACAAGCACTTGCACTCGTGAAGGCCCTGAAGGATTTCCGTGTGTATGTATTGCATTCCCACATTATAGCTTATGTTCCTAACGCGGCAGTAAAGGATGTGTTGGTACAGACAGAACCGGAAGGAAGGCAGGGAAAGTGGATTGCTACATTATTAGAGTATGATGTGGAAATTAAACCCACTAAGTTGATCAAAGGGCAAGGTCTTGCCAAATTGATGGCTGAGACAAATCTACATGTCCTAGACATCAATTTGATAGCTGCCATGTCCGATGAAGATGAGGAGAATTCAGTACAACAGGTATCTGACATCTTTATTTCTTCTCCTTGGTATGCTGATATTGTATATGTACTTCAAAATTTGTCTTCACCTCCCGGGATGCCTTGAAATAAAAGTAGGACATTGAAGTTGAAAGCAGCCAAGTTTTGCATCCTTAAATTTGCACTATATTGGAAAGACCCTGGTGGAATATTGCTGAATTGTTTGGTTGAGGAGGAAGCCAAAACAGTGGTGGAAGATTTTCATAAAGGTGATTTTGGGGGTCATTTGTTTTGGAAGACTACAGCAAATAAGATCCTAAGAGCAGGTTTTTATTGGCCTTCATTGTTTTCAGATGTATATAAAGCTGTTAAGAGTTGTCATGAGTGCCAAATTTTTCAAGGGAAACAGAAATTGCAGCCATTGCCTCTCAAACCAATTGAAGTTAGCGCACCATTTCAGCAGTGGGGCTTGGATTTTATCGGTGAGATTCATCCGGCATCGTCAGGACAGCATAGATGGATATTGACAGCTATAGATTACTTCACGAAATGGATTGAAGCCATTCCCACCCGGCAGGCCACAGATGCGGTAATTATTTCTTTCCTTGAAAATAATATACTGTCACGTTTTGGCTGTCCAAGTAAGTTAATTACAGATAATGCAATAGCATTTAAATCAAAGAGAATGGTTGATTTTTGCTACAAGTATAATATCAGCTTGGGGCATTCTACCGCCTACCATCCGCAAGGAAATGGGTTGGAAGAATCTTCAAATAAGTCCTTGGTAAATATCATTAAAAAGTTGCTGGAAATCAATAAGAAGAGCTGGCATAAAAAGTTAGTGAATGCACTGTGGGCTGATAGGGTAAGTCATAAAAATTCAATTGGCATGTCTCCTTTTGAGTTGGTGTACGGGATAGATGCAGTGTTTCCTACTTCGCTTGCTATTCCGGTAGTCAAGTTGCTTCAAGAAGCTGATAGTAAGGAAGACCCCATGCAAAGGCGGATTAATCAAATGATTCATTTACAACAGACACGGGAGGAGGTCCTTCACAATAATCTCAAGTTGCAAGAGCGCATAAAGAAGATTTATGACAGGAAAGAAAAATCAGATGACTTCCAAATAGATGATGTGGTTTTGAAGTGGGATGCTCGGAATGAAGACAAAGTGAAGCACGGCAAATTTGATAATTTATGGAAGGGTCCCTATAAGATCGCAGCATATCGTGGCCAAAATGCTTTTCTTCTCAAGGAAATGAATGGAGATGATTATCTCGGAGGTTCGATCAATGGTCGACTGCTGAAGAGGTACCATGTCTGAGCACTTTCTGTTCTTGTCACCATCATTGTATATACCGTTTTACTTCTGTTTTATCGCATGTGCGTGCTGATCTTTCATCCTCAGTTTGGGGCTCGCGGTGAAGGCTATAATTATGAAGATGGAGATTGGTTGGTTTGAGGTTTGTCAAGGTGTTTTTATCAGTCCATTTTCTGTCCATAATTGAGTTAGTTTGGGTCAAAGTTGTGTCCAATTTTCAGTCAAATCTGCAGTTATTAAAGCTGTCAGAATTCGTGTCAAATGAGTAAATAATGACTCCATCGCCCAATGGTTGAAAGCACTGGTCTACTCTCCCAGAGGTTTGCGGTTCTTGGCACCTCCAAGGAGCTACCATACCCATTGGAGCCAATGTTAGAGTCGGTCTAGTAGCCCTCCACCAGAGATCAAAGCTCTTTGCATTTCATGATTAGGTGTCCCATCAGTGTGATCATGTTGCATTCCGTTAGGCATGCCATAATCCTGGTGGAGGGAGTTTGTGTCGTTATTCCCCTCTTGTTTGGCACTGCTGGTTCAGGTTTGTTCAAGTAAATAAAGTCCTCAAAGGGTCATTCATCTTGCTTTAAGTTTTAAGGTCTTAGGTCTAGGGTTGAGTCCATTTTTGTCTTGAGAGGTCATAAAGGACCAGCAGGCTAGAGGGATGTTCTTCCTTAAATATTTTTTCAAAGATTCTCATCATTGTACAGCTAAATTTTCACTCTGTTCTCAAAAACTCTGTTTTTGAAAACAAAGGTCATTATCTCATTTTGTAAAAATTCTCAAAATTTCAAATTCTTCAAATGTCGAAGTGTAGCCTTGGTCTCCTTTTCCAAAGCATCCTAGAAGCTATCCCTGCAAAAGTTTTCAGAAGAAATCATCATTTCAACCAATTTTTCAAAGAAATTAAATCAAAGGTCAGAGCCAATTAATTCAAAAAGTGTCAACACTCAAAACATTACAAAGTGGGTTTTGGGCAAGTAAAAATTAAAAGGAAGCCTATAAAAGCATGTCACTCCTCATTTGCAAACTCATTTGCCTCTCACAAGCTAAGTGTAACCTTGCAAAGGTGATTTGAGGAGTTCTTGAGCAAGTCGAGCAGTTTCAGGGGCGCGCTATGCGTCAGGAGAGGCGCGCTATGCGTCAGGGGCGCGCTACGCGTCAGGCAGACTTTTCCAGTGTTAATTTACAAGTGCGCTACGCGTCAGGGGCGCGCTACGCGTTGGGCAAGGCACGCTACGCGTTGGGGATTCAGCTCAAAAACCTGTCAGCAAGTCATTAAAACGATTTTTCTCTCAGGTAAAGTGCAGGCAGGCTTCTCCTCTATGCCTAAATTTGGTTTTGCACAATGAAAAAGAGAATTAATGTGTTCAAATTCTATGTAAATGATAAATCAAAACCCTCTCTTGTTATGGAAAATTTAAAGTTTCAATGGCACTAGGGTTTTAAATTTCTCTTGCTGTCCAAGGTTGCCCTTTGTAAATTCCTTTTTCCCTCATTTTCATCACTTTTCTCCCTCAAATTTTCCCTTGAAATTTCATCATTCTCCTCTTTAAAATTCCTAAAAGCATATTTAATTCCTAAAACCTACTTCTCTTTAAAATCCCATAATTTGGTAATTTCCAATGTTTGTTTTCCCTAAATTCCTTCTTTGTGTTTGTTCTCCCTAATTCCCACATGTTCCCCTATCCCTAACAATTCCCTTGCATTTATGTCCCCTTGGTGGCAACATTTGAAAAAGTCAAAAAGCAGTTAATTGGGTGCCAAGTCAGCAATATATTTCAGTCATCTTGCCTTCATAACCATGTCAAAAACCGAATCAGATTATGAGCAGAGCTATGACAGTGGTTCAACACTAAAGGTAGAAGTGCTAAGGAGGCATCATAAGGGTGGTAAGGGTGGTTAGCATGTTAGAGAGGAGCCCACTTCATTGGCTCATTTGCAAGCTTGTCCACTTGCAATGTCATGTTTTCGATATCAATCATGCTTTGGATATTGTGAGAGGATCTCACAAATTCAACACCATAGAGAGCTGGTCCGCTTGTTTTTCCTACATTTGCACAATGGCCATGTTAACCTTGCAGGAGTAGATTTCACCTTATCACCTGAAATGATTGCTCAAGCCACCAGGATACCAAATGTTGGGGAAGAATGGACCAAGCGCAAGTGGCTAGACAAATTTCATTATCAACCATACATCAAACCTGGATGCATGAGGCACCTTACTGCTGTTTTTCCTTTCAGATTCCTAAGGGATGAGTATGCACCCTTGATGAGACTCATTATGCGCTATTTCACTTGTGAGGGCAGATTTTCACATTTATATTCGTACCATATCCATTTGTTGATGCATTTCACCTGGGTACGAATGATGAACATTCCATTTTTCATGTGCCGAAATATAGAGAGGATGGTGCCCGTAGTGCAAAGGAAGAATCCCGCACAGCAGCTCAAAAGTATATATCATTATGCATTGATCGAGATCATAGTGATGCATCAGTTGGCACAACAGGGTATTGCTTGGGAGGATTTCATTTCTCGTGATTTATTCATGGTGCCACAGCCACCTCCCGAGGTTGTCCGTGATGAGGGAGGGCCTTCAGAGCAGTTTGATATTCCTGAGCCAGAACATGTCAGCACTCCTCCAGCATATGTTACATATCAGAGAGGCCACAGGGTCTTATTTGCATCTGCACGGCGAGTATTATCTCCACATCAGGTGGAAGGGGTCTCACCTTCTTCATCAGCACAACGAGTGTTATCTCCACATCAGGTGGAAGGGGCCTCACTTTCAACAGCAGCACAGGTACAAGAGAGAGGCAAGCAGCCCAAGATTGATGAGGGGCCATTAGGTGATACAGGCATAGATGTTGTTGACCTTGATATCATTTCTCCTAGCCTAGAGTCAAAGGAGATCATCCAGCAACTAAGGGCTGAAAATGACTTGTTGCAGCAAAAGTTGGAGATGGAAAATTGGACAATTACTTATTTAGAGCAATGCAACAAGCAATTAGAGGATGAACACTCTCTTGATGAGTTGTGAAGGATCCGAGAAGACCAAAACTTGGCTTGCAAGAGACCCGGTGATTTGACAGCTAAGGAGCAAAGCTCTATGCTAATTCATGTGAACACACATTTAGAGAGGTTGATAGCAAAGGCAAACAGGGACAAGACATGCTCCGCCACATGAAGAACCATTATTGGGCCCGCATGCATGTATGCAAAGCAAAAATGAAGGTACTTAAAGCACGCTTGGCCAAGGCACTAAAACGGAGGAAACGGTCTGATCCACTTCAAATTTTGGCTGAAGCTACCTTGAGGGAGCATGGTGCTCAATGATACACCTCCAGCTCAAAATTCAGGAAATTTGGAGCAATTTGGTCAATTTTGAATTTTTTGTGCCAAACACAGGTTTTTGTCCTCAAAGCGTAGCGCGCCGCGTGCTACCCTTAAGTTGGGGAGGTCCATTTCAGGAAAACTCAGCATTTTTGGATTTGTCATGGAAAAATACACTTTCTCAGCCACTTCCAAGAAGTTTCATGAAGATCTGAGCCCCTAAAAGGTCAAAAAACAAGCAAAAAATGACCTTCTGCCACTTTTTGGACACACAGGAAGCAGTCTTGGGAGATTGCAATTTTGGAGGGGAAAATGGCCACCAAATTGAGAAATTCCACTTGGATTGGAGGTTAGACATCTAGAAATTTCCAGAAAGCCCACTTGTGCCTCATTTGGATGCTGGGAAGTGCCTCAAAAGTGGCCTGAAATGCGCACTACGCATTGGGAAATGGCGCGCTACGCGTTGGGGAAATTGGCCAGTTTTGCATCTTCAGCACAGGAAAACGCAGCAGTGACTAGTTTTGACTTTTTGGTTGGATTTTTCATACCCCTTGATGTATTTGATGTAATTTCATGATTGACATGAAATTTTTTACCTATTCTAGAAGATTCATTCATAAAATGGCAAATAATCAATGAATGAATTGGTTTCCTAGCTTATAGAGGCAAGTTGTTTTGATTGCCTAGATTGTAGTGCTCAGTTTATAATTAGTTGAAATAGCTCCTAGAATGATGAGCTCGACCCATAGAGGCAAGGAAGTTTGTTAGCTTGCCTATATTATGTACATTCATAGTCATTTTCATGGTTGGACTCTTGAGGGATAAGCTTAGACTGTTTTACACCTTGTATCTCTGCAATTTTGGCAAAGGAAAGACCAGGGTTTTGTAGCACTATTTGGGATTCCTGTGGTTACTTGTGTTGATGGTGTGTTTCTCTCATGTACTTGTAAGTTTTTTATGTGTATCATTTTCTTACTATTCTCTTCTGCAAATTAAGTAAATGAAGTGTTAAGGTAGAATTCATGGTTTCTATGCTCTGCCTTTAAGTTTTCTTAATATCAATGTTTTCATCTGTTTAAGGAGAACTCTCGATTGTTTCTTGCTCTCCTTATCTCCTCACTGGTCATATCCATCCATTCACTTATTTCAAAGGCATCAAGAAAATCTCCTACCTTGCCCCAAAAAGACCTCTGCAAAAACTGTGTCTCATCCCCGCACCAAAAATTGTCGTGCTCAGTTTTCCAACAAAACCCTAAAAATTTAAAATCAAACTTTCCCCATCAGTTTACTAGCCTAAAATCAGTGTTCTTTATTGGTCATCTTAGCCCTTTGAAGACATTTTGCCGAAATAGACCCGGAGAGAGCTCTCTCCTGTCCCCGTAGGGCTAGCTACTGTAGAGCTATAACTAGGGTCTCTCACACCGCTAATTATTCCACATTAATAAGTCAATCCGGGAAAATTTTGTTATTGCAAGAAGTAGCTCAATCCGAGGCTATTTGTCCGAGTAATTCTTAGTAGTACAGTGTTCAGAGGATTCAAAGGAAAACAGATGCTAAGATGTAACTAAACTAACCCAAAAGATGGAATCACACAAAACAGTTGATCAGTCAAGGGTATGGAAGCAATAACCCATCCTTCTAGAAATTGATTAAAGAAGGGAAATTAGAGCATGGACTTATAGGTCTGGGAGCTAAGCAGCATCTTGCTGAGGCTCACTACAGCCTTAGGCCTTCTCTCACACCAAAACAACAAAGGCAGGTAAATAAATTAGCGGAAAGTAAAATGGAACAGCAAAACGGAAATGGAACAGCAGTAAATGGAACAGCAGTAAAATGGAACAGCAATAATCAAATGGAACAACAATCCTTAATGATTTATGGAACAACAACCATCACCTGTATGTACATGTTCTACACTAATATAGCAATCTGAGAATATTGGATGATATAACTATGTTTCTAAACAGAATGACGCTACTCTCAAATCCCACAAATATTGTTTCACATAAATCCAATGACAGTAACATTCATACCAGCACTCTATTACAGAAATGGCTGAATAAAGATACAATTCGACCCTGTGTAAATCCAATTATACAGTGCAGAGTCCTTACATGGAGAAATCATTCATTCATTGATCATAACAGAGCATAGCGTATCATATAAAGAATTTATCAGATTGCTAAGTAATAAAGATAAACAAACCACACACAAATCACCGTATAATGATACAAAAGCAAGTGTCCTTCAGAGCCGGGCCCTTAGCTGCCAATGGTACACCGCCTTAGATTACTCCAGACGCAGAGACAGAATAAACACCAAGTCTTTTATATTAATCGCATCCACAAAAGTATAACAAAATCAGGTCTCAGTGAGACTCAATGATTAAAGTTTGTTCTGGAACTGTAAAATTACAAACACGGTCGTCCTCTTGCTTAATGATGTTGTGCCATTATATAAAAGAAATGACGGAGATATCTAGATAATCATAGATAAGTAAAGCAGCGATCCCTCAGGATCGAAGATCCTGAGGGATTCGCTAATCATTCAATCTTTCTTGCGTTCGCCGAGCCGGTATCCCGCATTCTTTTCCTGGACTATTCAATTCTGATTTTGCTTGATCGTGTCCGCATCCGGTTCCCCACTGGAGGAACAGCAGTTATTTTTCCTCTGCTTCTCGCTTTTGGACGGGAACTCCTTGCTCGCACGTCTTCCTGCATAGAAAACATCAATTATTAGCACTTGAGCTTCCTTTGTCTATTTTTGCACATTTTATCAAAATCCTTTATCTTCTTTGAATTCCTAATGCAGAAAAGGTTACAATTATTATTGAAAAACCAGTAGATTGCTTGTCAAAAGCATACCTTCCAAGTGCTCCACACACCCCCCTGCTTACCCTGTTTCATGGCCTCATGAAAACATTATAGTTGACATGCAAGGTGGTGAGAGAATAGGCCGGAGAAGGGATCTCGTGAGGAGGCCGACAACCGTGATGAGCAACTAGATTATCAAAGAACTGATCTATTTGATTTGCAGGCATCTCATACAAGGCATGATATCCAGGTGCAGGGTGCCAAATAATTGGACTGCGAAATCGATACCCCAACCAGGATGGCCCTGCTTGCAGAATCCGTTCCCCATAAAGGTTCAATCGGCTGGCAGCCAGCTCAAAATTCTCATATTTGAATGGTTCCCTGAGCTGGATGCTTGGACTAGAGGTCTAGTATCGAAATTTTGCAGCATCGATGGCAAGATCTTTAATAGTCAGGAAATATTCCAGACCATTTCATATCAAGTCTTCGTGCATGGGTCCTAATATCTCGATGACACCTGGGATCCTCATAAGACTCCTATGCTCTCTCCATAGCGTCACTGGGTTTCTAGGTTCAGCTCGTATCCACAAGTCTAGGCTATTTTCTTGTCTCTGAAAGGTGTTATAAGCTCTGAGCCATTTCAGCTGATTGACCCCAAATGAGATGAAGGCTTGGAATTATATATCGCCAACAAAAGGGCCAGGATTTAAATCAGTTTCCTGGTCTAGCACAAGGTTGTGCAAGTAAAACTCGCACAATAACCTTTGAACCTTAACCCCATAATGCTTGCAACAGTCTATAAAATCATTAACAGTGTTGATGTGGATAGGTGCTCCTGCCCTAACGGCTTTTATTTTCAATCTCAAATATCTTTCAAGAAAAAATAAAGCATAATTTTTAGCAGGGGCCCTACAAGTCAAAACGTCATTATATAAGGAACACACAATGTCCATCTGCTTAACAACACTATCTAATCGACGAGTTACCTTAGAAACCTTTTCTTGTTCCTTCTGCCATCCCTCAAAGGCTTGGCTTTCGGATTGACTAATACTCCGAAGTTGTTGTTGTAACTCTTCGTATTTCTCCCGGGGGATTGCTTGCTCTCTTAGTTGTTCAGCTTCTTGTTGGGCTTGCTTCATCATCCTATGCAAGGTTCTCGTTTTTGTATCCTTTTTCCATTGAGTCGTAGAGGCCGGGAATTTTGCCTGAAACTTTTTATTGCGCTGTTTAGAGTTCAGAACCCGAATAACCCCTGAGGGTGGTGCCTCTGTTTGGATCCCCTTATTCTCTTTCTCTTTCTTGACACGAATGAAAGGCTGCTGAGGTCCCCCTGCCATTGGAACATCTTGTTGTTCTTCTCCCTTAATTGGAATGTCAGTTTGTTCTCCAGGGTCAGATGGAACAACAGTCTGTTCCTCTATGTTATTTGGAACAACACCCTGTTCCTCATTATCATTTGGAACAGCAGACTGTTCCTCGGCAGTAGGTCTCCTGATGGGGTTTCGACCAACAAAACGGGTTCTTGTCCTCGGGGTTTTTGCTGTAGTGGCCCTCCTCCTTTTCCTTGTGGTCCTTTGTATTCTCAAATTGGCTTTCAAAATTCGAATTTTCTGTCGGAGCCTGGCTATAGTGCCCAGCAACCTCTGCTGTTTCTTTCTTAATTTCTTAATTTCCTTTGCCTCGGCAGAGGGTTTGGCCCCTTAAGCTCGCTCCTTCTTTATCTGGGATATCTTCCAGCGTCCTGGGGACAGACTGTCCCTGATTGTTGTCTTCAATTTCATTATCATAACCAGGCAGGTTTTCTTCTCCTGCCTTTTCTGCATGTACTTCCTCGGGTAGTTCTTCCTCTGCGGGACTGTCAGGGACGCCTGCTGTGCAGGAGGGCTGGCCATATTCCCCCATATTGGCCAAAACTGCTGCCAATTCCTCCTCACCTACAGGGTCCTGCGACGGGCTACCCCTTGGCTGTGTTATTTCTTCTTCTTGATTGCCCTCTTCAGTAACCCTTTCTTCCTCAGAGTGCTCATCTTCTTGGTTGCTCTGTTCGGTGGCCATTTCTTCCTCAGAGTGCTCATCTTCTTGGTTGCTCTGTTCGGTAACCATTTCTTCTTCTTCTGGCTGGCCAGTCCCGGGCCCTGATTGCTCAGCATTTCCTTTGGAGGGTCCTCCTTCTGGTTCTGGAGGTTCGTCCGCAATTTCAATTGGCTGGGCCGTTGTTCCCTGAATTCTTTCCAACCTTCCTCGTATCCGGGCCAGCCAAGCTGACTTCCTTGGTCTCTCAGGTTGGTCGGGTGCGCTAGCAGGTTCTCTGGGTTCCTCTGGTCGTTCTGGCATATCGGAAGGTTGTTTCCGTTTTGAAGCGGCATGTCTTTCTGCTGCTGACTCCTTGCGTTTCTCTAATCGTTCCGGTGTGCTAGAGGACTGTTCAGGTTTTGGGGGTGGTGCAGCCGATCCTCCTTCGACTATTGCGATCAGTTCCTCCCAAGTGCTTTGCTGTTGAGTGAGACTGTGGCTCACTATCAACCGAATCAGCCCATGGTGGCTAACGACTGCATCTATGTGCTGGGCCTTCCTCAGGCTTCGGGCCGCGTCATGTAGTAGCGAATTTAAAAGTGCAGGGAGATTTACAGAACATTTTCCTTTTAAAACAGCTAAAAGTTTCAGGTGACGAGGTCTTACCACGTCTTTTCTCCCTTCGCAGGTGATATAACTTTGTACTGTCTTCGCTAGCTCGGTCCAGGGTTCCCCTAGTGTTGCCGGCAGAACTCCTTTCCCTTTGACTGTCAAGCTTTGGCCTTCGTCCTAGAAAATTTCCATAGCTTTTTGTAATCTTTCCTTCTTCAGCGTCCATATGGGTCCAGCAGCTGGTAATCCTGAGACTTCTGCGATGATATCCTCTGTAACCGCTATCTACTTTCCTCCTACTATGGAGTAATTTTCCTGCAAATTCTACAGGAATTCCAACGCCACCGCTTCATTTGATTCTTGCAGGCGGCTGAAGTAATTCAACCATCCTACGTTTTCCAGGATTTTGCGAGCAGCAGCAGAAACTGTCAGCTTGTGAGGTTGGCTTCGGACCGTCTTTCCGCCCATGATTCTACTCAGAAATGGAACAGCAACTGCTTGCGGTGTTTGCGACGCAGAGAGGATGATCGTTGCCAAATTTTGGAAAAGATCACCGAGCATGCAACGAAAAAAGAGATCGTGGATGGCAATTTCCATAGAATGGAATCATCATACCGTTAAACCATGCCATTCCTTCATACATTATTTCGCTCGAATGGCGTGCAGCCACATAATCATGGAGTAATGAGATTACCTTCCCCCCGCGATCTGATAGGCTGTCCCCAACCGTCAAAGAGAGGAGCAGCAGCCAGTCAAAGGTCCAATCATAAAGTACAGCATATGAAATTATGCCATGTTTTAGAAAAACAACGAAATGCCGAAACCGAGGCAAAAAGGTAGATCGCGTTTTATATAAGAGCCTGCGTGATATAATGAGGAGCTAGGGGATGGGACGTCTGTCAAGCGTACGAAGTCTCCAGTGGTCACTATCAGTTCCGTTGCCATGATTGGTGGTAATGAATATTCATGCGATATATACATCGGGTGTGACATATGATCTTTGCAAAGGATAAGAGACAGAAAAATTTAATATCATACCTGTTGGTGTAATTATTACGACTTCTATGCCATTACCAGAGCTCTGCTGCCAACAGGCGTTCATAACCTTGGCAGAGTTGTTTATTTCACCCTCCGGAACCATGACCCTTTGTGTATATTCTAAAGAGTGCTTTGTCAAAATGCAGGCCATTATGCTGGCTTGGTAACTAGATAGCCATAATGCCATTCACAAGGTAGGCGCGAAACGTGGTCAGGCCGGCTCGCGATGAGACCCCCTGTTCCAAGGTTTGCTTGTTAATTTACCTTCGGACCATATCCCTGGTGTGGTGGCCGTTATGGGAATGCCACTTCGCTTCCATCCTTATGATCATGGTAGGTCGGCTCTTAATGAGACCCCCTATCCTGCATTTGACAATTTTCATATTTTGTTTTTGTTTTCTTTTGCAGAGCACCTCTCTTGTTTATTTTCACATAAGGGTGGTTCCGCACTCCTTAAGAGCGGGGAATGGTGGAAGAAGTCTTATGATCCCAACAGATAGATATAAATCGTTCGTTCTTACTCCTAAGTAATGATCAAGAAAGATTTTTAGGGGAATCATCATGATAAAGATCACCAACCAGGGTACCGGTAAATGACAATGACAGCGAAGATGAAAAGTTCACGTCCCTCCTCTTGTCCTCTTATACACACTGGCTTCATAGTGATAGCGATTTATGATGTGCTGATTTCGGTATATCATGGTTTATGTTCACCGCATAAGCTCATTGCTGTATCTAAAAGATTGAGGAGAACATGGGGGCAAAGCATCCTCCATAAGGGCAAAAACATGTCGATGGCATTCCTGAGAGAAGAATTCATTCGTAGGATACCATTTCTTTGAGAGGAACAACGGAAAATCAAAAATGTTGTTCCTTTTGAGAAAGGAACAACAAAGACACTCAAATGTTGTTCCTTTTAAAAAGGAATAGCAGACATACTCAAGTGTTGTTCCTTTTCGCAAAGGAACAGCAAAAACACGCAAATGTTGTTCCTTTTGAAAAGGAACAGCAGAATCACACAGGTGCCGTTCCTTTTCGCAAAGGAACAGCAAAAACACACAAGTGTTGTTCCTTTTCGCAAAGGAACAACAAAAACACACAAGTGTTGTTCCTTTTAGCAAAGGAACAGCAAAAACACACAAGTGCTGTTCCTTTTCGCAAAGGAACAGCAGAAACACGCAAAGGCTGTTCCTTTTGAAAAGGAATAGCAAAATCACATAAGTGCTGTTCCTTTTTGCAAAGGAACAACAAAAAGCACAAGTGATGTTCCTTTTCGCAAAGGAACAACAAAAACACACAAATGTTGTTTCTTTTCACAAAGGAATAGCAAAATCACACAAGTGTTGTTCCTTTTTGCAAAGGAACAACAGAAACACGCAAAGGTTGTTCCTTTTGAAAAGGAACAGCAAAATCACACGAGTGCTGTTCCTTTTTGCAAAGGAACAACAGAAACACGCAAAGGCTGTTCCTTTTGAAAAGGAACAACAAAATCACAGAAGTGTTGTTCCTTTTCGCAAAGGAACAGAAAAAAGCACAAGTGTTGTTCCTTTTCGCAAAGGAACAACAAAAACACACAAATGTTGTTTCTTTTCACAAAAGAACAACAAAATCACACGAGTGATGTTCCTTTTTGCAAAGGAACAGCAGAAACACGCAAAGGTTGTTCCTTTTGAAAAGGAACATCAAAATCACACAAGTGCTGTTCCTTTTCGCAAAGGAACAGCAAAAAGCACAAGTGTTGTTCCTTTTCGCAAAGGAACAACAAAAACACACAAATGTTGTTTCTTTTCGCAAAGGAACAACAAAAACACACCAGTGTTGTTCCTTTTCGCAAAGGAACATAAAAATTTCACAAGTGCTGTTCCTTTTCGCAGAGGAACAAAAAAAACACACTAGTGATGCTCCTTTTGCAAAGGAACAACAAAAACACTTGGAATACAAGCAAAAAAAATCAAGAAAACATATATACAAGATGTTATGTACAAGTTATAAAAATGAATTTCTTAAATTATAGGTGAGGAAGATTTCGCTTCCTCTCCTAAGATTTCCATATCAGTATCTTGTCGTAGCTGCTGACATAAGGATTCCCGAGTGAGTGGCTTTCGATAAAGGCGAACTCGGTGGCCATTTACTTTGAATGCATATCCAGAACCATCAATTGTGATCAGGGTAAGGGTCCCATTGTCATGTACCTTCTGGATTTCGTATGGTCCTAACCATCGAGTCTGGAGTTTCCCTGGGAAGTCCTGAAACCGAGAGTCATATAACAGAGCCCAGTCTCCTTCATGAAAGACTTTATTCTTGATAAGTGCATCATGCCATTTAGCTCGCTGCTGTTGAATCAATGCTGTATTTTGTAATGCAGAGAGCCTGATTTCGTCCAATTCATTAATCTGTTGTAATCGATTGATTTGTGCCTCACTCAAATCTAGGCCGACTTCCTGTGCAGTTCATAGCGTTTGGATTTCGAATTCTATGGGGAAAATTGGCTGCTTTCCAAACACTAATTGATAAGGTGAATAGCCTGTAGTACTTCTCCATGTGGTTCTGTAGGCCCACAGTGCCTCGGGTAGTCGAGTGACCCAATCACGCTTATGCGATGCAATGGTCTTTATTAAAATTGATTATATTACCTTATTACTACTTTCTACTTGCCCATTTCCCTGCGGATGGTATGGGGTTGTGATCTTATGTTGGACATGATAATTGTTAAGTGTTGCAGCTAATTTATTTCCAACAAATTGTGGTCCACCATCGGTGATTATTTCTCTCGGAAGTCCATAACGTACAAACAAATGGAACAAGAATTGTATCACAGAGTCTTCTGTAGCCTTAGGTAATGATTCGGCCTCGACCCATTTAGTAACATAGTCTGTCGCCACCAGAATGTATGTCTTCTGATTTGATGATGGATTAATGGGCCCAACGAAGTCCAGAGCCCATCGTTCAAATGGCTCAATGACCAATTGTGGTCTCAGAGGCATTTCATCGGCTTGGCCAGGTCTTCCTGCTCGCTGGCAGCTGTCACAGGCTTGTGCAATTTTTTTCGCATCCTTGAAAATTGTAGGCCAATAGTATCCCGTCTGCAATACTTTATGTGTTGTTCTCTTTTCAGCGAAATGTCCTCCGCATGGTCCGTCGTGGCAAGCTTTTAGAATGTCTAAGATTTCGTCTTCTCGAATACACCTTCTGATTTGCATGTCTGCCCCTGTATGGAACAAATGGCCTCCAATCCACGAAAACCGAGTGCTCTTCTGAACAATCTGCTTACGTTCCTGAGGGGTTAAGTGTTTTGGTAGCTTACCGACTGCAAGGTAATTGGCGACATCAGCATACCAGGGTGTTCGAACAGGAAAAACAAACAGGTGCTCGTCAGGAAATTGATCTTCCACTGCTGCTGTTTCAATTGCTTTCGGTATTCGTGAGAGGAAATCAGCTACAGGGTTCTCCTTGCCAGGTCGATCCTTGATTGTGATGTCGAACTCCTGCAATAAGATCAACCATCTGGTTATTCTAGCATTCGTAATAGGTTTATTTTCCAAATATTTGATAGCAGAATGATCTGTATATAACACAACAGGATAGCCTGTGATATAATGTCTAAATTTGTTAACAGCATGTATTATAGCCAGGAATTCCTTTTCAGTAACAGTATAATTGAGTTCGGCAGAGGATAAATTTTTGCTGATATAGTAGATAGCATATGGTCTCTTATCCTCTTCTTGCCCTAGGACTGCACCAATTGCTGTATCCGAGGCATCAGATGAGATTTGGAATGGCAAATTCCAGTTTGGTCCTCGAAGGACTAGGGCTGTTGATACAAGCTTCTTCAATTCCTTAAAAGCCTGGTCGCATTTTTCTGTCCACAAGAAATCAACATTGCCAGTTAAAGCATATAGAGGTGCAGCAATACGTGAGTAATGTTCTATAAATCGTCTGTAATACCCAGAAAATCCAAGAAAACTGCGTACCTCCGTTTGAGTAGTGGGGGTAGGAATAAGCAAAAGAATCTGGATTTTAGCCGGGTCTACCTGGATGCGATCTGCTGAGATATAGTGCCCTAGAATGAGCCCTTCTGTCATCACCATGTAACATTTTTCGTGGCTCAGACAAAGTCTGGTAGCGATACAACGTTGTAGGACTTTTTCCAGGGTATCTAGAGCTGGGTCAAAATCATCTCCATATGGTGTAAAGTCATCCATATACACTTCAAGTCCGTCATTTATTAGATCTGCGAAGATACTAAGGACAACCCTTTGGAATGTAGCAGGGGCATTACATAGGCCGAAGGGCAAAACTCGATAGGCAAACATTCCCCAAGGGCAAGTAAAGGTAGTTTTATCCTGGTCTCCAGGGGCGATTTGGATTTGGTTGTATCCGCTGAAGCCGTCCAGGAAAGAAAAGAATTTCTTTCCTGCCAAAGTGTCCAATACTTGATCTATAAATGGGACAGGGAAGTGATCCTTCTGTGTGGCTTTATTTAACTCCCTGTAATCTACGCAAATCCTCCATTTTCCATTTTTCTTGGGTACCACCACCAGGGGAGAGACCCATTTACTGTCGAAGATGGGATAGATAAAATTAACATCTAAAAGTTTCTGAAGTTCGGCTTTTACTACCTCTTTTAGATGGGGGTTAAGTCTTCTTTGCGCTGACGAACAGGTCTTGCATCTTTTTCTATATAGATGTGGTGGGTGCATAATTGGGGATCGATCCCTTTCATGTCAGGGTAATCCCACGCAAATGCTCCTTGATATTTTCGTAACAGATTTACAAACTTTGTTTCTTGGTCTGGTGTAAGGTTGGCGTTGATATTTAGGGCCTTACCAGGTTCAATTTCCACTACTTTACTATTGGCAACAACAGTCACTGGTATTGTTTGGTCATGTGCGTCTTTCAAAGGGTCTTCCTCTAGCTCACTATCAAATGCTACCTCTATCATAAAACAATGTGTGTGAGATCTAGATTCAGTTTGACTAATGAAGTTATTGATGGCATCATCTTCTATTTGATCTTTAAAATCTAAAGCCTTCTGTACAATCAATGGGGATCTGATATTGTTAGTAAGGTATGACACAGGATACTGATTGGTTTTGATCATTGGCAGGCTTGGCTGTGCTGGAGGATATAGAACTAGATTTTTAACATCTGGTCCTTTAGTTATGGTCATGTTTCCCTGTCGGCAACCAATGTAGGCATCGGCAGTAGCAAGCCAAGGTCTTCCTAGTATTAGCGGATGTCCATCCAGTTGGGTTTTTGGATTAATTATCAGGAAATCAGTTGGATATTCCCAGGAGTCTACAGAAACCATGACATCGTATAGAGTGCCTTCTGGTCGAACTACAGATTGATCTGCCAATTCTAGCAAAGTAGAAGTAGGTTCTACTGATGTGATGCCAAGCTTTTGGCAGGTAGAGGTTGTCAAAATATTGATTGCAGCTCCTAGATCAACTAAAGCGTTAGTCAGGGTTTGGCCATAGATTTGGACAGTTACAATTGGATTTCCAGGATCTTCGTATTTGATAGGTGTCTCTTTTCCCGATAATAAGTCAGATAAGGTGCTGACTACTTGGACTCTTGGGTTAGTGGTTATATTCCTCCTTGATTTTTTTATGCACAGTTCTTTTATAGTTTTTTCGTATATAGGAATATCTTGAATGGCTTGGAGGAATGGAATTTTTATGTACAGGTTTTGTAACTCTCCCAGAATGTCAAAGTCTGGATGTTGTACTGGTCGTGGTATGACTAATCGTTCCGGGAAAGGAGGAGAGGATGTATTTGCTTGTTGATGGGTCTATTCTTTATTTACACCCTCTTGTTGTGGTGGTTGTTCTATTGGTAAGTGATCTTCAATGTGAACTGTTTTGTCTCCCTCTGTTTCTATGATACGTCCAGATCGTAACTGAAGGTCATTGCACTCCCTTAGGTCAGGTCCAATTTCTGATGTTTCTATAATTTGGAGGGATTGGACTGGTCTATTATTAGGATTGGGATTGGGTTGGCTGGGAGTTGCGGCCTTAGATTAGACTGGGGGTTTTGTTGTAAGGCTGGCAGAGTCGGTTGAGGGAGTGGAATAGTTCCTATTGACTGATATGTCGATCTTGGCCAATTTGTCTGCCAGGGTGAACCTTGTGAAGTAGGGGGAATCCATTGTGGAGGGTATGAGTTATTCTGCCAATATGGTGGGGTGTAAGGAAAATTTTGCCAGCCGAATTGGCTTGTCTGATTCATCCATGGATTCGAAGAAGGAAACGGCTGTGATGACCAATTCGGGACTGGGGGTGTAGATTGGTTTTGCCACATACCATATTGCTGAACATTATACTGCGGAGGCTGGAAAGAAGAAGTTGGGTCCGAAAACATACCAGATTGCCTAGGTTGCCATTAGCGACGTTGGTTAACAAAGTATGATGGTTCTGATTCTTCTTCTGCTTCCTTGTATACTGCCTTCAATCTAGGAAGTGAGGGGCAGCTCTCAGTAAGGTGGTCTTTCGTACAGATAGCACATGTTTGAACTGTATCTAGCGGACATTCCTTGTGGCTGTGTTTTCTTCTGCATCGGGGGCAGAAAATTGCCAGATTGTGCTCCGCCTCCATTTGCTTTTGTTTAGCCTGCACAATATCAAGCTGTGTAGTTAATGTCCCCAGAATATCAGTTTTAAAATTTTCTAATAAATTCCCTAGTTCTACACGTGTTACTCCTTCTATTGATATTTTGTTATCTCTAACAAACCTATCATATTCTGTTGATTTTATCCTTGTGCTGCCTCTTGAACTCCTGATGCATAAACTAATGATATCAGCAAAATTCTCTTGGTAAATATCCCCTTTTCCCATGATATTCAATGTTTCAATCCACTGTTCTTTCATTCCTCTAATCAATGCAGTTTTCAACACATTATCAGGCAGAGGTAGTGATGCATAGGGGGATCTCTGTAAATTATACTCGAAACGTTCTACGTATTCTTCTAAAGTTTCATTTGGTCTGGCCATCATTTGGAAAATTTCATCTTTTATCTCTCTCGACCTACAATAATCCTGATATTTTTTGAGAAAGGATTCTTTCATTTGCTCCCAGTTGTTTATGACTCCACCACCTAAACCCATGAACCATCTCAGAGCTGCTCCTTTTAAAGTGGAGGGGAACAACTTTAATTTCTGGGGGTCAGTGGTGTAATCGTACCCTCTACATAGCACATCGAATTCAAATAAAAATGCATCGGGGTCTTCTGATGTAAGTCCATGAAACGTCGGGATGTGTTGAAGAGGTATTGCTTTCATGGGTGCATTTGCAGCAGAATCTACTATATGATATTGCAATGTAGAAGTTTGAGTATTTGGCTGATTCTGCGCCATTGGATAAAATATGTGCCAATATCCTTCCGGAATTTCTAGGAGGGTGTTCCTAGGTTGAGAAGGGACGGCCTTGGCAGGAACTATTTTAATGACACTTCCCTTATCTGGGATTTCTGTCTGAGGGAATGGGGTGCCTTCAATGTTAACTTTGGTCGCGCTCCCCCTATCTGGGCTGTTTAACAATTGGATTATCCTAGAAGGAGACCTTGGTTCCTCTATTTCCCCTGTTTCCCCTTCTCCTTCACAAAGATTGCTTAAATTCCCTTCTTGCAGCCGTTCTGACACAGAATTTTCAATTTCTTGGAAGTCCTGTTCATCAGTCTGACTATGCACCTCAGCGTAGGCTCCAGATGGTGCTGCTGTAGCCTGAAGGGAACTAGTAGGCTGCTTAGAATGAATCTTTCTGAGGCCTACTGACGGCTGAGATTCATTTTTCTTATAGATTTCGTCTATGAAGGTTGTTCGGCCAAGGGTCACCGGTCCTATGGCTTTTTCAGGTTTGACTGGAGGTTTGATATTCTTTTCTATCTTTTTCTGCTTAGTCATGCACTCCAAAAACTACTAAATCCTATTCAACCAGCAATTCTGCTAAGAGAGCGGACGGTGGAGCAGGGCTTTTACATGATCTGTACGCAGGTTCTTACCTTCTGTTTTTAAAATCCAACTCCCCCCTAGCAGATTTGCGCACTACTTTGTAAAGGGCAAATGGCTATACTCCTTCCCCGGCAACGGCGCCAAAATGTAGAGCTATAACTAGGGTCTCTCACACCGCTAATTATTCCACATTAATAAGTCAATCCGGGAACTTTTTGTTATTGCAAGAAGTAGCTCAATCTGAGGCTATTTTTCCGAGTAATGCTTAGTAGTATAGTTTTTAGAAGATTCAAAGGAAAACGGATGCTAAGCTGTAACTAAACTAACCCAAAAGATGGAATCACACAAAACAGTTGATCAGTCAAGGGTACGGAAGCAATAACCCATCCCTCTAGAAACTGATTAAAGAAGGGAAATTAGATCATGGACTTATAGGTCTGGGAGCTAAGCAACGTCTTGATGAGGCTCACTACAGCCTTAGGCCTTCTCTCACACCAAAACAACAAAGGCAGGTAAATAAATCAACGGAAAGTAAAATGGAACAACAAAACGGAAATGGAACAACAGTAAAATGGAACAGCAATAATCAAATGGAACAGCAATAATCAAATGAAACAGCAATCCTTAATGATTTATGGAACAACAACCATAACCTGTATGTACATGTTCTACACTAATATAGCAATCTGAGAATATTGGATGATATAACTATGTTTCTAAACAGAATGACGCTACTCTTAAATCCCACAAATATTGTTTCACATAAATCCAATGACAGTAACATTCATACCAGCACTCTGTTACAGAAATGGCTGAATAAAGATACAATTCGAACCTGTGTAAATCCAATTATACAGTGCAGAGTCCTTACATGGAGAAATCATTCATTCATTGATCATAACAGAGCATAGCGTATCATATAAAGAATTTATCAGATTGCTAAGTAATAAAGATAAACAAACCACACACAAATCACTGTATAATGATACAAAAGCAAGTGTCCTTCGGAGCCGGGCCCTTAGCTGCCAATGGTACACTGCCTTAGATTACTCTAGACGCAGAGACGGAATAAACACCAAGTCTTTTATATTAATCGCATCCACAAAAGTATAACAAAATCAGGTCTCAGTGAGACTCAATGATTAAAGTTTGTTCTGGAACTGTACAATTACAAACACGGTCGTCCTCTTGCTTAATGATGTTGTGCCATTATATAAAAGAAATGACATAGATATCTAGATAATCATAGATAAGTAAAGCAGCGATCCCTTAGGATCGAAGATCCTGAGGGATTCGCTAATCGTTCAATCTTTCTTGTGTTCGCCGAGCCGGTATCCCGCATTCTTTTCCTGGACTATTCAATTCTGATTTTTCTTGATCGTGTCCGCATCCGGTTCCCCACTGGAGGAACAACAGTTATTTTTCCTCTGCTTCTCGCTTTTGGACGAGAACTCCTTGCTCGCACGTCTTCCTGCATAGAAAACGTCAATTATTAGCACTTGAGCTTCCTTTGTCTATTTTTGCACATTTTATCAAAATCCTTTATCTTCTTTGAATTCATAATGCAGAAAAGGTTACAATTATTATTGAAAAACCACTAGATTGCTTGTCAAAAGCATACCTTCCAAGTGCTCCACAGCTATGAGGCTAAGTGGTTTGATGTTGCCTTGGAATTTGTCTTTTTCAGCCTGAGGCCAATTTCAAGCGCTAACAGGGCAGACGTGGCAGCTGATGTCACAGGGGGGAGGGCGGTAAGTGGTTTTGGGTGCACCGCTTTGGCGCCTGGGCAGTTTGGGAGGAGGGAGCTTCGCCACAGCCTGGAGGGCGACGCATGGCGGGAGTACAATGGAAAAACCGCCGAAGTCCCGGACGCTAACCCTTGAGCGGTTGGCGTGTGAAAAGACCCGCCCACCGTAGATCTTGGGCGGGCCAAATCTAATGGCTAGTGAGATCAATAATATGGCGGATCGTTAATAATAGGGTCCGTGGCATTAATTCATTTGTTTATTCATATGGTGGGGGGTTATACATTAGTAAAGTGGCTCTTTGGGTTTACGCGGCGCGGGTTAAATGAATAGTTTAATGTTTTAATATAACATTTAAACATTCGAACTTTGGAACGGTGACTGTGGGGGGGGGGGGGGACATAAATGGTTATTAGTTCAACTGGGTGTTGATTGATTCCAAGGGGAAAATAAGAGGAGGGTTAAATGCAAGTCCCAGATGGATTTGACATCTCCCTAGATTCTAGAACATATGGCTATAGTGCCAAAAAGGGGGCGGGGGATATTCATTATTTTTTGGGATTTTATGTAATTTTTGTAGTAAATGGGGGTGGGGAATAGTTAGGGAGCTATATAGTACAATTAGAAGTTAATATGACTTTATGAGGTGAAAGAAGGGCAGAAGGCTAAGTTTCAACAGTAAAACTTAGATATAGGGCAGATGAAAGTGAAAAATTATTTTAGACAAGAAGTGTGGCTTCTTTTCATTTACGAAAGCCAACATTTACCTTAATGTTTCACAAAAATGAAGCAAGACTAGGACTTGTTGGGAAGATCCCAAGATCCTTTAAGGGGGAGGTTAGTAAGATATTTTTACGGGAAGTGAAGGAGAGTTATACATGCTTTAAGCATTTTGCCATCACACACTGCTTTGCCACCTTTGCCATTGATGAGCTGAGCTTTCCTTGTCAAAGCCAAAACTGAAGATGATCTTGTTTCTGCAACCCCAGCCTACCTACCCAGCCTAATACACCTAGCATTTTTTGTTACTTCCGGAAGGATGCACTTAGACTTGCAAACCCTGATTTCTTTTTCATTTAAACTGCTTTTCTATCCGAAAACTAGCCTTATTTCTTCCAAGGGCCCAGATTAAGCTGTTGGACTCTTTCATTCTCTACCTAGCTACTGTTCTGCCAAGCTTAAGCTATTTGGACAGATACATTCTCTATATTCTAAAGTAAGCAATTTAAACCTAGGGAAACCAAGCTTAGACTGTTTGGCTTTCCTTTAACTGAGAAATTTTAAAAAATGGAACTTTTGCAGCATGAAAAAGATGAACATTTTTGGCACTTCCACTGTCAATCATGAAATATGAAAGCTGTTGCAATAGGAGGCTAACAGTGGCTCCACTTAGGGATGACTTTTTCTTGTGAAAAGCTAAGAACAGTAGGTCAGACTGCCTTAATCTTCAATTATTTGATGTGTTCTAAAATGCTTCCCTTTGTTGGTCGCTTTATTGTATGTACATGGCAGAATACGTGAGGAGATTAGGGCCTTCACTTCGGGCTTCAACTACAACAAGCTTCTACCCAAACAAAAACTGAAATCCTACCTACCTACCCTAATCAGCGCCTATTTTCTGGTTAGGTGAAATGAAATAACCAGTGCAACCATTTAAGCACTTGTAGAAGGAAACAAACTGTCTGACTGACCGTTGGTGAGATTAGAGACATTGTTTGATCATGTGCTCGCATGATCCAAATTGTGACATATAAAGGCCACTGTTGATATACTTGGTCTTCATAGAGAATACATGCTATAAATTCTGAGTTTAGCAAGGCCTCCATGTAATCTGCTACAGGATCAACAAAATCATCATGTGGGATGGTTCTATCTGAACTTTCTTGGTTTGATGGAACAGATGTATCCTCTGTAACAAATTATGTAACCAAAACTTCAGTCTTTCTCTTGAAAGCATGATTATCCTCAATCTGTAAGTTAGAAAGTATTACAATTTCCCCATGACTTGGAGAAGGAAGTCCTTGGAAAAATTTTATAGGATCTTGAAAATCATATGACTGGATTTGAGAATGCAAAAGTTCAATCTCATTTTCATGTTCTTCCACAACTAATGCAAGAAGACACATTTTGATTTGAGGCTGTTGTATTGCATTAATCTGAATCAACAACAGTCTAAATTTTTTTTCATCAAGCTCATATTCTGATAGCAGCTTTCTAAATTCATTTAAAGCCTGTTTAACTTCATCTTCCACACACCTGGTCATCCTATGTGACTATTAACATTGTGAAATGGGATTACTTGGCTGTAACACTGCTCAAAAACCCTGAAACTTTCTTTCTCAGGTCTGCTACTCCAGTGGAGTCTTGATTGTGAAGATGATGATGTGGAGTCGCCAGATGGATGATTCAAATTTGGAGTGTCTGATCTGTCTCCAGCATCAGAGATTAGAACTAAACTTTGTAAACACGGTTCTGAAGGAAAGATGAACTTCTCCAGAAACTAGAAAGAAACTTTTGGTCTGGTTCTCCCCTAGTGGAGCTTTCCAACTAGATTTATGAAATTATCCGAGGATGTTCCCTAGCGGAGTCGCCATTATGTTATCACTCAGGTTGTCCTTAAGCTCCAGAAAGGATACGGCCGAGGAAACCACAAACCAACTTTTGACTGCAGATTCTAGCCCACCTGAAGTCAGAGAGGGCTCTCTCTTTTTGATTTAGCTTTGTTGATGATGATTTTAGGCTAGCTATTGAGTTTAGGAGTTTTGTTTTTGTTTTGGTTGGAAAGATGATGCTTCAAGTAGAGAGGCAAGGCATATGGTGGTAAATTTCAAACCATTGGGCATGGAGTCATGGAGTAAGACTGCTGGTGTGTTTTCTTAATCACAAAAAAGATGAGGAGCAAGGTAGCTGTTTATGAAACAATTTTGCAAGTTTAAAAAGATGAATAAGGGCTAAGGAATGAGAGGTAGCAATGAATCTCTCAAACAGGTTAGCAGGAAGAAAAGGAATAAACTCTTTCTGGGAGCAGCTAAGAATTCCTAGATGACAGTTATTCATATGTGAAATAGATTGAACATGAGCCATAACAGAATTCATATTTATGTCTAGATCAAGAAGAAAAACATTAAGAAGCCATAGAACCTGGGAATAGAGTGCAGCAAAGCAAATTCTATACCAATCCTTTGTTATGTGACTTAAGCATATATGAAAATGAAATAACAGAGGTAGGGAACACTTATTGTATCATATTGCAGCACGAGAATTCCTCATTTAACTCTTCAGAATCATTAATGACACATCAACAATCCATTCTCCAAGATTGTATGCAGTCTTTTATTATAGAAGAATATCAGAAATACAGTGCGAGTATTTTTTGGATACGCTAGTCGACCAACCCTTTTTACAATGCAGGGGGCGGTATATATACAAAAATTGGATGCAAAAATATCTGAATGAGAAGTTAATAGTTCATAACTTCTTTACCAACTCGTAAGGAGCGGTTGATGAGAAAGTAAATGCCGAAATAAATACAAATGTAACAACTGTTCTTTTCTGCCAGGAAATACTGACTTTTGATTTCATTTGAGTCGGTTGGGGCCGTGCTCTAAAAATCCGCGCTTTTGGGGCTTGCTGTCCCAGTGCACTGCTTTGTGATTGCTCCCACTTGTTCTGCGTGCTCCTTGACTGCTCTGATCGATGCTTTCGTGCTTTATCCTGCGCTTGCTGCTGGCCTGTAGCTGACCAAGATTTTGAAGTAAACAAAAAAGGGCCATTACTGAAATTTACCTAGGCAAAACGGCCAGCATTTCTTGCCACCAATCCTGAGGAGGTAACTGATGTTGTTGTATTTTGATAAGTGTCTCATCGACCTTTGTATACTTGTAATAGTTGGGCGGCATTTCAAACAAGTGGCTGACTTCATGCTCCATGTAAAATAAACCTTCCAGCTTATCATAAAGAGTTTGTCCTGCGGGCAGCCCTGCTTCTGTTGTAGAACTTGATGCAACAGTGAGATGATTTGTGACATAATTATTGATTCTGATTGTATATTGGTCACGTGTCAACAATTTTCCAGCACCGGTGAGTATGCTAGGCAATCCCCTAGTCTGTAGTGCTGCGAGTTTTAATTCAAAATTGTCTACATCCCTTTGTATCTTCCGACATCTTGCCTCTAAGGTTTGCACAAAGCTTGTTAGTGTGAGCACCCTCTTTACTGTTAATATGGCCTCTGTTCGGTTCATGATATGCAGCGCTGCTAGCTCTTCCTTGGTCTGATGATTTAGAAAATTGATCATTCTATTGGCTTGCTCGGGCATGTTTCCCAATGCTGCCTTGGCTCTCTGAGTTTCAATTTGAGCACGGCGAAGTAGTTCTACCTGTTCATACATTGCCTGGATTGATCTCCATTGGCTAGTAATTGTTTGATTAATTTTGGCCCACAGGATTTTCTTTATTTCAGCCAGGGTTTTGTCCAATGCCAGCTCTTTCTCCAATGTTTTAACTTTCTCCTTCAGGGCCTTAATTTCCCTTGATTGCTCAGCTACTGTCATTTTGGACTTGTCATATTTTTCTTCCAATTTGGCTAGCTTTTCTTTGGCCTCTTTTATTTCTGTTGCTTGTAGCTTTAGCTCATTGATAGCTCTTGTCAATTCATCCACACTCGTGCCATACTCAGGAACTGCTTTTTTTGCTGTTGTAGCTTCTGTAGCTGTTGTTGTGGCTGGAATAATTGGAGGGGTCACTGCTGCTTGTGATGGAGGAACAACAACAGTTGGTTTTGTTTGAGGTGGCTGGGAGGTCAACTCTCCCTGCTTTCCTTGCAGTGCTTTCTCCAATTCCCCTTCCAAATCAATTACTCTTTGGTTTAATTTCAACATCAAATCCAATTGATCCTCGACTTTTTTCTCTTTCTGCAGTTCTTCTGTTTGAGGATGCTCAGTAGGAAGCAACCTCAATCTCTTATTCAATGCAGCAATGTCATCATCCTTCTTCTTCATAAGGGTCCTCACATGCTTAGGATCCTTAGGATCATGTCCTAATTCCACAATAATCTCCTCCAATGTTTTAATTCTATTGTCTTTGGTTGTCGAGGACAGTCTTTTGAAATCCAGCTGAGTGTTAGTATTCTTCAATGACTCCTTCAACTCATGGGCCAATGTGGCCTTCTCTGCAAGGGTAGCATAGAGCATTTCCGTTGTCTGCTTATGTAGCTCTATTTGGTCCATGGGGTGAATGTCCTTGGCCAGGACCTCTAGCCTCGTCTTAACAAAATCTGCAGCTGACTGAGGCTGCTGTACCTTGGGCTTGAAGTGGCTAAGAATCATTTTTTCTTGTTTGATATCAAATGTTGCCATCAATATTTCTTGCTTGGCAGGTGTTGCTTTTAGGAATTGATCATAAAGTTGCACCCTTAGCAGCTCATTTTGAGCTTTGATTTCTTTGAAGCTGGATTTAACGCTAGCTGGTTTCTTGCCTCGTTGTGTGGAGGAAGAGACCTCCATGTCGTGTTGTCTGTCTTGCTCTTGCTGAAAAGAGCTAGTGGGTGTATGCTGGCTTGCTTCCCTTCTTGGGCTTTCTATGACGCCTTCACTGACCTCCTCATAAATTGGAGAGTCCCCTCTTTTCCTCTTTGACTCAGGCTACTGTGTGGACCCACTAGCAGGTGTGGAGTCTTCCCGGTCTTGTTTCCTGCCTCTTTCTTCATTGACCGGAGTTTACAGAGGTGGCACTTGGGCTATTTATGTTTGCTGTGGAGGGGCTTGCATTTGAGTTTCTTCCATTGAGGTGACCGGCTGTTCAATGAATGTTTGCTTTGTCTCCATTAGCTCTTTCCCTTTGGCTGTACTTGTTGCTGATATAGATGCTCCTTGGGCAGGTTGTGAAGGTGTAGTTGTAGATGTGCCCTCTTAAAATTGGTAAGGTAGCTTGAAATTTACCTTGTCATCAGAATGCAAGTCAAGAGTCTTTTCAAGATCCTTAGCAGTTTGCTCCAAAATTTCGTCTTGAGTAAATTCTTCAACCAAAGTCCCATGTGCCCATGCATCTTGATTGGAATATTGTTGAATGTGTGGGTATTTGCAATGGTCATAGGGTGTCAATCTATATTTGACCCTTCTGGCATTAATAAAACCAAGCGGGTCATAAGGGACCCACCAGAAACTCCTCTTCAACTTAAGTTGATGCTTCAATATTAGGTCAGCATCTTGCCAACCATCCTTCTTGTTCATGATGAAGGGGCCTAGGCGTCTTTAAATTTTAGCTGAGCCTTCTTCTTAGTGCTGTGAAAATGAGTTAAGTCTGAATTTATAAGCTGCCTGTAGTACTCCAGGGCAAACAGCCTCATTGGCACATATCTCGGGAGCCTGTAAGGACAAAGCTCACAACCATAGATTCTAAAAATGGTGTGGTCCTGATATAGATACCAATCACCTACTTTGTAGCTCTTAGAAAGCTGTAATAACTTTTGCATCTCATAGGTTATTCTGGGATGGGGAGTTTTCATTAATAGGGAGGAGGCTGGATACACAAATTGGTCAATGAACTCATAGTACGAGTAAGGGGAATGTCGGACTTGATGGAAAACAGCTGACCAGAAGACAACAGATCTTCTTTCTCCCTTGGAATCTAATTTTTTGATGGGACACTGGAAGATTTCAGATTGATAATACATGGGTAGGTGATAAATGTATGAAGAGTATTTGAAAACTCCCTGCCTATCCAGGTTAAGGAGCTAGTCATGGATTTTATTTGCTATAAAATTGGCATAATCATACTTGACAGCAGGAGGCTGTCCTTGGCTAAATGAAGACAATATAACCAGCACTGTTTCATCCACATGCTCACTTGTTGTGAAACCCAATACATAAGATATAATGTCTATGAGTAACTGGCCTACCTCATTAAAATGGTTGTATGGCAATGGAGGTGGCTCCTTAGGTTGGCAATCTACCCTCATAAATGTCTTAACAATTTTTTCAAACCTGGGGCCAGGGAGCCAAGAGGCTTCTTCCAGCAAGTTGTTCATGGAGAAGGGCAACAGTATCTGAGCCTTCTTGAAGTTCAACATCTGGTTGATGGAGTCAGCAGTGATGTAGAAGAGTATGCTCCCAGATGGAGACTTAACAACTCTCTGATTTGGATCATAATTTGCAGCACAGAGGTGAATAACCTCAGGAAAAATATTGACAGAAGGGAGAAAATATTGTGGCAAATTGGACTCCCATATGCCATACATGTCAGATTTGTTTATGAAACTGTTTCTCAGCGGGCAGTATGTATGCAAATAATTTCTGTTTCCAACCAAGTCTTGAATAAGGTAGTCTGTGTCAGCCAAGGGAATTGTTTCAAGTTCTTTACTTGGTGGATTTATGGGAGTGACGTTCAAAGCAGATGGAGTGGCCATTATGCAACTTTTGAATGATTGAGCTGAAGCTTGCCTCTCTTTGTGAGTTCTCTGGAGATAGAGACTGTGAGGGACGATGCAAAGGGGCCGAGGACAATTATAGCTTCAGTGGACGCATTTAAACAGCAGAATCGGGTACAACAGGGTAATGGAGAGCTGCTGCGGGATTTTTCCTGGGGGTCAAACTCTAAACAAGACTAGCCAGTGGAAATGTAAATGGGCACGAGGCTTCTAAGGCTTTTTCTAAAGTAAAGGTCTTGCAGAGGTTTTGCATGAAGGTTTAAGTGAGGCAGAGCTGCTAATTGGGGAAAGGTGCAGGCTTACCATATGTGCAGTGGACAAAACAAAAGAACATGAGCGAAAAAGGGCAAGACGTGACAAATACCTAGTACAAACAGCGCCGATAGTGGACGAGCTGGTGCAGAGGTAAGCTATGGAGCCGAATTTGCAAGCCGAGGCAGCTCAACTGGACGTTTTAGCTTTGGAAACAAGGAAATGAATGAAACAGGGAACGAGAGCCTTTCAAATGAGCGAATAGAAGTAACATATAATGGTCGTCCGCGCCCTTTTAAGTAAAAATTGACATTTGGGCGATTTTGGCGTTTTTTCAGGATGACGTCAGCGTGATGTCATCGGCAGGTGCTGGGGTACGGATGGATGATGTGGAAGCTGACGAGGCGGTGACACAGTGGCAGGGCGTGGGCACACAAGAGATGAGGTGGCTGCGACGTGGTATAGCCGTGGAGGCAAGGAGGGTGACATCATAGGGCAGACGTGGCAACTGATGTCACAGGGGGGAGGGCGGTAAGTGGTTTCAGGCACACCGCTTTGGCGCCTGGGCAGTTTGGGAGGAGGGGGCTCTGCCACAGCCGGGAGGGTGACGCGTGGCGGGAGTACGAAGGAAAAACCGCTGAAGTCCCGGACGCTAACCCTCAGGCGGTTGGCGTGTGAAAAGACCCGCCCACCGTAGATCTTGGGCAAGCCAAATCTAACGGCTGGCGGGATCAATAATACAGCGGATCGTTAATGACAGGGACCGTGACATTAATTCATTTGTTTATTCATATGGCGGGGGGTTATACATTAGTAAAGTGGGTCTTTGGGTTTACGCGATGCGGGTTAAATGAATAGTTTAATGTTTTAATATAACATTTAAACATTCGAACTTTGGAACGGTGACTGTGGGGGGGGAAAGAGAAATGGTTATCAGTTCAACCGGGTGTTGATTGATTCCAAGGGGAAAATAAGAGGAGGGTTAAATGCAAGTCCTAGATGGATTTGAAATCTCCCCAGATTCTAGAACATATGGCTATAGTGCCAAAAAGGGGGGGGATATTCATTATTTTTTGGGATTTTATGTCATTTTTGTAGTAAATGGTGGTGGGGAATAGTTAGGGAGCTATATAGTACAATTAGAAGTTAATATGACTTTATGAGGTGAAAGAAGGGTAGAAGGCTAAGTTTCAACAGTAAAACTTAGATATAGGGCAGATGAAAGTGAAAAGTGATTTTAGACAAGAAGTGTGGCTTCTTTTCATTTAAGAAAGCTAAAATTTACCTTGATGTTTCACAAAAATGAAGCAAGACTAGGACTTGTTGGGCAGATCCCAAGATCCTTTAAGGGGGAGGTTAGTAAGATATTTTTAGGGGAAGTGAAGGAGAGTTAGACATGCTTTAAGCATTCTGCCATCACACACTGCTTTGCCACCTTTGCCACTGATGAGCTGAGCTTTCCTTGTCAAAGCCAAAACTGAAGATGATCTTGTTTCTGCAACCCCAGGCTACCTTCCCAGCCTAATACACCTAGCATTTTTTGTTACTTCCAGAAGGGTGCACTTAGACTTGCAAACCCTGATTTCTTTTTCCTTTAAACTGCTTTTCTATCTGAATACTAGCCTTATTTCTTCCAAGGCCCTAGATTAAGTTGTTGGGCTCTTTCATTCTCTACTTAGCTACTGTTCTGCCAAGCTTAAGCTATTTGGACAGATACATTCTCTATATTCTAAAGTAAGCAATTTAAACCCAGGGAAACCAAGCTTAGACTGTTTGGCTTTCCTTTAACTGAGAAATTTTCAAAAATGGAACTTTTGCAGCATGAAAAAGATGAACATTTTTGGGACTTCCACTTTCAATCATGAAATATGAAACTTGTTGCAACAGGAGGCTAACACCTGATTTCAGTATCCTCTAGTTTTTGAATTCCGACATAAATGTATATTTGTGCCATAAATGACCATCACTCACAAAAATCCTCTAAATGCGGAAACACACATACACACAAAAAGAAGAGAAATGCACTCAAAAAGTGTTGTTCTTTAGATGGAATAGCTATTGTTTCTTTAGAGGGATAGCAAAAGAACATATTCATGCAAAAACCACAGTTCCTTTAAGAGGGACAGTAAGAAAAAGGAAAAAACATGCTCGAAACTACTGTTCCTTAAGAGGAACAACAGTTGTTCCTTGATCGGAATAGCAAATAAAGCAAGCACAAACAAAAATGTAGAAATGTGGTTCCTTCGAAAAGGAACAACAAAAATCGAAATTGATTTTCCTTCGGAAGGAACAACAAAAATGCAGAAGTGTTGTTCCTTTAGAAAGGAACAACAAAACGTGAAAGTGTTGTTCCTTCGTAAAGAAACAACAAAACGTGAAAGTTTTGTTCCTTCAGAAAGGAACAACAAAAATTTGGAAGTGTTTTTCCTTTGGGAAGGAACAACAAAATGTGAAAGTGATGTTCCTTCAGAAAGGAACAATAAAAATGTGAAAGTGTTTTTCCTTCGGAAAGGAACAACAAAACGTGAAAGTGTTGTTCCTTTGGAAAGGAATAGCAAAAATGCGGAAGTGCTGTTCCTTCAGAAAGGAACAAAAAAACGTGAAAGTGTTGTTCCTTCGGAAAGGAACAACAAAAATGTGGAAGTGTTGTTCCTTCGGAACGAAATAGAAAAATGTGAAAATGATGTTCCTTCAGAAAGGAATAGCAAAAAGGCAGAAATGTTGTTCCTTCGAAAAGGAACAACAAAATGCAAAACTATTGTTCCTTCGAAAAGGAACATCAAAATGGAAAAAATGTTGTTCCTTCATAAAGGAATAGCAAAATGCAAAAAAAAATGCAGAAATGAAGAAACCTATACAGAAAGTAATGTATACAAGCAGAACAGAGAAAGTTATGTACAAAATTTAAAAGTGATAAAATTTCTTAGTGAACCAAAGGCGAGGAAGAATTCTCTTCCTCAACCAGAATATGCATGTCAGAATCTTCCCAGAGTTACTGGTAGAAGGATTCCTGAGTAAGCGGTTTATGGTGCAATCGCACTCGATGGCCATTTACTTTAAAGGTATGTCCAGATCCGTCAATAGTAGTCAAAGTAATGGTGTCATTTTCATGCACTTTCTGGATTTCATACGGTCCAAGCCATCGAGTCTGAAGTTTTCCTAGAAAATCCTGAAACCTAGAATCGTATAGGAGTGCCCAATCTCCTTCGTGGAAGATTTTCTTTTTGATAAGGGCATTGTGCCATTTTTCTCTCTGCTATTGGATTAATGCAGTTTGTTGAAGAGCTGAGAGCCTAATTTCATCTAGCTCACTAATTTGTTGTAATCTATTTTTCTGGGCCTCATTTAAATCTAGACCGACCTCCTGTGTTGTTCTTATCGTTTGTATTTCAAACTCTATTGGAAATATGGGTTCTTTTCCAAATACTAGCTGATATGGTGAATAACTAGTAGTGTTTCTCCATGTTGTTCGGTATGCCCACAAGGCTTCCGACATTCTTGAAGCCCAATCACGCCTGTGTGACGCAATGGTTTTTGTTAATATTGCCTCTATCACTTTATTTATGCTCTCTACTTGGCCATTTGCCTGTGTGTGGTACGGAGTGGTAATTTTGTACTGAATGTGATAATTTTTTAATGTTGCAACTATTTTATTACTTGCAAACTATGGTCCTCCATCCGTGATTATATCTCTTGGGAGGCCATATCGCACAAATATTTGGAATAGGAAATGAATCACATAGTCCTTTGTAGCTCTTGGAAGTGCCTCTACTTCAACCCATTTGGTCACATACTCTGTTGCCACCAGAATATATGTTTTCTGATTTGATGATGGGTTGATTGGACCAAAAAAATCGAGTGCCTGCTCTTTCGTCAACTGTCCAGGGCATCCTACTCTTTGGCAACTGTCACAGGCTTGAACAAATTTCTTCACATATTTAAAGATTGTAGGCCAGTAATACCCTATTTGTAGAACCTTGTGACCAGTTCTTCGATCTACGAAATGTCTGCCACACGGTCTGTCATGACAGGCTTTGAGAATGTCAAATATTTTGTCTTCACAGACACATATTCTGATGTGCATATCTGCCCCTGTATGAAATAGGCAGCCCCCTATCTAAGAAAATCGGGTACTACGATGCACAATCTGTTTTCGTTCATTGGGGGTCAGATACTTTGGTAATTTTTCTACTACTAAATAATTTGTGACATCAGCATACCAGGGTGTCTTGACAGTAATGGAAAATAAATCTTTATCTGGAAATTGATCTTCATCAACTACTGGATTCTCTTTCCCAAGTCGTTCTTTTATTGTGATTTTAGATTCCTGTAATAAAATCAGCCATCTTGTTACTCTACCATTTGTAATTGGTTTATTTGCTGAATATCTTACGATAGAGTGATCTGTATATAAACAACAGGATATCCAGTGATATAATGCCTAAATTTATTTACAGCATGTATTACAACTAAAAATTCTTTTTCAGTAACAATATAGTTTAGCTCAGCAGGAGACAAATTCTTGCTAATGTAATATATTGCATAAAGTTTTTTGTCTTCTTCCTGCCCAAGGACTGCTCCAATAGCTGTGTCAAAAGCATCTGATGAAATTTGAAATGGCAGGTCCCAGTTTGGGCCTCTGAGCATTGGGGCCGTTAACACAAGCTTTTCCAGATCCTCAAAAGCATGGTCACATTTATTTTTCCAAACAAAATCAACATTCCCCGTTAGTGCGTATAGAGGTGCAGCTATTTGAGAAAAATGTTTTATAAATCTCCTATAATAACTAGAAAATCCAAGAAAACTATGTACCTCTGTCCGTGTGGTAGGAGTAGGTATTAGCAAAATTATTTGAATTTTGGCCAGATCTACCTGTATTCCAGCTACTGAGATATAATGACCTAGGATGAGTCCTTCAGTCATCATCATATAACACTTTTCATGGCTCAAACAGAGCCTGGTGGCGATACATCGTTGCAACACCTTTTCCAATGTGTCTAGTGCTGGGTCAAAATCATCTCCATATGGTGTGAAATCGTCCATGTATGCTTCGAGCCCTTCATTTATTAAATCTAAAAAAATGCTAAGGATGGCCCTTTGAAATGTGGTAGGGGCATTGCATAAGCCAAAGGGTAGGACTCTATAGGCAAACGTTCCCCAAGGACAGGTAAAAGTAGTTTTGTCCCGGTCTTCAGGGGCAATCTGAAACTGATTGTATCCACTGAAGCCATCCAAGAAAGAAAAGAATTTATTTCCTACTAATGTATCTAATACCTGATCAATGAATGGAAGGGGCAAGTGGTCTTTTTGGGTTTCTTTTTTAATTCTCTATAATCTACACAAGTCCTCTACTTTCCATTCTTTTTTGGCACCACTACTAGCTGAGAGACCCACTTGCTATCAGAGATCAGATAAATAAAGTTTACATCCAAAAGTTTTTGCAATTCAGCTTTCACAATATCTTTCAGGCGAGGGTTGAGTCTCCATTGGGGTTGGCGAATGGGTCTCACATCCTTTTCTGTATAAATTTGGTGCGTACATAGCTGGGGATCGATTCCCTTCATGTACGGATAATCCCATGCAAAAGCTTCCTTATATTTTCTTAGCAGTTGGAACAACTTTTCTTCTTGTTCAAGAGTCAGGTTATTATTGATGTTCAAGGTTTTTCCTGGCTCAATATCTATAGTTTTTCTCTTTGAAACAAAGGTAGTGGGTATTGTTTGATCATGAGTGTCTTTGAGAGGATCTTCTTCTAGTTCATTGCCAAATGCTGCCTCTATCATGTGACATTGTACATGGGATCTGGATTCAGATTGGTTAATGAAGTTAATAACATCATCCTCTATTTGATCTTTAAAATCGAGGGCATCTTCTATGGTTAATGGGGATCTAATGTTTTTTGTGAGGTATGATACAGGATGTTTGTTAGTTTTTATTATTGTTACACTTGGCTGGGCTGGAGGGTATAGAGCTAGGTTCTTGATATTACTCCCTCAGCTTATGGTCATACTGCCTTGTCAGCAGCCAATATAAGCATCAGCAGTAGCAAGCCAACATCTGCCTAAAATTAACGGGTGTCCATCGAGTCGGTTCATGGGGTTTATTATCAGAAAGTCAGCAGGATATTCCTAGGAATCAACAGATACCATGACATCATGTAGTGTACCTTCTAGCTGACTACTGATCAGTCAGCTAATTCTAATAAGGTGGAGGTTGGTTCTGTTAGAAAATTATATATTACATAGCAATGGAACACATAGAATATTGCATAAATATAAACACAAAAAACTCATAAAACCAAAGAGACATAGAAATACGTGGTTCACCCAGTTTTGGCTATGTCCACCGCAAACATCCAATCCTTCCTTTCTATTATCCAGCAAAATGAAGAGACACAACCTATAACAGATCCGCTGTAATATCCTTTATTTTCTCTCACAGTCTCACCTCTCAGTTTCTCGCTCAGAGAATACACATCTATATCACAACCTCAATACAATGCCCTGATACAAAGAGAGGGGCTTCCTTCTAGGGCGCAAAACCCTAAACTAAACATAAGTTCTACCGTCAGATCATCTGCCTAATGAACGGCACAGATTGACTAGAAATTACTATACTTTTACAAGGCAATTTTACATCTATTTTTAGCTTCGGGGGCGTTGCCCCCGAACCCCCCGTTAGGGGATTGCTGGCCCCCCTGCATGGAGGGGTGTACAAACATCCTAGGGTATACATCTAGCTAAAACAAAGACCTCTAAATAATCATGCTCCACACCCAGCAGGTGTTGGGCCATGAATACGACCACTTTGTAACACTTATTTCATCCATTTTTACTCTTCTCTATTATATAATCTATTATAATTTATCATTTAAATCCATTTTATAAATGATTTATGCTCTTATGAATGAATATTATCTATTCTCCTTTATTTCTAATAAATTGATGATTATGCATGATTTTATCAATGATAGTTTTAATAAATCAGTTGTAACATTATTTACCATTTTTAGCCTCCAAGATAATTCTCAGATTGAAGATTTGATTTTTAAAAAGCGCCAACTCAGAAATGCGCTGGAATAAGGAGTGACAGTTGATATTCTGAGCAAATGAAGCAGAATCTAGAAAATCCGGAACATGGGTTTTGTCCAGAACGGGCCCAGTTAACTATGAGAAAGAACGGTTTGCCCAAATTGGGCTTGTACTGAGAGAAACGCAGGGTTCTTTGAACACGCTTTTCTCAGATTTGTTGTTGCGGCCGTCCTCCAAATCTCAGCTGCAATCCCAAATTCGTCTCGCTTTTGTTGAGAGATGAAAGGAAATATATTTTCTTGTTGATCATCTGGTTAGAATCAACCCAAATTTGTAAAAGAAATCATGTTGTAATTATCTATGTTATAACTGCTCTCTGATATTTCTCTATTTAAATGAAAACAAAGATCAGAGAGGGGGAGACTTCAGGATGACTTTGGGGATTCGAATGATGGCGAATTGATGATTTGAATTAGAGATTCAGAAGCAAGGATTCATGATAGGATAGGAGGAAGGAAGGATTTTTTTATGCTGTAAGTCTCAAAGCTTCAACTATTGTAATGATTTCACTATTTAATGATTAATACATAATTTGGGCGTTGTTGTTCACTCTTTTCCTTCTGAAGTAACCCAGCAGCGTCCGCTGGCGGCTAAGGGCCCAGCCTCTGGTGGAGTACGCTGCTGCTGTTGTGTATCATATCTTTACAATTGTTGTTGTATCATTATACTATGATTTATGCGTGGTTTGCTTATCTTTATTACTCGGTAATCTGATATATCTTTCATATGCTATGTTATGCTCTGTTATGATCAATGCACTAATGGTTTTTCTCAGGAAATCTGTGTAATGACTCTGCATTGTATAATTGAATCTTTTCAGAGTTGATCGCATGCTTTTAGTCTCAACCAGTTATTTCTGTTACAGAGCGTCTGTATTGAATATTACTGTCATTTGATTCATTTGAAATCCTGATTATGGGAATCCGAAAGTAATGTTATTCTATTTGGAAACATAGCCGTATTATCCTTAATTGTCAGATTACTATATTATTGTGAGGTGTGCATATATGATCGATTATTGTCGTTCCATAATTCATTAATGAGTGTTGTTCCATAAAGTATATTCCATCCAGTTTGCTTGAGGAGTGAAGAGTGTTATTTCATAGCAGAGTGTGAGTAAGTTGGTTTTGACTCACGAGATTTAGTTCTTTTGATTGTTGTTTCATTTACTGTTGTTCTATTTCCTTTTGCTATTTCATTTTACTTGCTGCCATTCCATTTACTTGCAATTGCTGCTTTGGTGTGAGAGAAGGTCTAAGGCTGTAGTGAGTCAGCAAGTCGCTGCTTAGCTCCCAGATCTTTGGTCCATACTCTATTTTCCTTTCCATCCATTTCTAGAGGAATGAGTTATTGCTACTGTATCCTCGATTGATGGTTGTTTGAATGAATGATTTAGTTTAGAACATTTCAGTTTCTTGATGTTCCAATTAGATTTTGTTTCCAGCTTTCATTTACTTTTGTAGCTTTTAAGCACTATATTGCAAAACATTACTCTTGAGTAAATAGCCGCCTCAGACTGAGTACACTCTTGAAATAAAAAGTAGTCCCTCGGTTGATAATTAATGTGAAGGTAATTAGAGGTGAAAAAGACCCTTTTTATCGCCCCACATTTTGGCGCCGTTGCCGGGGAAGAGTGTAGCCATTTCTAAAGAGTAGTGTGAATCTGATGAGTGCCTGTTAGGGAAGAGTTGGATCTTAAAAACGGAAGGTAAGAACCTGCATACGGAGCATGTAAAAGCCCTTCTCCACTGTCCGCTTTCCTAACAGATTTGCTGTTGCTTTCTTGTATAGAAATAGATGTTTGAATTTTTGTGTGAATGATTAGGAAAAAGATAGAAATTTGGAAAAACGAATCACATGATTTCACTCAAGTGGTGATGTAAGCACCACCCATTTCACTAACTAATTGACGGGAACATTTGAAGAAGGAGCCTCGAAGAAACACATGAAGAACATCTTCTATTATGGTAAGAAATGGCTCATGTTTCTACTTTTGAATTTCCTATCAAAGATCTAGGAGTGACACAAATGCACATAATTCCCCCATCTTTACCAAATTTTCATGGTTTAGCAAATGAAGATCCAGATACATTCTTATTCGAGTTTGAAATACTTTGTAGAGGATATGATTATTGTACTGACGATCAAAGATTGAAAGTGTTTCCTCTTACTCTAAAAGGAGCAGCTCTCCGATGTTTCATGAGCCTAGGTGGGAATTGCATCCAATCATGGGAGGACATGAAGAACATATTCTTGAAGAAGTACCAAGACTATTGCAAATCCATTGAAGATATTTTCTATATGATACAAGGGGAAGATGAAAGTTTGGAGGACTATGTAGATTGATTTCAATACAACCTTCAAAAATCAAAATATAAGCATTTGGAGAAAGAGACCTTAAAAACACTCCTTCTTAAAGGGATCAAAGATGAATTTTTAGAACTCTTAAATCTGATAGGAAAAGGTGATGTTTTTCAGTTATCATATGATGATGTTTGTGAATTGTGCATAAGGTATTCAAGAGGAATCTCTAAGGCTGGTAAGAATTCTAGAGATGTTTTTTGTTTGTTTTCCAAATCTGCTACAAGAATAGGAGACATAAGAGCTGAAATCAATGTTTTATTTGAAAATTTTAAAGTTGATTTTATTAGCTCTCTAAATGAAAAATTGGATGTTTTGTAGGTTCATAAAAATCAAGAATTTGATGAAGTGTTTTCCACTCATGACCGAAAGGAGCAGTCCATAGATAGTTGTTCTTCCTTATCTAGGATGGAAGTAGCATATCAAAGAGATGAGGAAGATGCAACAAAGTCAAAACCATGGAAATCATGGCCTGCAGGTATGTTTCAAAACACTTCCTCTCCACTTTCTTACTTGCATAATCCATTATGGAATACTAATGTGTTAGGGCAGCCATGTCAATCTCTATATAACCACCAGCAATTTTCTCTACAAGCTTGGCATGGTTCACCTTATGATTGCATGACTACTCTCCCCCATCTTGTAGCACAAGCACATTCTCCATATTCTCCACCAGCTCTTCCACAATACCTTGCTTGCCCATCAAAACCATTCACACAACCCAATCAACCATATCATCAAAATGCTCCATTCCTTACACATTTTCCTGCTCAACTAATTCCACACCCTCACCATAATAAACCAGTACATCATACTTACAATGTTGAACTGGCAAATTTACCCACCCTTCCCACCCATTCTATCTCACATGTGTTATTAGAGAAAACCTACAATGAGATTCAGAATGTTTCAAATGCAAAAATTGTAGAAGCTATGGAGGAAAATGAGGTTTCTTTTACTATGCATCAACAAGCTATTTTAAAAGCTCAAGAACTTCATGATATGATAGCTATGCGAAATCAAAAAAATAAAGGATATATTGCAGATTAGTTTCACTCGATCATTTGTTTGCAACATCACTCTATGCTTCAACAATTTTTTATACCATTTTTTCAAGGGAAGCCAGCTTCTCATACCCTAATAATCATTAAAATGCATTTTTCAAATTTAGGTATGTGCATTCGTGAAGCCTTCGAAAATGGCTTGACTGGAATTACTCATATACGTAGTCATATTCATTTTTCAAATCAAAATAGGTTAGTGTAGAAATAAAATAAATAAGGGAATAAATAAATGCATTTTGTTTTTCCATGTAAAACTAGTGTTTTTGTTGTAACATGCTATGCAAATCAACTTTGGTGATAATTTTTTTAATTCTTTTGTGCATGTAGATGACTTATAATGGAAACAATAAGTTCTACAAACACTCATTTTCATTTTTATCTCCAATTTGAAAAAATGCTTGAATTTCATTTTTTTTGGCTTGCAGACTTGATGAACTTTCTGGAAAAACAGTCGGGACAGTCATGTTTTGAGGGACCAAAAGTGAATATTTTTAAAACTTGTTTCTACCCTAGGTGGCCCTTTATGTCTACTTTCTAACCCAATTTGAATCACTCAATTTGGATTTGAAACGAGAAAGTTAGAACCAAAACATTGACCTGATGTCTAGCGGGCAGCTCAGGAACAGAGTTGGGACAGTCAGTCTTTGGAGGCCTAAATGAATAAATTTTTAAAACCTGTTTCTATGGTAGATTCCCTTATGAATTTAGTTTACAATTCAATTTTAATCACTCATTTTTGATATTGTATGGGGAAGTTATGATCAAAATACTGACTGTCTATCATAGATCAGCACTCTTAAAACTATGTCTTTCTGGTTGTTCCTTACAGTATTTGACCTATCAATTCTTATTTTCTTCAAAACCTGTTTCTACTGGATATAAATAAATGAATCTAATGTCATTTCCAATTTGAATCATTTGAATCTGACATCCAACGAAGAATCTATGCTTGAAATATCAATCGTTGGTCTAGATTGGGTAATCGAAAATGACTCTATTATGCAGGTTGTTCTAAACAAATTTGACATATCATAGCATTGAATTTTTAAAACCTGTTGCTACTGGAGATAACCCTTTGAATTAGCTCTCATTTTGCTTTGGAATCACTCAATTTCGACGAAAAACAAAGAAGTTGTGATTAAAACACTACAGGTTAGCATGATTGGCCATTGCTCTCCTGCAAGTGATAGATAATTTTTACTTTGTTATTTTCTTAATGGATTTGTTATACATGGTAACTACTTGTTGTTTTTTGCATAGTTCTTGGATTAGGGGAGCCCGATCACCTCTCTTTCTCCATGATTTAATGTTTTATTGCAGGTAGACACTCGTTTTTTGCAGGTCCTGGAAAATAAAGAAGGTCAATTTATGGACGAGTGATTTTTCAAAAGAAATTTTAAATGAAACAAAGGAATTTCATCCAACTCATTACCCAACGGATTCATATAGAAAAAATGAAGAATTGATTTCGATTTGAAGATTCATGTCTTGTCACTATTGCCAAAACATTTTTTAAAAAAAAAGATCATTTTTTTACATAATATCATAGTTGTTGTAACTTAATTTAGTTATTTACATATTGTTTTTAAATAAAATGTTGTTTCTTTTCTAATTTCTTTTATATTTTATATTTCAGGTGTTGCTTCATTCAAACTGTGACCCATCCTCAGCTTCAATATAGTGAACAACTAATTCATTCTTTGCGTGCTTGCATTTCATGCTTGTGCATTTTGCTGTTCCTTTTCTGAAGGGACGGCGTTTGTGTGCACTTCTATCATTTCTCTTCTGCACTTTCACGTTTTGCTGTTCCTTTCCGAATGGAACAACACTTTCACATTTTGCTGTTCCTTTTCGAATGGAACAGCACTTCTGTACTTTCACGTTTTGCTGTTCCTTTTCGAATGGAACAACACTTCTGCACTTTCACGTTTTGCTGTTCCTTTTCGAAATGGAACAACACTTCTGCACTTTCACGTTTTGCTGTTCCTTTTCAAAATGGGACAGCACTTCTGCACTTTCACGTTTTGCTGTTCCTTTTCGAAATGGGACAGCACTTCTGCACTTTCACGTTTTGCTGTTCCTTTTCGAAATGGAACAACACTTCTGCACTTTCACATTTTGCTGTTCCTTTTCGAAATGGAACAACACTTCTGCACTCTCACGTTTTGCTGTTCCTTTCCGAATGGAACAACACTTCTGCACTCTCACATTTTGTTTTTCCTTTTCTAATGGAACAACACTTCGACACTTTTGATTTTTGTTGTTCCTTTTCCAAAGGAACGACACTTTTGATTTTTGTTGTTCCTTTTCCAAAGGAATGGCACTTGCGTTTTTGCTGTTCCTTTTCCAAAGAAACGACACTTGCGTTTTTGCTGTTCCTTTTCCAAAGGAACGACACTTTTCATTTTTGTTGTTCCTTTTCTAAAGGAACGACACTTTTAGTTTTTGCTGTTCCTCTTTCCAAAGGAACAACATTTGCATTTTCACACTTTTTTGAGTGTATTTTTGCTTTTTGGTGTGCATTTCCTTTGTTGTTCCCTACAAAGAATAACACTTTTTGAATGTTTTTGCTGTTCATTCTAAAAAGTAACACTTTGGAAGTATTTTTGAGAGCAACCCTTTTCTTCCTCTTGTGGAATTATTCCTAGTTCATCTCAACCACATTTTCCTGATTCTCTTTCATGGCATGAAGTACATTACTTTTATGAGGACAAGAATTATGGATTCTATTGAAGTGAGTTAATATCATTCACGTTATGATCTTTAACAGGACAGCTCTTTGATGATAGATTCTTTTCAAAAAGGGACACAATTATTTATATACTACTTTACCGCATTGTTTTCTGCTGTACATGATACTGATTGATCATCTTAATACCATGCTGGTTCCACCCTTCCTGGTTATAATCTTCTCTATCTGTAATAAACGAGATTATGGGTATATTTTTTTTTATTGACATGTTCAACTTCTTCCGCTATTCCTGCTCTTAAGGAGTACTGAGTCTCCCTCTTTTTATCATCAAAATGTGTAATAATAACAAAATTTTGTTCGCAGATGGAGGATAGGGGGTCTCATTACGAGCCAACCTACCATGTTCATAAGGCTGTAACAGAGTGACATTCCCGTTATGGCCACCACACCAGGGTTATGATCCATTGGATAGCCAAATTATCCATGGAACATGAGGTCTCATCATGAGCCGGCCTGATCACTTTTGCTACATCCTAGTGAATGGCAGTGTGATTATCTGGTTACCACACCAGCACACTGATCTCTTCTATAGAACAACACTGTAACTCTCCATTTATAAATTGAGGATCCTGGTTCATATGGGTTAAAAAGCAACCTTGATGAGGCTATGGACGCCTGCTGGCAGCAGCAGCTCTGCTTATGGTATTGAAGTTATATCTTATCATCAATTATTATTATAATACCCTTTTCTTATTTTTCTTTTTATCAGAGAAGTTATTTCCTTAACTTTTTCCCTGTTTTGAACCTTTATGCATGAGAAATTGTTTTATGATCAATCGCATCATTTTCAGCTAGAACACTATCAGTAAAGCATCTTATTGACATATTGTTGTTCTTTTTCTCTTTTTCATCACTTATCATCAATTCAAAGCGTCCTATCTCTTATTCATAACTATCTTTACACACTCTGCTCTCATTATAACCATAACTCTCGTCGTCCTATCATTGATATGTGTACTCTACTGTTGTATTGTTCATTCCCTTGCCTTGCCATCAGCACAACACCTCTCATATGCTTTATGGTCATGGAATTCATTTTCCAATTGGAGGGGTGAATGTATGCATTATGGGATTGCATGCGATATGATTACTGCACTTTGCCATACCTTGTTGATTTGACAACATATTAGTATTGCATGTATACATAAGTTTTTCTAATTGAAATTTTGCATGCATTTTATCTGTTGCTATTCAAAGCTAACACTATGGATTCAAGAACATTGTATGCAAAATAGTGCTTTGTTTACAGGAGAACAACAAGTATGAGCAAAATTCTATTCGTAACATGACCACATTATTGCACTTCACAGTAGAGGCTCGTGAACGTGAAACAATTCTTCAGACATGATGTGCTTCCCTAGATTCCACCTTTTGCATCACTTTCAGCACCAACTTTGCCTACATCAGCTTCAACAACTGCCAGTCCATATATGTCATTCCACATTTTTGGAGGTAAAACTTGAGGTAAAATTGCATATTTTTCTAATTTATTATAAATTTAGGAGAATCTAATGAAAATCCATTTTGAGCATTATTTGTCATCCTTCATTCCACATCTTTACCACTTCCCCTTTTTCAGTAGCATGTCATTTTCGAGTGTGGGGGAGTGTTCCTTTCATTCATTTCTTTCTTATGACCACGTCATTCATATTCTTTATCATCCATTGCTATTCTTATTCACTCTCAACACCTCCCTTATTCCATGTTGTTTTACACCAAGCATAGAATTCAACAACTGGTAACAACCACCTCTATTTGTTTTCTAGCATCGCATGAGGATATGCTAATTTTTCAGAGAGGGGGAGGAATTGCTATGCATGATGGATGTTTTCTACTTTCTTCCTTATTTAAGACATACAATTTCATTTTTACACAGTGCAGAAATTGATTTCCACATATTTTTAAAACTATGAACTCAATTCTTGTAATTTTGGAAAACACATACGTATCATTAATACAAACCCACACAATTTCAAGAAATATTGGTTCATAAAATTTTGGAAATCATGCACTCTCACCTACAACCATTTTGTTTATATCTCATGATCCATGCATCAAAACGATCTGATTTTTGGATCATAGAAGCCTTCATATATTACAAATCTACTTGCAACATTTTAACAAAATCTGAATTGTAGTTTTTGGGAAAATGGTTAATGAAGTTTGTTGTTATCTATGTCATATTTTGTTGCAACTTCATATATACATATAATTTAATGTCAATGTAAAAATGTTATGCCTTCATCAAGATTACTAAAAGTAAATATTCATTAATTAAGGAAGAATTCATTTGTTATATCCATTTCATGAGCCGAGATGAACATATTTTTTATCGCTTGGTTAACACATGGGCTTTTGTCTTTGGGTTGCATGAAGACATGCAATATATTCAGTTTTCGTTGCATGAGGACATGCAACATATTGAGTGTGGGGGTATGTTGGGCCATGAATACGACCACTTTGTAACACTTATTTCATCCATTTTTACTCTTCTCTATTATATCATCTATTATAATTTATCATTTAAATCCATTTTATAAATGATTTATGCTCTTATGAATGAATATTATCTATTCTCCTTTATTTCTAATAAATTGATGATTATGCATGATTTTATCAATGATAGTTTTAATAAATCAGTTGTAACATTATTTACCATTTTTAGCTTCCAAGATAATTTTCAGATTGAAGATTTGATTTTTAAAAAGCGCCAACTCAGAAATGCGCTGGAATAAGGAGTGACAGTTTTGTGGTTGAGATTCTGAGCAAATGAAGCTGAATTTGGTAATTCCGGAACATGGGTTTTGCCCAGAACGGGCCCACTTAACTTTAGGAAAGAACGGTTTGCCCAAATTTGGCTTGTACTAAGAGAAACGCAGGGTTCTTTGAACAAGATTTTCTCAGATTTGCTATTGCGGCCCTCCTCCAAATCTCAGCTGCAAACCCAAATTCGTCTTGCTTTTGTTGAGAGATGAAAGGAAATATATTTTCTTGTTGATCATTTGGTTAGAATCAACCCAAATTTTTAAAAGAAATCATGTTGTAATTATCTATGTTATAACTGCTCTCTGATCTTTCTCTATTTAAATGAAAACAAAGATCAGAGAGGGGGAGACTTCAGGATGACTTTGGGGATTCGAATGATGGCGAATTGATGATTTGAATTAGAGATTCAGAAGCAAGGATTCATGATAGGATAGGAGGAAGGAAGGATTGTTTTATGTTGTAAGTCTCAAAGCTTCAACTATTGTAATGATTTCACTATTTAATGATTAATACATAATTTGGGCGTTGTTGTTCACTCTTTTCCTTCTGAAGTAACCCAGCAGCGTCCGCTGACGGCTAAGGGCCCAGCCTCTGGTGGAGTACGCTGCTGCTGTTGTGTATCATATCTTTACAATTGCTGTTGTATCATTATACTGTGATTTATGCGTGGTTTTCTTATCTTTATTACTCGGTAATCTGATATATCTTTCATATGTTATGTTATGCTCTGTTATGATCAATGCACTAATGGTTTTTCTCAGGAAATCTGTGTAATGACTCTGCATTGTATAATTGAATCTTTTCAGAGTTGGTCGCATGCTTTTAGTCTCAACCAGTTATTTCTGTTACAGAGCGTCTGTATTGAATATTACTGTCGTTTGATTCATTTGAAATCCTGATTATGGGAATCCGAAAGTAATGTTATTCTATTTGGAAACATAGCTGTATTATCCTTAATTGTCAGATTACTATATTAGTGTGAGGTGTGCATATATGATCGATTATTGTCGTTCCATAATTCATTAATGAGTGTTGTTCCATAAAGTATATTCCATCCAGTTTGCTTGAGGAGTGAAGAGTGTTATTTCATAGCAGAGTGTGAGTAAGTTGGTTTTGACTCGCGAGATTTAGTTCTTTTGATTGTTGTTTCATTTACTGCTGTTCTATTTCCTTTTGCTATTTCATTTTACTTGCTGCCATTCCATTTACTTGCAATTGCTACTTTGGTGTGAGAGAAGGTCTAAGGTTGTAGTGAGTCAGCAAGTCGCTGCTTAGCTCCCAGATCTTTGGTCCATACTCTATTTTCCTTTCCATCAATTTCTAGAGGAATGAGTTATTGCTACTGTATCCTCGATTGATGGTTGTTTGAATGAATGATTTAGTTTAGAACATTTCAGTTTCTTGCTGTTCCAATTAGATTTTGTTTCCAGCTTTCATTTACTTTTGTAGCTTTTAAGCACTATACTGCAAAACATTACTCTTGAGTAAATAGCCGCCTCAGACTGAGTACACTCTTGAAATAAAAAGTCGTCCCTGGGTTGATAATTAATGTGAAGTTAATTAGTGGTGAAAAAGACCCTTTGTATCGCCCCACAGCAGGTTCTACTGATGTAATGCCCAATTTGTGACAAGTAGTGGTTGTTAAAATATAAATTGTAGCCCCTAAATCAACTAAGGCATTTGAAAAGGTTTGTCCATTGGTTTGCACTGTCACTATTGGATTTCTTAGGTCTTCATATTTGAAAGGTGCTTCTCTTCCTGAAAATAAATCAGATGGGGTACCAACTACTTGAACTGTTGGGTTATTTGTTATTTTCCTCCTTGGCTTTTTTATACATAGGCCTTTGATGGTTTTTGCATATATTGGAATATCTTGGATAGCTTGGAGGAGCAGGATTTTTATATACAAATTCTTTAGTTCTCCCAGAATATCAAAGTCAGGATATTATGTAGCGCACGGTATGATTAATTGTTCTGGGAATGGAGGAGAAGATGTGGTTGCTTGGTCATGAGTCTATTGTCTAACCACATCTTCTTCTTGTAATGGTTGTTTTGTAGGTAACTGGTTTTCAACTTGAACATTTTTATCTCCCTTAGTTTCTATAATGCATCCAAACCTTAATTGAAGGTCGTTGCACTCCCTTAGATCAGTTTCTAGCTTTGGTGTTTTGATTATTTGAACGAATTGAACTGGTTTGTTATTTGGGTTCGGGTTGGTTTGGGCTGGAGTTGCGGTCTTAAGTTGGACTACAGATTTTGTTGTAGTGTTGGCAGTGTGGGTTGAGGGAGTGGAATGGTTCCTGCTGGCTGATTCATTGGTCTTTGCCAGTTTGTCTGCCAAGCTTGACTCTGCGAAGTGGGATGAGACCATTGTGTTGGATATTCATTGTTTTGCCAATATGGTGGAGCATAGGGAAAATTAGACCAATTAGATTGGCTTGTTTGATTCGGCCATGGAGATGATGAAGGAAATGGTTGTTGTGACCAATTTGAGAAGGGAGGTTGATTTTGCCACATTATATAATATTGCTGAGCACAGTATTGCTGAGGCTGGAAAGAAGAAGATGGATCAAGATACATACCTGATTGTCGTGGTTTCCATTGATGACGTAGATTAAGTAGGTACACTAGTTTTGATTCTTCTTCCGCTTCTTTGTATACTACTTTCAGACCAGGAAGTGAGGGGAAATTATTCGTAGAGTGGCCTTTTGTACAAATAGTGCAGACTTGAACTACATCTAGTGGGCACTCTTTGTGGTTGTGTTTCTTTTTGCATCTAGGGCAGAATATTGCCAGATTTTTCCCTACTTCTACTTGCTTCTGTTTCGCTTGCATAATATTGAGCTACGTTGTTAGAGTCCCCAATATATCAGTTTTGAAATTCTCCAATAAATTTCTGATTTCTGCGCAGGTCACTCCTTCCCCGGAGATCTTGTTGTCCCTTGTGAACCTGTCATGTTCTACTGGTTTTAGCCTTGTGCCACCTCGCGATCTCCTGATACATAAATCAATGATGTTAGCAAAATATTCTTGATAGATGTCTCCTTTTCCCATGATATTTAGTGTTTCAATCCATTGTTCCTTCATGCCTTTAATTAGTTTTGTTTTTAATACATTGTAAGGTAAGGGTAATGATGCATAAGGAGATCTTTGAAGATTATACTGAAAATGTTCAACATATTCTTCTAATGTCTCATTAGGTCTAGCTAATATCTAAAATATTTCATCCTTTAACTCTCTAGACCTACAATAATCCTGATATTTTTTTAGGAAATCACCTTTCATCTGATCCCAGTCATTTATAACACCTCCACCTAACCCCATAAACCATCATAAAGAAGCCTCTTTTAATATAGAGGGGAATAATTTTAGCTTTTGGGGGTCAGTGGTATAGTCATACCCCCTACATAGCACATCGAATTCGAACAAAAATGTGTTTAGATATTTTGATGTTAAGCCATGAAATTTAGGGATACGCTAGAGAGGAATGGCCTTCATAGGTGCATTAACTATAGTATCTACAATGGCATATTGCAGTGTGGAGGTTTGGGGGGTTTGCTAGTTCTGGGCCATTTGGTCAAATATGTGCCAATATCCTTCTCGGATTTCTAGGAGGGTATTCCTAGGTTGGCTAGAAGGAGCAAGAATGGCCTTAACAGGAATGGCCTTAAGATCACTTCCTTTATCTGAGATGATGAAATTTCCTTGATGAACTAATGTCTGGGAGGATTTTATCTCTTCAGGTTCTTTAGCTTCGTTCTATATGACTTTTACAGCACTTCCCTTATTTGGGTTGCTTAATGGCTAAACTATTCCAAGAGGAGATCTTGGTTCTCCAGTTTCCCCTGTTTCTACTCTTCCCTCATAGAGATTGCTAAGGTTCCCTTCTTGTAATAATTTTTGGTTAGAATTCTCAATTTCTTGAAAATCTTACTCCTCTGTTTGGCTGTGCACCTCAGCAAAGGCTATAGATGGTGATCATGTGGCTTGAAGGGAACTAGTAGGTTGTCTAGAAGCAACTTTTCTAGGTCCTACTGAAGGCTGAGATTCTGCTTTTTTAAGGATTTCTTCTATAAAGGTCGATCAGCCAAGGGTCATTGGCCCCTTAGCTTTATCAGGGTTGGGTAGTGGTTTAAGATTCTTTTAAGGATTTTTTTTATTAGTCATGCACACAAATCAAATGTTTATTTCTACCCAAAATAACAACAAATATGCAAGAAAGCGGGCGGGGGAGCAGGGCTGTCACATGCTCCGTATGCAGGTTCTTACCTTCCATTTTTAAAACCCAATTCTCTCCTAGTAGGTACTTACACTACTCTCTTTTCAAAAGAAACAAATGTCTACACTCTTCCTTGACAATGGCACCAAAATGTTGAGCAGTAAAAAGGGTCTTTTTAACCTCTATTTACCCTACATTAATTATCAATCTGGGTACGATTTTTTATCTCAAGAGTGTACTCAGTCTGAGGCGGTCACTTGTTAAGAGTAATGCTAGTAGTATAGTGTTTTTACAAAAGTAAACAACTGCTGGAAACAAACTCTAAATGTAATGGAAATAAATTTAAATGCTTCATCACCAGGTCATTCAATTTAAGAAACTGCAACAATCATTAGTCAAGGATACATTAATGATAACTCTTTCCTTTGTAAACTAATGAAAATGAAAAACAATCGAAGAGAAGATCTCCAATCTGGGAACTAGACAACAATATTCAATGTTCGCTACAGTTGCAAATCGTTTTATTCACACCAAAGAAAATACTTGAAATAACAGAAAGGAATATCAACTAATCTATTGAACAGATTGAACAAAAAATCTTAATCTACAGGAATGAATTAAGCAGCAATCTTAACCGTAGGGAATTGAACATCAATCTTTAACTAGTAAATGAATTGAATATCAATCCAAGGATGGAACGGCAAGCTTAAGTAAGTCTACGAAATATTGAACAGCGAACTAAATCAAATGTAAACACACAACGAATCTAGAATGATGGAATCAGTAATCTGAGTTTAGCATAATAAGTATTAACCACAGTTATAAGAAAACAACAATTGTAATGATAATGGAATAGTAGTCTGAATTAACAACAATCACAATTATAGGTAAACCATAGCTAAATGAGCAACAATACCAATCTATAAATGAACAACAATGTCAATCCGTAAATGAACAACAGTATTCAAATCAGATAATGCGATATGATTTCAAAATGAACAACATAACATTTTCAGTTGCAAATAATAATCTTACTATTCAAATACGAAGCCAGTATAATAGAGCAAGTAAATGAAATGTCAAGGAACAACAGATTACTTAATAAAGCAAGTACAGGAAATAAAACCACACACGACTTGTAATCAGAAAATAATGATACAAGAAGGAAGTGATCCACTAGGGTTGGGTCCTTAGCCACCAGGGACGCACTGTTGTGGTTACTCCATAATCAGATAACAGAACAACAATGAAGTTTATGTATTAATAATAAAAAAAAAGTTACAGTGATCACTCTTTAAAGAGAGTCAATGATCAAAGTTTAGATTGCAAAAGCAAATTCTATAAATCAACAAAAATTCACCCCCTGGGCTTGCAGCACTGTCCCTTTTTATAGTGGCCAGGCGGAAATACCAAAAAAACAAATATCCTTAAGGTAGCGATCCCTTAGGATTAAAGGATCCTGCGGGATTCGCCAGATTGTTAATCTTTAGTTATCTCTTCATCCTCTTGCGCTGATATTGCGTTTCTTCTCCCTTTCCTGGCCCATGTGCTCCGATCTCGATCTCCTCTTCTGGATGCAGTTTCCTGTCAAAGGGACAACAGTTGGTTTTTCCTTGTCTTTTCCTCTGAAATGGTGATCTTCCAATTTCTTCATTTTCTGCAAAGAAAAAGACAACAATTAGTCGTTTTACATTAATCACACTTCCCCTTAATTATAGCATAATCCTTTATCATATAACCATCTTAGAATGCAAAGAAGTTTATGAATTAAAGGAAAGGATAAAGAAATAAGTGGCAATTACATACCTTTTCTAATGCTCAACAGTTGTCAAGCACTCTGAGTAACTCATGACATTGTCTAAACATATCTACCTTAGTCTGGCCCTCTCATTCTGCGGCTCTCCATCAGGCACAACATCCTCATTGGGATGATTTTGGCACTTAGGCTCTCCCGCACACTCTAGCACAGGCTCTCGGGCTCTCAGGCACTCTCTGGCACACAGGCTCTTGGGCCCTCTCTCGCCTCGACTCTCTGCATCCATCATGTTTTATAACACATTTGTGACAAGGTTGCTTAAGAGTCGAAGGCCTGTTGTTTAGGAATAGAAGCCATTTGAACAGAAGGTTCAGCCAGTGAAACAAAGCCACATAAATGCCTTTTTTCTGTTAAAATAGACAAATTCATGTGAAAACACAAAATACATCGAAAATATTGAGAAATTTGATAATCCAGACATCAAATTTCATCAAATCGAGCTTTATTTGCCTATCGGGTCCATGTTGATCGCAAATTGCATATCACTCTGTCAATGGACCTGTATATCAGTGGATTTCCGATCACCACTTGTTGATACGCTGATACACCAATTTCCGATATGCCAAGCTGCCAATCGTCGATATGTCGATCTGCCAATCGTCGATATGCCGATTTAATCCTGGCCGTTGATCTGTTTCTGATCCGGTGGCTGAGATTGCGCATCCCTGATCGCTATCGCATATTGCTATCGCTACAGCCCAGGGGTTCTTCCCGTTTCATACAATGATTCCGATCACCGATCGACCAATCATTTTGATCACTGATATCGCAATCGTATGTCGGCTCTGCCCAGGTCTCGATATCGCGCGCTTGTCTTCCTCCGATCCGATAGATCAGAGATCATTGATCGGGGGTTCTAAAGTCCCGATATCGCACATGGCATGCCCTCGAATCCAATTAATCAGAAATCATTGATCGGGGGTTCTAAAGGCCCAACCTTAATTCTACCCTTTCGACTCCTTCCGATGCAATTTTCTTTATAGGTCTTTAAACCCATTTTTATGAGAAAAAGCCTCCTTTTTTCAAAGGAACCAAGGAAACTCTTTTTGTGATAACTTCATCATCTGGACTCAGATTGACGAACCATTTGCACCTCCACGATCAAGACAACGAGATCTACACATTGGTCTTGGGTTGATATCATTCTAAACACTTTTATTTTTGAGTGTTCATAAACCCTTTGTTCTATGTGTCTTTCTGGAGCTACCTGGATCGATCTTCCCCATTGAGGAATTTTTGGTCCTCCAAAAGCATGAAAAGTAATCTATAACTTTATTTGTACCTTGTCTACATCACAAGCATCCTGAAAAGGTCTCACTTCCATCTCCTTCACCTTTGTTCTTCGAAGCCTTAAGCGACGAGCCGACACCTGCTACCTCTGCAACCTGTAGTACATTGTTTTGAAAATTACATGCTTTGAATGACATGACCAACGAATGACCCAAATGTCCCACACTTGCCACGAGTTTATAACACATAATCGGTGGCCAACTTTATAGAAAGATGGACATAATATCCCAGCTAAGACAACTAGGCCAACCTATCATCATTGCTTCAAAAAGTCATGGAAAAGACATCATCACTGCAACACATGATTTACATACATAAGGCCAAACACTATTGTATTAACAAGTGATGTAAACATAACATCACTTTCAGAGTGTAAAATACGACTTAGAAAATGAACATACATCATTATTGCTAATCAAGTGATGGAAACACATCATCACGTTTACACTTTAAAATGCAACAAATGATTTACCAAAGAATGACCATGAAATGACAACATGTCTGGAAACCATTTTTCTCTTATCAATGTGAATGGGTCACCTCCTTGAGGTGTTTTTGTTGGTTGAATGATTGCTTTACCTGCTTCATGCACCGATGCTTTTTCTTTAAGGCACTGCTCCGGATGGAGCTTCCAGCAAGTGGCTCTTTGATGGCCATTTTTTTCGCAATGACTGCAGTAGGATTTCTTCATCCATATCTCCTTAACCTATTTCTTTTCATGCTGCTGAGAGGGTCTTTCACACCTCATGAGTGCTGTCATTATTTTCCAACACTTATAAAAGGTATGGTTAGTTAAACCACAAAAGTTACATGTTTTTTGATGCTTTGATCTTCATTCATTATTAACAACATGATCATAATCAAAATGAACATTCGAAGATCGAAAATGGTTATACCTTCCCTTGTTGTCTCTGATGTTAGTATGACGATGAGAGCTTTCCTCAGCTCTCTCCCTGTAATGGAAACTGCCATGGGATGATGGGGATGTTTTCCCATCATTCTCTTTCCTCGACGATGTCTCAGACAAATCTAACACCTTCGAGCACTCCCCTTTAGTGTATCTCAAGCCTGGAAATGGATGTTCATGCACAATCTCCAAAGGTGGAGTTATGCCTTGGTTATTAACAGCAAGTTCTTCTTTCTCCTCATGCCTCATGCTTGTAAGGAGCCTCATGTTTGTCCCTATAATTGGGATATCCAGATCTCTAATAGACATCATACTATGAGAAGATGAAATCGAAAGGAAATCAACATCTTTTACCTTCTCTTTCAATTTGGAAAGATCTAAGAGGGTTGTTCATCATATGTGGTTCGCTAACTGTCATGGCGCATTCCCCAACTTCCTTTCTGACATACCCAAGTCCTTCCTGACAAGGTAATTCTTCTACTTTGATGGGATTGACAATGCCTTGGCCATTAACGCCTAATCCTTTTCCTTCATACCCCATTCTCTTCAACAGTTTGGAGCCAATTTCTATGGTATGATTTTCAAACACAATGAAATCATAATCAAGAAACATACATGAAGATGGAGAAGTAAATTTTACCTCACATGGGTTACGCTGCAGTTTTTCCAAGGCCTCTTCCTTTGCTTGCAGCTGTCGTAGAAAAATTTGTTTTTCTTATTTCTCTTCATGTAGATGCATCTTCAATTCATCGTTCTCTATTTGAAGAGTATGATTGTTTTGCTTCAGTTCCTACATGGTCACATCTGTGGCATGCAACTGAAGCTGTAATTGCTCCTTTTCCTCTGTCTCTTTCTGTAGAGTTTCATACATAATTTCCACTTTCTTGGAAACATTGAGCATGGTCTCGTACATTTCTCTTTCATCCTCTATCATTGTTCACACTACAATTCATATCAATGCAAAGACCACTCTGCTACCACTTGATCCAGGTCTGGGTGTGAAGAGGGACCCTTCCAAGACCTTTTACTTTTGTGATGTGTTAAATTGAATTTTAAAAGAACATTAATGAATACCTCTGCATGCAAAAAAGAATAGGAACAAGAAAATCATCAACACATAAAAACATAAGCCGTTGATAACATAGTTCGTTTAGGAGGGACTACGTCTCTGGGCCCCGGTGTCAAGATGGTGTAGGCCACTGCATTAATTGTTGTCAATAAAGGTGATGTACACAAGAGATGATGTCACGATCATACAATGAGAAAATTCCTCATGCAGGAGTGGCTCTAAGAGATGTTCTAGAACTAGAACTCTCAATCAAAAGACTCCTATAAGTATGACACAAAAACATGCATGAGGAACATCCTGCCAACATGGCATAAAAGGGATTTTAATAAAAAAACATGCATGAAGACCACAAGAGTATCCCAACAACCTACAACAAGGGATCCCAAAGCATAACATGAAGAGTTATGACAAAAACTACATCACATAAGGGATTCCACATCAAATCGAGCAAGGAATCATGACAACATATAATAAATAAGATTCTGCCTCAATATCCATCAAGGATCTATGCAACATAATGTAATAAGAAGAAATAGATAAAAAAATAATATACCTCACACCATAGGCCACCTGAAGAAGTTGATATTCATATCTTTAGCAAAAACCATCCATGATGAATATGTTGTTCACATTGTCGATGCACAGGCAGAGGTCGTTACCAATCTGGACTTCGGCTCCCCTTACATCAATCGTTTTTCTCCACCAAGGTTTTTCAAGGCAATCTTCTATGGGTTCAAAAGAAGCTTGGTTCCACGATGAAAGATGGGAGGAACCTAATCTAGGAGAGAGCTGATATACTACAATAATGAAAAGGACTGAAGTTCAATGATAAGGCACACCATTTCCTAATTAACTACTAAGAAATTATGCTTTTCAATAATGCTAAATTGACATGATTTTCCCACAATGATATAAGAGTTGGTCGTTTACATGATAGTCCAAGTCTTCTACTCTTTTGCCTTGACTCAAATTTGCATATACATCTTTAAAGTCTATATCCTGAGCATACTGTTCTATGTAGCTTTCATGCAGCACAAAATTATTCTTAAGTATGGTAGATGCATTTATAATGGGTCTAGATAACATGTCTGCAACTTTGTTATGTATGCATTTTCTATATCTAATGACTAAATGAAACTGTTGTAGAAAACTCATCCATCTGTAATGTCTTGATTGTTGCAACTTAGTTTGGGAGTGTAGATATTGAAGTGGTTGATGATCAGTATGTATTACTATTTCTTTGCCCATTAAGTAATGTTTCCATTTTTTCACACTCTTCACTAATGCATACAATTCTTTATCATAGGTAGGATAGTTAACTACTGCAAGATTAAAAGTCTCAGAATGGTAACATATGGGTTTACTGTGTTGTGTCAACACTGCTCCCATCGCATAGTCACTGGCATCAGTTTGGATCTCAAATGGTCTTTGTAGATCTGGCAGTGCTAGTACAGGTGTTGTACTAATCTTTTCTTTCAAGGTGTCGAAGGCTTTCTGCTGTTTGTCTCCCCACTGAAACACCTTGTTCAATCCTGTCAAAGCATTTAAGGGAGCTGCAATTGAGGAAAAATTTGAAATGAACTTCCTCTAATATTGTGCTGCTCCTAAGAAGCTTCTCACTTCTGTAGCAAACTGGGGTTTCGGCCAATTTACAATAACTACCACTTTAGAGGGATCTATTTTCAATTCACCTCCCCCTACTATATGAACCAAATAATTTAGAGAGGTTTTTCCAAATTCACATTTGGAGAGTTTAACATAAATTTTTTTTCTTCTCAAAACATCTAATGTCTGCTTAACATTCTTTAAATGTTCCTCCCATGTTTTACTAAAAATCAGAATGTCATCCAGATACACAATAACAAAATCATCAAGAAAAGGTCAGAGTACATCATTCATCAATCTCATGAAAGTAGCAGGAGCATTAGTTAAGACAAAAGGCATAACCAGCCATTCATACAATCCCTGCTTTGTTTTGAAAGCAGTCTTCCATGCATCTTGCTCTGCAACTCTGACCTTATGGTATCCACTGTGCAAATCCAGCTTGGTGAAATAAACATCTTCCTTTAATTGATCTAAAAGATCATCTATGTGAGGAAGGGGATAATTATTTTTGATTGTTATCTTATTCAGTGATCGATAGTCAATGCACATTCTCCACGAGCCATCTTTCTTTCTCACTAAGACGATGAGTGACCCACATGGTGATGTGCTAGGCCTAATGAACCCTTTCTCGAGCAACTCCTGCACCTGCTTCTTGATTTCAGCATTCTCTAAAGAAGACAACCTTTTATACCTATGGTTGCAATGATTGTTTCATCTCCCGAGTCTGACCCCAAATCCTTTTGAATAGTTGTAGCAGTCTTCTTCTTCTTGCCCTCAGACTTCTTAGGTCTCAGCTCTGGATGCAGAATCCAACAGTGCTCATCCTCATGCCCCTCCTTTTTACAGTGAGTGCATGAAGCTTTACCTTTTTGTGCAGTGTTAGCCTTCCTTGCTTTCCACTTCTGCTTTATTTTTTCCTTGCTCTTGCTTACAGTGGGTTGGGATGGTCCCCCAACTTCTAGATTTCCATTCTTTCCTCTGGCTTCTAGATGAGTAGCTTGTACAGGTACCTCATCTATACTAGTGGGATTAAACATGAGGATGGTATGCCTCATGTAGCTGTGTAGACCACCAATGTACTTCAAAAGTCTCTAGTGAGTCTAATGAGATACCCAACATCAATGCTCGCTTTCTGAATTCTTGAGTATACCCTTGTACACTTTTCCCTTTCAACTACTGAAGAGTTTGCCAACTCATCATAGCTTGTTGCACGTAGGCCAATGGATAGAACTGCTTTTTGATTGCAACAATAAATTCACTCTAGACAGAGATGGTCTTACCATGCTTCTGCATATCAGCTTGGGTTCTGCCTTCCCACCAAACCAAGGCAATGCCTCCTAGGCGTAGGCTTGCTAGCTGAATCTTACTCTTGTCTGAGTCTATGTTTTGTACCCTGCAATACACATCAATTTGTCTTATCCAATTGTCCAACTTTTCAGCATTTAGCTCTCCATCATATATAGGCAAATCAAATTTAACATCTAGTTTAATCAAAGATGCTTTCTTATTATGCACAGGGCTATTAGGAGGTGTGAGAAAGATTTCCTCTTTCCCCTTTCCTTTGGAGTGGTCATGGAAATGAGACTCATCTTTTTATTTATCTTGTTTAGAGCTTGAGGACTCTTCATCCCTATGCTTTCTAAAGTCCCTATACATTTCTTCTACCATAGACTTTATAGCTAGGAAACTTTCTATGAATTGAGGGTCTAGCCCTATAGAACCTTCTTCTCACATTGTCTTTCGAGAATAGAGTCTCCCAATTTCAGGATTAGTTTCCACCAACTCTCCTTCTCCTAACTTGAGCTTTGATCTAGTGAGCATTCACAGCTAAACCAACACAAGCGTGTCTAACCTTACAACCTAGAGCTCTGATACCACTTGATCTGATAATCACCCTATGAGTGACCTCAGTTTGAAGATTTATTAAACAAAAGGTATTACAGACTCTTGTGCTGGTGTGTGTATTCTGTGTTATTGAAACAACTGATCGATCAGATTGCCAATACATAGAAATTTAGTGGAAATACAGCAAAGAAATACAGTAAGCAACACAAAGACACAAACGGTTTTAATAAGGAGTTCACTCTATTCTCCAGGGCTACGTCTCCGGTCCAGCTTCAATGGTGGCCTTGTTTTATTGTGTCTTACAGCAGAGAAATTACAATACAGGGACTCAAATCTGAGTTCTCTTGAAGCAGATTTTGCTTGGTAGGGTGGTTCTTGGATTCCCCAAGCCACTCAGAGTTCACAAACTCTTTTTCTTCCTACCAACTGTGTGACCCTTGGTCTACAGTGGAAAGATCCAAATGTGATGCTCAGTCCGGACAGATTCCTCTAGGGAGAGGCTTGAATCTTCAAGCTCTCTGGTGCTCAATGTTGCCTATGGTCAGCTCGGCCCTCCGTCTCCTCTGCTCAGCTTTACTGCTCTCTGTGTTCAATCCTTCTCTCAGGGTGTACTGTTCACTCCCCTCTTGGTCGCTTGGACTCCTTTCTATATCCTCCTTTTTTTTTCGACTGTCTCCATTCATGGCTTTAGCCATTTGATCCTCATGCCTGTTCGGTTCCTCTCCCACCTGCGTCGATTCACCTTCTGCAGTTGTGCTTGGAGTTCCCTGTTTGACGTCAGCATGAATGCTCGAGAAGTGGCTAGGTGTCTCCATCTAATTGGCACCAGCATGCTTCGTCAGTTCGTTTCTTCTGTTACGCCATGTATGTGTTCTTTCTCCACCATGGCGGTCAAACGGATTCCAAATCCCTTCAGAGCACGGCTTAATTTCATGTCGATTCCACTTCTTTCCATCGGGCGCAATCTCAACCGTCCGATCTGGGCTCCTCCAGATCCAACGTCATATGCACGTCGAGCGTGGTTGACTTGCTCGACTGATAACATGCAATCACAGCGGTTTTTCTCTCACCTCCGTTGCCACGCATCGATCGCTGAGTGTGATCGCTCTGCTTCCTCCCGATCCAACGTCATATGCACGTCAAGCGTGGTTGACTTGCTCGACTCATAACGTGCAATTACGGCGGTTTTTCTCTCACCTCCGTTGTCACGCGTCGATCGCTGAGTGTGATCGCTCTGCTTCCTCCAAAACCTCTTACCATTCAAGGGCACCCCGATCAAAACTGCCGGTTTCCAAGGCATGGGTCCCGCCTTCGTACGTTAGCCCTTTTTCCTTTTTCCTCCAACGGTCCTCTGGCTCCCAATGTGACCAAGTGCTTAAGGCTTTTCCAAAAGCAGTGCCTTTTCCCGTTTCGGGGCTCTCAGGGGCTACATCGACCTCCTGCGTAGTCTCCATGGGCCTTAGTTAGCGCGCTTTGACCGAGGTCCTCGTCATTCCACGCCGGCTGCCATGGCCACTGGTTCAGGGTGTTTTTGATTGCTGTTTTGGATTTCATTAGATATTTGTTCGACCTGATTTAGTCATGGTTCTATGACAGTCGGTTATGGATCCAATTCGAATCATCCATTTATACAGTTCTGACGAGAAGGATGCGAAGAAGATCTCATGGATTTCTATGTATATGTAGCAATCCAGCCACCTCTTCTCAAATATCTACAGAATTTTGCTTTCCTATACCAGAAACTCATGAAGCTTCTGATCCAACCAATCTTCAATCTCTTTATTCGTAGGGTTGTAGTGTTCCGACATCAGACATCTCTTAGGTAAATCTTGATCCTAGCAATGGAACCATTTGTTGGTTTATTGGGGCCTAACCCAAGTTCAGAAGTGTTTTAGCCAAGCGAATCCCACACTACCGACCTTTTTGGCAATAATCCGCAGAGCATGGATTGAAGTCTCACCCGAGGTAGTATGGGAGGGTGTTGGAACGAGGTTTCCGCTCCTTGGGGATGTCTTGATGAGGTGTGGAGGGGTCGCGAACCGATCTACGCACTTGCGCTATTCTGCACAGTTGTCTGGCCCTCGCGTAGTTCTGCGATGAGGCACTTCCTAGATTCCTTATTATTATTACGTTTATTATAGAGTTGATCTTAATCCTTAAGGTCTTTAATCAATCATTCAACAGTTATAACCAGTGCGTGCAACCATAAATCTTAAAGGCATGCATAAAACCATAACATAAGAATAAACATATAGACATGCGACTAGATGCACAATAATTCAGAAACACTTATCTTTATTGATCTTCTGTTCAATACAATCCATTTCCACCGTGTGCATTCAGCTGTAGGGGTTCGCGCAGGACTCTACGAGGCCTCTGTGCAAACAGCTGAAGGGCCTACTCTAACTACTACCAACCACGACTCGAACTTACAGACTCAGAGCAATCTTGCTTTTACAAAACCATACACTTCAAATCTTAACCAAAAGCTACCTTCTACCCTTAGAGCCTTGCTCTATTTATACATTCCCATGGTCCGCGGCTTCCCTTTTTTTATCATAGTGCTCTTCCTTCTTTTGAAATATAAGGTGCCTTGCTTGGGCTGCCTCCTTTCGATTTTGATAGGTGTGCTAATGAGCTATGTATTCAAATGGATGGCAAGTCCTCTTATAAATAGTGGTGGGAGTGTCTTCCCCTCGAGAGTGAAGGGCCATGGAAAATTCAAGGGTTATTTCATCATCATACCCCTTTAGCTTCTCAAAGAACCCCATCCATTGTTAGCTTATTAAGATATTTGTGATAGGAAGATGTTAGTGGATTACTTTAGTGTGTAGGGTCCCTTCTATTGAAACCGTCACCCAACCCCACGAGGTTTCCTATTGTTGCTTCCTCAAGTTTCCTCAAAGAAGGGAAAGAAGATTTTCACTTGCTAGGAATAGGAACACACAAGAATATGACTACGTTATTCTATCATGTGTTGATTTAACAAAATTTTGTTGATAAGACTAACAAACAAATGATATGTGTTTAAATTTATATTGATATTTGAGTTAGTAATAATAATAGTTTGATAATAGTTTCTAACACAAATACATAAAACCCTTAGGTTTCTTATAACTTTCAATATATTTATTTTTAGCATTATTTTTATATAAAATATATAAATTATTAATTATTAAAATTAAACGTTCATATAAAATTTTTAAAAGCTCAGTAAATTCCTCATCCCCTTGAGTTAAACAAAGTATTGACATTATCCATTTTTTTTCCCTAATTTATATTAATTAATATAAATTTATACAAGTAAAATGTTTAAGATTTTGGTTCAGGAGGGGTTATGTTTATTGATATAAACCAATTTTAAATAAGATAAAATGTTAAGATTTTGGGTCCACACACTACACTTATTGCCCATGACAATGGGGAGGACGGAATAGATGTTAATTTATAAGAGCTTTTATGGAGCTATAGACATCTCATTTCATTTTCAGGAGTTTGAATCGACATCTCATTTCAGGAGTTTGAATCGAGAGAATCTGGAGCTATAAGGGAGGGGGTTTGTTTTGGGACTTGAACATTGATCTTCGACATCTCATTTCAGGAGTTTGAATCGAAGGGTTTGTTTTGGGGCTTGAACATTGATTGAACATTGATCTTCATTAAGAGATTCGATACCGAAACATTGACCTTCATTAAGAGAGTCGATACCGAGACATGGCAGATCGTCCGCAGATCAAAGAGAGGGCGAGGGATGAATCCGAAGAAAATGAAAATTTGATTCCAAGGCCGCCACCCAGGAATACTTCATCCCTCGCGTACCCTCTGCGTATGCGAGAGTTGGGCAAGACCATGAAGCTTCCACATATTTACAGAGATTATTATGTACGCAGCTTTGCGCATGAGGACATGGACAGTGTTCAATTTATCGTGCCCGGGGCGGACATAATACTACTTGTCCATTTCTTTAAGGAGGTGGTGCTATTTAGAAGACAGGGAGATCAAATTTCACCTGTTGACTGTAACATCGACAGAAGCACGAGTGGGCACCAAGTGAGGGGGTACGTCATGTCTGTGTGTTACAACAAATACAATAATTCATTTCTAATAGCGCATATAGTGTATCATAAGAATTGGCAATGTGAGAGCACTGAAATAATAAGCCTCGACATTGCATCTATAAAAGGAAAAGGAGAATCTGTAATGACCACCCCGCTTTTTCCGGAAGAGTCCTTCACAAAGGATTGGTGTTTTGACATTCCAAATTGCAGGGTCATCATTCACGATTTGAGTGACCATACATTCAAGTGTTGTGAATTAAAAAACTATACACTGTTGTTTGTAACAACAAATTTAGGTTTCCCAAATGTTACTCCAAATCTGAAAAGTACAATTTGTTCAAATCTGAAAAGTACAAGTCCCGGAAATATGGACATTGTGATATATGACCGAAATCCTTCAACTAAAAGTAATGGAAGGTTTGGAGTTGAATTCAAAATTTATTCCAAACTTAACGGAATACTGCAAAAAGAAATATTTCTCCCTCGGCCTACTGAAACGCTCATCCAGTTCGTCGTGCTGTGTGGCAGAAATACACTACTTATTCAACAAGATTCATTGCAGATTGAAGTGGTAGAGATCTGCGGTGAAAACCCTGTTTCAATAAACATCACAAATACAAATATTAGTGCACTCCCTGAACCTTACTATTTATATAAAAGATCCCAGTTTATCTGCTGCACCGAATCCAGAAAAATTCACGTTTGTAATCTTCAAGGTGAGATTTTAGTGACACTTGAAGATCACCCAATTGCAGAATTATTATCGCCAAGGATGGTTCCAGCCAAGATTTTCAATTATTCAAGCTGCATTTCTGATTCACAGGATCTTATCATTTCTCTTTGCCGCCGCTGGTTACGTGCACTACCATGGGGAGGACGATGGATATACAGTGTGAATGTTAGCAGCATTGTTACAGGGAAATGCTTGGCAAAGATCAGTTCCGAGGATCCCAATTGTTCTGAAATCAGAAAGGCAGTATTGAATGAAGTCCGGGCATTCTCATTCGATGAAAGCACTCACTACATTTTCACGGGAAATGAAGACGGACTTTGTGGCGTTTGGTCCAACCAATTCTACAAGGATATTGGAGGAGAACTCACGAGGTAAAGCCATTACCAACATGGACTACCTCAGGTGATTTTTACTTTGGATGGACGACCAATATGTTTTTACACATGGTTTATGGCAAGATCTAAACACCAGACATTTAGATTTTTTTGTTTCTTTTAAAATGGAGTTTGTGGAAACATATTTTTTTCAATTTAAGAAATTGTGAGATGGTTGTGGTCTTATATAATTTTTTAAATTTTTAGAAATTGTCAAATGATTATGCTCTTAATTTTGATGCGCTTAATTTTGAGATGAGACATTTAGGGTTTTTTTGAAGTTACAATGAGAAAATTTCAATGTTACAAGTGATATTATTTTTTTTGAAGGTATTAGATCTTAAAGATAAAGGTTTAACATTTAGCATATTTAATATTTGATAATTAATAAAAATTTAATATAATGTTTATTTTAATTATAAATTTATTTAATTATTATGTAAATAATATAAATTTAACATGTAAAGTAAAATATAATTATAATTTCATCTCATTATTATGTATAAATACAATATAAATTTAACAAGTTTCATCCTACATGTAAAGTGGAATTTTAATTGTGAGAAATGATTTCTCTTCAAGTGCACATTGAGGAATTGATTTCCTAATGTGCTATTGGTTTCCAGGTTTGAAATTTTTGAGTTTTTATTTGAAATTTTGATTTCGGTTTCTAGTGCCTCAATAACTAAGTCTTTGTTTTGTCCCAGCATCATCCTCTTAGCAAGTAAGCCCTTTTTCACCTCATGCAAAGCTTAGATCACCCAACACTATGATGTTGCCTCAAGAAACCAACAGCAATTCCTTACAAGATGCAAAATTCCAGCCTCTGGATCTCTGGGATGAGGGATCCATATATAGATATCTGTAAGGGAGATGAGTCAGCTTGTGATTTGATTAGTGTCTTCTCTATGATAGTTCTTTCTTCCAATTGGAGATTGATGATCTCTTACTCATCCTTGGCCGAATTCAGAAAGGCAAGTGTCAAAGGAGAAGTTTCTGGAAGATTCCATGTTTCTCCACTTCGCGGATTGACACTGCCATTTATCTCTTCTCGCCCATCGCACCCCATTGAAGGGCTTTTTGAAATGCAATACATCTACCATTGAGAAACTTACCATTGAGGCATGGAAGCTTCAAAGTACTGAAAGGGGTGTCCCTAGATCGCCTTCTTGGATAATGAGTTGATGTCGACAAGAAGTGATCCATATCGGCGGTGTGAAAACGGTCTGGTGAGGTAGGGTTCAGGGTGGCGGTCATGAAAGAATGGAGTGTAAATGTATTGCAGCGGGTGAGACACAGGTGAATTCTCTGAGTGACTTCTCTTGAACATATCGGCGACACTAACATGATGGATTGGTATCATTAACCCCAAATGTGGATGGTGTGATTAAAATCAAAAAAGATTAAAATCTAAAGGAGGGATAGCACTTCCGGTCCAAAAAGATTAAAATCTAAAGGAGGGATAGCACTTCCAGTCCCTTTAACAAGATGGAGAGGCTAATGGCTCGGAAATCTTTTCATATTTTATGAGTCAGTTGAAAAGAGCTTAGAGGAGACTCGTCTTTGAGGAACGAGTGGTAAAATTGGGTAGCAGCTGATTGTAGGTAAGGTTTGGAATTTTCCAATCACGACAGTGTTACAAAGATGGCTAGCGGGATCACTCTTCGCAGCTGTTCCTCAAAAGGGGTAAACAATCAAATGGAGGTGAATGATCGGTCAATGCAGAGTGGAGGTGATGATGGGAACACGACCAAGACTTTAAAGGCTGAAGTATTACATTCACGATGGTTATTTACCCGGAATTGGTTCATTTTTTATTGAGCTTAAACGCTGGGGGAAACATTTGCTCATTGCTTATGTTTATTTTTTAACGAGCATGAAGTCCACGTTAAAACTGCTCGAATAATCCAGTCGTCTAATAAGAATGTCTCATATATGAAAACGACAATTTTTAAAGTTTTGCCCCACATACTTTCTTTATGAAAGTTAGGAAACGACCAATCCTATGAGTTTAAAGGGTTAGAGGACCTACAAATTTAAAAAAATAAATGGTCGCTCTTTGCTTGCACGCCAAGGTTTGCATGCCCCCAGGTATAAAATAGAGTTTCAAGGTCACCTCTTATTCCATCGACAAAACATTTTTTTTATCGGGAAAGGTTTACCTCTTTCAGGTTACCAAAGATTGTTTTATCTGCAGCGCAAACAAAACACTTCTTTGGCGATGCCTACCGAAATAGACAAAGGCGGGTGGCACAGACGCCTCCGCCCAAATAACTTTGACAAGGGAATCTTATTCCAGTCCAACCCCCTTTTCCAATCACGGACGGGAGCATCAGACTAGTCATATATCCCTTGCGGAAACCTACCCTATATCTGAAGTTTTCCTGCCAAATCAGACAAGGGTGCATGCCCCCTGGGTTTCAGTCATGTCCCCTGAATCACTCGCGCTCATCAGGTGGACGGACTCGGGATTGATGAGACATTCCTTGTGTGAAAAGACCATTCAGGGATGGCATATGCCTATTTGTTATGCGTGAACCGAGGAATGAAAGTTGGTCTACGAGCTTGACCACTCTTCCTTCGTGCGGAAAACACATTACTCTAAAGAGTGATGAGACAATGGCTCCCATGCAATAAATATAGTCTCGTCCAAGGAGTAGATTATAATCCAGGGGTCCTTGGACTACCATTACGTTCATGTGAACAATTTTCCCCCTCAATGTTATGGGCACATTGGGAAGGATCCCTAATGGTCGACTGGTTCCTTTTGTCAAAGCCTGTTAGATTTCTCATCTCAGGCAAAAGCGATGGCGAGCCAAGCACTTTCCAAGTAGTCGAGGAAAGGATACTCACAGAAGCCCCTTCATCTATGATGGTACCGGCCATAACCATTCTATATACTTGAGCAATGATTCGGAATGGTACACTAGCCAGTAAACGAGGTCTCCCTAGCTGATTCCAGTCGAAGGAAACAACTAGGTTGCTTGGAGGTGGGGCCAAATAGATGGCCCGGTATGACTCTAACGAACTTCCTTCCTGCGGTAAAGGAATGGGTAAATTGCCCCCATGTTCATCGGAGTCTGCGTTTAGGAAAAGAATTTGGATGGTGTCATCCTTGTTCTCTTCGGTGACTGTATCATCTGAAGATAAGACCACAGAAGGCATGACCGGGTCAACTGCCGCCTCGACCTTTTGAATTTCATCTAGTATGGGTTCAGATGGTTTATCTTCAATGATAGACGCTTCGGCCGACCATCTGGGCGGGTCAGACGGATTTTCAACTAGTGACGGACTCGGCAAGAGTTTCTTATATCCAGGAGGAAGTCGTAACGGTGAATTAGGACGATCGTCCAAAACTCTTTTCTTCTCGTCTAAGAAGGGACAACGGTGGACGGCGTGATCGCCTTCACACAGTTTACAAGGAAATTTGCACTTTCCTTTTTGTGTAGGGGCTTCACTTTCACTAGTCGACGATGTGTTTTCAACATGATCATCAGAGGTTGACGACGTCGGGTTGTCCAAACGAGGAGACCAGTCCTTCAGTTCTGAAGGATGTAGGGACAATCTCTATGATAGTGGTCTCCTTTGCAAATGACACATGGTGATTTAGGCCTGGTCGGTGCAATGTGTGGATTTTCGCTAGATGATGCTTGGTTGCCCCCTTTCGCCTTTGGCTCCTTCTTCTTCTTCTCTTTCTTCTTCTTTTCCTTCTTCTTCTCAGATACTTGATTTTTGGCTTTACCAGCCCCATCAAGCGAAGAGGAAGGAGGAGAGGAAGAAATGGACAAAGTAGAGGGTTAGGGGGTAACTTTGGAATTGTCTAGTTGCTGACTAGATTGTTCAGGATTCGCAGTTTTCTAAACGACGGAGGTTGAAAAAAGCCATACGGGAAAGCCAATCGTCAATCCTGGAAGTGACAATGTAGCCATGTGGGGTGCACCAACATCTCCCCAACAAGAGAAGGGACTAGGATTTCCTCCAAGGGGAACTCCTTGGTTGGTAGACTCCATTTTCTCAACCTAAGACCAACATAGGAAAGGTGACGATTATTCCGTTTAAAATAAATTTTAGACGCTTTGACACAACTTGTTTTTTCAATTTTAAAGAGTCGAGAAGAAACAAAAGATGACTCTAGTCGCCTTCGATTTTTAATGAGCCTGAAGTGACAAGTGCTCAGATGGACCTTTTCCATTAAGGAGTCTAAAAATGAACAAAAGGGACTGCTCTGGAAATATAGGCAGAGGGATTACCAAACCAATCGCAAAACTGCAGAATACTTTTTACGGTACGACAATCAATCTTCCTGAATGCTGTGTTCAGTGCATTGCGATCGATAGGGCGAAAGACACGGCTTCCTGTGGATAAAGGATTAAGCCTATTGTGGTCTCCCAAAATATACTCGACGATACGTGGGAGCACAAGTACGTACTGGCACTTATCATCTCAAAGTGGAGGAATCACCCAACCAACAGTGAGAACAACAGTTACCAGGCTTTACGACGTCGGAATACGTCTCTAGCCTAGACTTCTAGATGTTGTTCGTTAGGTTCCAAAGCGTTGTTAGATTCATTAAATTTATTTTATAGTTGATCTTGCTTAAGAAATTTGCCTTTCAGGTTCACCGCGTGATGTAGATGTACAATCCCTAAAATGCAATCTAAGATGAAAAACAGTCTTTTATCTTCTTTGTGCAATGAAAATCCTAGCTACTAAGGAAAGAAAGACAGAATTCTTTCTACAAAGAGAAAAAAGCACACACTATATGCACTGTCCTAAATCAAACCAATCAAACAGTCTAAATGAAAATGCACATGCATGTATTTGTTTTCAGCCTTCTTAATATGTGAATGATAAAAAGAAAGCTAATGTGCAAATCTGAATTAATTTTCAAAGCGACAATTACTAACAAGTTTCTTTTCAAAATCAAAATGAAGACAATGACAACACTTTGCGATTTGGAAATGAAGACTTTCTTTCAACACTAGAAAAACTACTAATATAGATCAAATACTAACAGGGTAATCGACTATCAAGAGCAATCATACTCTCTTCTATGACTGAAAACGACACTTGCAACACTTTCAAATCAAGAAATGACAGTACAATTATGTTACTTTTTTGCAAAGGAGAATTGAAAATGACTCAACAAATACACAAAAACATTTACAGTTCTTTGCACAATGGAGGCAGAATATCATCAAGGAAAGGGGTTTCAAACAGAGGTGTATTGACTACAGGCAGCAAAATTCTTGAATAGATCTGAAAAGAGTGAACACAAAAACCAAAATTTAGGAACAATGCCTAGTCTGATCAGTGCACCTGTAACGCAGTGAATTTGAAATTCAGCGCACCTTCTACACTCGAGAAGTGCACTGAATTTGAGATTCACAGAACAGAGAGTGCGCTGGGCCAGAGACGAGACTTGGCTTGGGTTCTGGGTCACAGTTTGCAGTTCAGTTCTAGGATTTTGGCCGAGCAAGTGGTAATCAATAAATCAACAACAGGGGTAGATCTAAGGAGGTTACTAGAGCCACCACAAGGGAAATTAGAGAGTTTGTAAATCAGTTGTTTAATTCATAAACAAAACCTAGAGATTGACTGAAGCAACATTTATCTACTTTGCATCTGCATAGAAAATGCAGATCGAAAGGTACCTGAATCAACTTCAGGCTCCGTCTGTAAGTTTATAAAGTAAACAAATGTAGATAAACAAACAACCTAGTCGCTCCCCAGCGGAGTCGCCATTTTGTTACAGGGAAAAGTGTCTATGCAAAACTTCTAATCCCACTAAGGTGTGGTAGCTACCTTAGAAAAAAACAAAGTAAAACTACTTTCGTTTTCCTTTATGAAAGATAGATGAGAGAAGAATAAATGAGACCAACCTCTATCTTGTGCTTGGTTCGTTGCTCGATTCCTCTCTCTTCTGATAGTCCTTTGATACTTGCTTCTTTGTATACCCAGCTTTACAAATTAGCTGTAGAATCAAAACAACATAACACTATACGAGAACATGGATCTATTATCATAAACAATCTAGGATCAGATATAAATTGACCATACAAATGCACAAAACATAGATTACACAAGAGTATTGAGGAAAACTTGAATAGCTTTATTGATAATCAAGAAAGAGCCAAGAGAGTTACAACCATTTGTTCTGACCCAGCATCATCCTCTCAGCAAGTAAGCCCTTCTTCACCTCATGCAAAGCTTAGATCACCCAACACTATGATGTTGCCTCAAGAAACCAACAACAATTCCTTACAAGATGCAAAATTCTAGCCTCTGAATCTCTTGGATGAGGGATGCATATATAGATATCTGTAAGGGAGATGAGTTAGATTGTGATTTGATTAGTGTGTTCCCTCTGATAGTTCTTGCTTCCACTTGGAGATTGATGATCTCTTACTCATCCTTGGTCGAATTCAGAAAGGCAAGTGTCAAAGGAGAAGTTTCTGGAAGATTCCATGCTTCTCCACCTCGTGGATTGACACTGCCATTTGTCTCTTCTTGCCCATCGCATCCCATAGAAGGGAATTTTGAAATGCATTGCACCTACTGAGTGTACTTAGGTGTGATGCAACGCACTTTGCCTATGGAGAAGGTGAAATGATCATGTTTTGACCAGTTCTGAGTAGTTTTTCATGGAGAACTTTTGGAAGAAGCTATAATCAGTTGACCTTGTTCCTTTAGGGGTTGTGTTATCACAAAATCAAACACTGAAGGCTGCCAATCAGCAAGATTCTGTGTAACTATTTCAAACCAGGCTTTGGACTAAGGCTTAGCCTCCTTAGTCTGAGAGGGCTCTCTCACAGATTATGAATATTGACTAATGACAAGAAAAGATGGATAACTCTTATAAGACACATGAAAAATAAACTGGTTGGACAACATTGAACTGATTCCCATTGGGCTTATGGAGTCTCTCATATCTCAGCAAACAAAAACACTATCTTTTCATAGAAATCAGGGCACTTTACATCTATATGTTCAAACATAACTTTGAAACCACAATTTGCCAAGGCATACAGGAAGTCAGAGCATGATTCATGAGTTCTCAGTGATTATGCATTAACAAAACTGTAAAAGAACCTTAAAGAAAGAATACCATCACACATTTGAACAAGAAGATCCATTGTGAATCCTGAGAAGAAAACACAGTCATTTGCATTACTGAAATTTTTTTTATACATAAACCAAAAACAGTCTTCTCCAAAACATCCAACCCTCATTACATCAAAATCTGATCTATATATAGAGATACAACCTTAACCACTATGAGCTTCATCCTCCAGCATGAGGGGAGCTCGAAGACTATTACTAATTACCCCTATCTATCAATTAACTAATTCATTAAATACATCAAGTGCTGACTGTAATTACAATGAGTGCTAATTAAACTACATATCTAATTCTATCTTCCTCGTAACAGGATCCTTCTTTGCTCTTGGACACCTGTCTCCTTTCAGTTTGGCCGAGATAACTGAGAAGTGGATGCAATGATGAAGGTTAGCATTGGATACTGAATGCGCTGATGGTTCATTGATCATAAGAACAAACCCCTGTTTTTCCGGTCCTTGTCTCCCACCATCCTTCGAAAGTTAAGCAACATCTTCCCAGCTCTTTAATACCCCAAAATTTATGAGCATCACCATATTTCAGATGTGTTGGAGGCTTCGTTGATGGACATGTGTATAAACCAAAACAATACTCCTCGTATGCCATTTCTGCCGAACCCTAACTGGTCATAAAGTACCTTTATAAAAGTTTTAACTTGAGACAAAATATTTCACCTTTACAAAAAGGCACACTTGTCATTATCAGAATGGCTAGGATAGCCTCATGTGGTCTCCCTTATGCTCCTTAGGTTTTTCCTTCAAAAATTTGCTGATCTTACCATTAAACTGTTTGTCTTCATCCAAAAACAGCACCTACAGCAGTTTCGTAGCGCGCTACGAAACTGCTATTTTTGCTAAAACAGAGTGTATTTGCAGTAAGGAAATTTTTGCTTGAACTTCTAATTTTTTAAATCTTCTTTACAGGTGGTAGAGACCTATATGTCTTCAAAACAATGGAGCTTTAACAAAATTTGCCAAAATTAAAAAAAAATGACCTCTCTCACCATCAATGAGCAGCTAGTTAATCTAGCTGTGCTTTTAAATTTGCAATCTCCCTCCTCAGAGCTTTGTTTTCAGCTCTTAGAGTCATGTTCATTTTACTGATGAATTTAGCTTGTTTAATAGCTGGAACTGTCCATGTATACACATCAGCCACTAAATCCACTTGACTCGCTAAGTTTTTACTACCCTTTAACACAGCTCTTCGATAGTTGGCATACCTGACTGCACGCTCTCTAATGACATTCTTTGCTTTGGCAATTTCATCTTTTGCTGTCCCCGCTTGATTCTTTATGGCTATAACATTTCCTCCTTGGGAAATAATAACTTTTCTGTTCCTGTCTTTATGCTTGACTGCCTCCACTGTTTTGGACAATACTTCAATTACCTCTGTTCTGGGCATCTTTACAACTTTCTCTCCTTTATGCACTTTCTCAGCTTCTCTAACTTGTTTCCTTGTAACCGGCCTTCGTGGTTTGAAAATAAAATCCTCACTAGGTTCATCAAACCTTAGTCTCTTCGAAGCTTTGGATTTCTTAGTGCTCTCCGGTGATGATTTAGTCAAATCAATATGCATGGGTTCAACATGCACCGGTTCTACCTGCTCAAACTCAATGGCCTCAAGCAAATCACTTAAGCTGGCCTTTGATATTGGACTTTCCTCAACAGCTACTGATTTGCCCTTCTCTTTGCTTAATTGACTCCTTGTTTTAACTCTTGATACTCTTTCAGACCCACTTGATCCAGGTACATCTTTCTTGTGCTTAACCTTTTCCTTTGATGATGGCTGAGGTGGCTCTTTAAGAACCAAGGGCTTTACTGGTTTTTTCAACTGAGACTTGGCTTTCTTTTTATCCCTAGCCTCTTTTCTAAGCTCAGCTATTGTAGGTTCCTCCACTGATTCTTCTCTTTCTCTAACCGGTTGTGGGGTGAGGCCTGACTTACTTTGGAAACCTGCCATATAGATGAAAGAATTCCAATCCCTACCAATCTTCTGAAGACCATCCAGCACTAACAGTTTGACTAGACCATGGTGAAATAATGATGTCTCGCAGTCATCCTTCCTTAATTGAACTTTATCACACATTTTGCTGAGACTACGAAAAAAGTAAAATGGAATATCTATAGAGGCTTTACCAGTAAAATGCAATAACAACTTAAAGTGATAGGAGTAAACCTTGTTATATCTACCCTCACAGGTTAAATACTTTTGAATACAAGTAAGCAGAAGGGCATAGTGTTCTTTAACATAATTTCTAGGTACAGCCTTTGTTAAATCCTCATTCACATATGCCTCTTTAAGAAATTCTTTGCAGGGGTTCAAATCAAATTTAAAGTTCTTAAACCACTCATGCCCTCCTCTTGGAATTTCAGTTACATTAGCAATTGCCTCTGGAGATACTTGAAATTCTAACATAGATACTTTAGAATTTAAACCTGTAAAGTTCAAGGCAAACTCTTTTGTTACCTCAGCATGGCCACCCTGCAGCTTCTCACAGAAATTCCAACAGCCAACATCCTTGAAAGCTTTCCTAACACCTTCATCTCTTAATGCAAGGTCCAATCCTTCAGGCTCTGTTCTCTGACATCTTCCAGACCGATGCTCCTTCCTCTCCATTCCGCTTTCGAAAAATTTTGCACAGAGAATCACCACCAGCTTCAACTCAAATGGCAAATTCAAAAAATTTTAGAACGCAGGCTCGCTTGAAAAAGAAACTCGGGCTCGTTTGAACTCGGGCTCATTTGCAATTCAAATATCTTATCACACAAGCTGGCCACTTTATGCATCATTTACAAACATCATAAAACATTCATGCATGACAAAACCGTTAGAATGATTTTTATGTGCATGCCTATGGATCTATTGGTGGAGTGATGGCTCATAAGTGTTTGGGAGGTACGCCAACTGACAATAACCGGACGGAGACAATGACTCATCCCCAGATGTGACCCTTTAGGAATCTGCGCTGCAAAATGCCCGAAACTGCGATTTCGTAGCGCAAATAGTTATAAATTAGCAAAACGCGCTGCAAAATGGCTGGATGCTGACGCACTGCGAAAAGGCTAAAACATCATTGCGCTGCAAAATCAACCAATAAGACTGCGCTGCGAAAATACGGAAAGGACCAGTGACATGTACAAGATAAGACATGGCTTATGCAATCATGATGGAGGATGACCAATAGTATTAGATAATGATTCACATCAAGACCCTTTAGAAACATGACCCCTAAGTAAGAAACATAGGACAAAACCCATTTGACACCAATTTTTGACAGTGAACTTTGGACAAAAATTATATACATGTGACTGTAGTTCTAGGTGATAACAAGTTGGAATAACACTTTTAGGGACTTAGGAGCCCTTGGTTTATGGAAATTTTATGCTTGGGGTTGCAGTGCCCAAAAATGTCTATAACAATAAGGCAAACAACAAAGGAAAGGTCAAGATGGGTATGGGTCAGATATAATTTTTTTCCTACAAGGTAATGGTATAGGGTAGCATCAACTTCACGGGAAGTACAAGTGGCTGAAAGTTTGGCTCCATACCTTCCTTGGATTGCAAGTTTGGTTCCATACCTTCCTTGGATTGTAAGTTGGACTGGGAAGGGAAATACCTTCCTTGGATTGCAAGACTTGAAGACCAAGAAAATAATGAAAGTGTCCAAAGTTTGTCATTTCAAACTATTTTTTAAGGTTGGACTTCACATGGTTTATAAGGTTGGGATAATTACTAGTAAGGATAAGATCATCAAAATAAAGAACAAGAATGATAAGAGACTTACCCACCTTCTTGGTGTAGACAATATTGTCAGAATGACACCTAGGAAAGCCAGTATCTCAAAGAATCTATCCTTTTTCGCATACCAAGCCCGAGGGGCTTGATTGAGACCATAAATGGATTTCTTAATCCAACGTACAATGTTGGAGTATGCTTGCATCAAGCAAATAGGTTCTTCGATATAGATTTGTTCATGCAAGTCCCCATGAAAGAAGGAAAATTTAACATCCATCTCATGGACTTCCCATTTGAAAGAGGCAACAAGGGAAAGAACAAGGCAGATAGAGTTCATTTTTGCAACAGGGGAGAAGTTTTCAGGATAGTCAATGCCTTCAACTTGTGAAAAACCCTTAGCAACAAGACGAGCTTTATGTTTATCAACTTTTCCATATGGTCCAAACTTGGTTGTGTAAACCCATTTACATCTAACAAGTTTTCATCCTTGTAGAAGAGGAACAAGATCCCATGTATCATTTGTCAATAATGAAAGGTATTATTCATTCATAGGTGCATCCAAATTTGGATGGCCTAAAGCTTCCACAAATGTGTCGGGATCGTAATTTGTTGAAGCTTGAGCCAGTAAAGAAGAGGCTCTATCGTTCTGAGAATGTGTACGTCGTTGATGTGTAGGATTACCTGCAAGAGTACCTACATAGAATCCATTTTGGAAGCTGAGGAGTTGAAGGGGGATCTTGAGAAGGTGGGGGGGGGGGGATTGTCACCCTTGCTTTCATCATCTAAAGAACAAATATTTTCAGAAGTAGAAGGGATAGAGAGAGGTGTCTCATTTGCCAAACTAGTCTCGCAGGATGATATATTTTCAACAAAATTTACATCTCTTCTAACGATAACATTTTTGGATTTAGGTGGAAGAAGTCTATAGCCTTTGACATCTTCAGATTATCGAACAAAAATACATTTTTCACTCGTAGGTTTTAAGTCTTTATGTTTCTCATCAGGAATATGGGCCCATGCTTGACCTCCAAAAAACATGAAAGTGACACACATCTAGTTTAATTGAGCTCTATGCTTCTTCTGGATTGATATTCTTTAATACCTGAGTAGGAGTGTGGTTTACTATCTGATTTTCACAGTTAATTGCTTCTGCCCAAAAATTAAGACTATGTCCTTTAGATTGAAGCATACAATTAGCCATTCCCTTTAAGGTGTGATTCTTCCTTTGAGATACACCATTTTGTTCTGGATTATATGGAACGGTATGTTGCATTTCAATTCAATGCTCAGTGAAAAAAGTTGATGAATTTTTTATTAATATATTCTTTACCATTATCAAATCTTAACTTAAGAATTTGATGTCCAGATTCCAAAGGCATCAAAGGTGAAGAACGTGTTAAAGACTTCACTCTTGAGTTTTAATAAGTATACCCAAGTGCGTCTGGAGAAATCATTAATGAAATTTAAGAAATACTTGTAGCCAAAGAATGAAACAACTCGAAGTGAACCACATAAATCAATATGCACAAGTTGTAAAGGGGTTGAGGTGTGTCAAGAGTCACGTTTTTCAAAACTATCCCAATGAGGTTTTCTGAGTACACATTGAGAAAAAACACCATCTATGCTAGATACCATAGGAAGACTTGTCACCATATTTTCCTTACATAGATTTTGAAGGGATCAATAGTTTAAGTGACCGAATCACTCATGCCAAAGTTTGATCACTTCATCATTATGAGCAACAAATATTGAGGGAAGAGTTTATGACCCAAAGTTGTTAAAATTATACAACCTTTTAGAATCATCGGCATTGCCAGTAGCTAAAATCTGTCTAGGATCTCTTAGGTCCTTAATTACAACATCATGAGGTGAAAATTCAATGGTTTTAGATTTTCTTGAATGAGTTATCTGATATATAGATATAAGGTTGCAAGATAAGGTAGGAACACATAATACATCGTTAAATTCACCATTATCTAGATGAATAGTTCAATTCCCTACAACACTAATAGATTTATCATCACCAACATATATATCGTTGGTGTTACAATCATTTAAAGAAGAAAACCTGGCTTTGTTTTTTGCCATGTGATAAGAAGCTACAGAATCAATGAGACACTCATGAGAATGAGAAGAAGAAGATAAATTTAGTTCATAACCAAACCGAGATGATTGACAACCACATGTAGAAATTGTTGTTCCTGAAGATGAAGTTGAATTTGAAGAGTGCTCCAAATGGATGTTATGATTCTTCATTACTGCTTCTAAAGCTTCCATATTCTTAAAGCATTTGGATTCTAAGTGGCCATCTCGATTACAAAAATTGTAATTTCTATCAGTCTTCTTCCCTTTGTTTTTATTTTCCTTATCATTTTTTTGAATTGATTTTTCATTTTCATATTGAAAGTGCTTAGGACCCTTGATTGGTATAGGACCATTCTTTTCAGGATGCTGGTTCTTACGATTCTTTGAACTTGGTTTCTGTCAGGTGGCTAACGCTTTCTTAGAAGAGTTTCCAAGATTAAAAAGACTAAGATGTAAGAGTTTTTCTTGTTCTCTTATTAAAGAATCACAAAAGGCATCAAAATAGGGATACTTGTAATCTTGTCCTTGAGAAATAAAGGTTTCTCTAGTAGAATGGAAGGTGGAAACAAGTTTTGGCTTGTTGGGGCCTGACTAGGTTCGGAGTTAATTAGACAAACAAATCCCTATAATACTAGCCCTTTTGGTAGTACTCCATGGAGCACGGTCTGAAGCCTCACTCGAAGTAGTATGGGAGAGCGTTAGAACTTGGTTTCTGCACCCTTGAGATGTCTGAGAGGTATGACTGGTCCTCTGTTTGTTCCTGCGGGCAGGTTGCTTCACGCACTTCCCTTTCCTTGCGACTTGATACCCTACATTTGTGTAGCCCTAACCAGGGGTTTTGCAACACCCTCTGCTATTACCCGAGATCTTACTTATATTCCAGTGTTAATTAATTACCTTTGCTTACTTGAATGTCTTAAGTTATAATTAGCAATAAAAAACATTTATACAAAATCGCACAACAAATAAACATTGTATTTGCAAATTATATCCAATCATGCATTAAACCAGGAAAAGATACACATAAATATAGTAAAAATTTTCTTTATTGATTCTCCCAATGGTTACAGACTTGACCTGCCCTGTGCACTCAGCTGCAAGGGTCGACGCACTCAGCTGCAAGGGTCGACGCACTCAGCTGTGGATTACTAGGCTTGTACGCACTTAGTTGTAGAGCCTTCTCCTACTCGACAACCCACAAACACACTTTACACCTCAATTTAATCACTTCAACTTCTCGTTTTCTATTCTATTAGTTAGTTTCTTCCTTTTCTACACTTAGAGCCTCACTCTATTTATACAATCCTATGGTCCGCGGACCATGGGTAGGTCTATCCAGCCAACATTACATTACAAAAACTAGGGTGGAAAACCCTGTGACTCTATTATACTTTCGCGCCCCGCGCTTGCAATTCACAGAGCTTTTACAAGAAGATTCTATCAAAACTTGGGCTTTAAGCCCCAAAACATGCCTTGGGGGGATTCCATGCCCAACAACAAGAGCATAGTAGGATGGTCCCAACATAGTAAGGCTACCATATTCTTTCTCATCCTTAACACCTTCCAAGAGAAGTCTAAGGGTCTTGAACTTGGAAAAAATATTCAATGGAAGAAAAAATATTGGTGTCTAACGTAAGCAACTCATTTTCGAGTTGATGGGCTCTAATTTCATTTTTAATTCCAAAAATTGTATTGAGTTGTTTCATTGCTTCATAAGGGGTATCAAGTTCTGCAATATGGAATCTAAGGTTTGGAGAAATAGACATCTCTATCAACCCACATGATTGATCTTGTCTATTTTTCCATTTGGCTTGCTTATCTTCATCTTTAGGTTTAGACTCTTGGCCTAAGGCTATTCTATAAATGCCTTTACTTCTAAGTAAATCCTCCATGTAGGACACCCATTGGAAGTAGTTAGTGCTATCAAGAATAACTTGGCATGAACTTTCCATTTTAATAGAAACAAAAGCTGTAGATGTTGAAACTAAGTATTCGAATGGAAATATTTGGAAACATTAGGCCGATTAAAAAGAAACGGATCTGAAAACAGCTTCCAGATGAAGAAGTTATGGTTTTTTAAATAATTTTTTTTAAGATGCCGACGAAGTATGTGAATGTTTGGAAGTGAATGATAATGTTATATTTTAGAAAAATCCCCCCACCTTTCGAAACTTAATCTCATTAGCTCACTTAAAAAAAAATATGTGACCCATTTTTATAAATAAGTGACTTTAGAATTATAAGTGATTCACTTTTTATAATGGGTGAGAACACTTTTACATAAAGGAGTAGTCAATCATGATCAAAAGACAGAAACACAAAATGTGATTTATGTAGAAGCTATTAGGCAGAATTTTCTCATTGCTAGCTAGATGTGTGACAATGGCTATGACGTGACCTTTCAATGTAAAGACTATGAGATGTGAAACATAAAGGATGGAATACTAGTGGGAAAAGAAAACAAAATCCATAATAATGTATATGTGTTTGACCATTCAAGGGTCAAATGTTATTTGTGCAAAAAGAATGAAGCATGACTATGGAATAAGAGGCTCATGAATTTTACAACTTGGTAAAGATAAGCAAGATAGAAGCAGTGAGAGGATTACCTAGACTCTCAAAGCCTGATAATACAATATGCAAGTCATGCAAGTTTGGCAAGCGTAATAGGACTCATTTCAGATCGAAAGAGTTCTCCTCATCAAGATTTCTGGAGCTCTTTCACTTGGATATATGTGGCCCAACTAGAGTGAAAACCTCAAAAGGAAAGAGGTATTTCCTATTGCTCATTGATGATTTCACCAGGGCTACTTGGATTGTGCTCTTAAAATAAAAATCAGAAGCATTAAAGCATTTAAAAAAAGTTAAATCGAAATTAGAAAATGAGAAAGAGTTATAAATAAAATGCTTGAGATCAGATAGGGAGGGAGAGAAAAACTCAAGAGAATTTGAGGAATTATATGGAGAGCACAAGATTAGGAGGTAATACTTAGTGGCTAGGACTCCTCAACAAAATGCAGTAGTAGAGAAGAAGAAAGAACAATCCAAGAAATAGCCAGAGCGATGTTAGATCAACAAGGACTATCTCACAACTTCTAGGGAGAACAAACCCAGACAGTATTATATTTTTCAAACATAAATCAACTCAGGCCTGACATTGATAAAACTCCCTATGAGTTATGGAAAGGAAGACCTGAATCTGTTAAAAACCTCAAGGTTTTGGGAGCAAGTGATTCACTAAAAAGAATGAAAATAACCTTTGGAAGTTTGACTCATGTGTTGATGAAAGAATATTCCTTGGATATTGTATTTGAAGGCAAGGATACAAGTGTTACAACAAGAAGACAAGGAAGATAGAGGATTTCATTAACCTAGTACTTGACGAAGTAGGTTCACAACCTAAATCCTCTTAAATTAATTTGAACTCATATGGTGAAGAAAGTTCATATTTGAATTCTTCTGATCTAAGTGAAACAAATCCAAACAATGAAAATGAGGAAGGAGATACAAGTTCAATACCAAAAGCACCCTCCGGGTATGTACAAAAGGAACATCGTGAGAGTCACATTCTTGGAGATCAAAGACAAGGTGTCCCTACCATAAGGAAACTCATGGGAAGTAAATTTATGCAATTTTTCTCTACTATCACAGATAGAACCAAAGAACCTATGTCAAGCAGGTGAAGACAAGTTTTGGGTGAAATACATGAATGAAAAACTAGACCAAATTGAAAAGACTGATACATGGGATATTTTTCCAAGGCTAAGAGAGAAAAATGTTATTGGAACCAAGTGGGATTTTAGTAAAAAAGTAGATGAACAAGGTAAAGTAATTAGAAACAAGGATTGGTTGGTCTGCAAAGGGTATGCCCAAATAGAAGGGGTAGATTTCAAAGAAACCTTTGCACAAGTAGCTCGACTGGAAGCTATACAAATATTTTTTTCTCTTGCCATCCATGAGAATATCAAGGTGTATCAGATGGATGTGAAGTATACCTTTCTCAATGGAGATTTAAATGAGGAGTTTTACATTAAGTAGCCAGAAGGATTTATGCTCTCCTCCAATGAAGGGATCTTGTGAAAGCGAAGCCATGTATGGCTTAAAAAAGGCCCCCATGGCTTGTTATGAAAGGCTATATAAGTATCTTCAACAAGAAAGTTTTAAGAAAGGCACAGTTGACAGTAACCATTATGTAAAATCTAAAGATGACCATATCCTGATAATAGTTGTGTATGTGGATGATATAATATTTGGTAGTGATGAGGAATAGTTGGGGCATCAATTTGAAAAATGTATGTAAATAGAGTTTGAAATCGCCATGATTGGAGAGCTGTGTTTCTTTTTGGGTATCCAAATTACTCAATCTCCCTAGGGAGTGTTTATTTCCCAATCCAAATATCTCAAGGGAACTTTGAAGAAATTTGGAATCAAAGATTGCAAACCTCTCAACACCCCAATGACTACAAGCTGCAAATTATGAAAAGATGATCGAACATCACTAGTAAATTAGACTGAATACAAGTCAATGATAGGAATCTTACTATATTTAACAGATTTAAGGCTAGACAACATGTAAGAAGTGGGGATTTTGGCCACATTTCAGGCTTTTCCACAAGAAAGTCATGTTGTCATTGTCAAGAGGATCTTCAAATATCTTCAAGGTACAAGAAAATATGGACTGTGGTATGCTAAGAGTGAAGATTTCAAGCTGAAATTCTACAAAGATGTAAATTGGGATAATAAACTTGATGATAGGAAGAGTACCTTTGGTGCAGATTTCTTCTTGGGTAAATTCTTGGTTTTGTGGGTTAGCAAGAAACATGGCTCTATCTCTTTTTCAACTGCCAAAGAATATTATATTGTTGTTGATACATGTTGTACGCAGATTATATGGATGAAGAAAACCTTGAAATATAGACAAATATAGTTGACTGACCATCCTATTCCAATATTGTGTGACAACAAAAGTGCCATCACCATCTCCAAAAATCTAGTCATGCATTTAAAGAGTAAGAAGATTCCTATAAAGTATCATTTCTTGAGGGAATAGGTTCTAGCCCACAATGTGAGACTTGAATATGTACCCACTAAGGAGAAAATAGAAGATATATTTACGAAGCCACTGGAAAAGGAACCATTTCAGTATCTCGGATAGTAGATAGGATTTGTGACCCCTCCCTCCAAATGACTTCATTTTGGAAGGTGGTGGTAGCTACTCAGCATGTTGAATTCATGGGAGAGTAGACTGCAATGGTTCAGAAGGGTATAAGAGAAGTTTCCTTTTTCACTAGTGTCAAAGGGGGAGAATATTAGCATCAAGAGAATACCATGCCTAACGTAAGGGGGAGCGTATGGTGATGCCATCAATGCCAAAGAGGGGTATTGTTGGAAATCTGATGGTGTATGGGTGGTTGTGTAAGTATTAGCACCAATGTCAGATAAGGGTTAGAATGATGATTGGGTGTTTGGGAGGAATCCCATGGTAGATACAATTTTATTGTAGAGAATCATCACAACAGTAGGCTTCCTGAAGAAGCCATCAAATGATAATCATGGATGATTGGGTGTTTGAGACAAAACCCATGGTTGCTACAGTGCTCTGTAGAGAATCATCATAGTAGCAGGCATCCTAGAGAAGCCATAAAATGATGACTATGGTGATTGGGAGTTCAAAACTCCAGACCCTTTGTGGAGAACTTATACATAGTAGAAGGAATTAAAGCCTTCATCGAAGCCTCACCATTGGATAATGCTCTGAACAAGCTTTCCAATGATATGTGGAAGTCCAAAAATGGATTCCTAGGTTCAAATGGTATGGCTTGCTGAAGTTCAAGGATTGAAGCCTTATGAGGGAATATTGGAGGTGCGATTTATTAGGGAATGCATATCAAAGGTGCATCCATTTTGGCGATCATATCCTTGAAGATCAAGTGATGTTAGTGATCACATATTGGCACGTCACAACACTAGCGATATTAGGCATATTGGCTATTGGAGGCACATAAACGATCATAGGCATATCAACGATCGCACATTAGAACTTCTTAGTGGTGAACCTTTAAAAAGTTGTGATATGGGTAAAGTTTCAATTGGATTAAAACATGTTGGGAAGGCCAAAAGAGAAATAACAAAGAAATTCATTGAAAAACTAGTGTGCTGAGGCACTTTCTCTCTCCTCTAACAGGACATGTCTCCGAATGTGATTAGCCCTGATAAGGACAAGTGACAACTGATGTGAGCACGATGTGGTGGTACAGAAGGACACATTGTAGGAAGTTTTGACCATATTGGGTGGCCTAATAGACCTGATCCAGGTGACATGTGTCACCACACAAGAAGTGACACATAGCAGTGATGACATCACATTGGACAATCATCAATCAGATGATTGATGAGTTTGGCACTTTATAAGAGTTTGCAATTGAAAAAGGCCGATGAGCACTAGTATTGTAGCAAGAATGCCGCAACTCTTGGGCTACCAGCTTTACTTTATCAACCTAGGGGTTGTACAAACTTGGAGGTGTTAGTGCTATATGCAGAAGTAAAATTTATGGTTCTACCTTTTGTTACTGTTCAACTAGCGAGAGATGATCCAAGTCTAGGTGTGAAGAAAGACCCTTCCAAGACCTTTTACTTTCGTGATGTGTTAAATTGCATTTTAAAAGAACATTAATGAATACATCTGCATGCGAAAAAGAAGAGGAACAAGACAATCATCAACACATAAAAACATAAGCCGTTGATAACGGAGTTCGTCCAGGAGGGACTACGTCTCTGGGCCCCGGTGTCAAGATGGTGTAGGTCACTGCACTAAGTGTTGTCAATGAAGATGATGTACATGAGAGTTGATGTCACGATCATACAAAGAAAAATGCCCTCACGTAGGAGTGGCTCTAAGAGATCTTCCAAAACTAGAACTCTCAATCAAAAGATTCCTATCAGTATGACACAAAAACATGCATGAGGAACATCCCGCCAACATGGCATAAAAGGGATTTTAATAACAAAACATGCATGATGACCACAAGAGTATCCCAGAAACATACAATAAGGGATTTTAAAGCATAACATGGAGAGTTATGACAACAAGTACATCACATAAGAGATTCCGCATCAAATCGAGCAAGGAATGGTGAAAACATATAATAAATAAGATCTTGCCTCAATATCCATCAAGGATCCATGCACAATAATGTAATAAGAAGAAATATATAAACAAATCATATACCTCATGCCACGGGCCATCTAAAGAACTGGATATTCATATCTTTAGCAAAAACCATCCACAATGAATACATTGTTCACATTGTTGATGCATAGGTAGGGGTCATTACCAATCTCGACTTTGGCTCCCCTTGCATCGATCATTTTTCTGGCTTGTCGCCATCAGGGCATTTAAAACAAAAACTTTCAATGCGCTAAAGCTTGCTGAACCATCGATATCACAGAATCGATCATATAAGAAGAAGACTGCTCTGGCTATCTGCAACATAGCTCTCTGGCTATCTAGTGTTTGCAGCACTCTAGCTATGTCATTGCAGCTCTGTGGCTCTGCCTGACCTTTTGGTTCTTTGGAATAAAGAACAAACTCTCATTTTGAAGAAAGAAGTTGAAATAAATTCAGAAATCATGACAACAACTTTAAAAGAACAAATCAATTCTCTTTCGAGTTAACTTAATTTGAATCAAAAGCCACATAGAGTCTGGGAATTTCTAGAGAATAAGCTTTACAGATTTGTCTAATTTTAAGGAAAAATCAATCAAGTTTCTATAAAATATGGTTAAAAAGTCAAGATTTTATCAATAAATTACAAACTTAAATCAAAGGATTGATTCTTTATTAGAACACGATAAATATATTAATTTTTTTTTTTCTATTCTTGACAAGGAGAAGGAATTCCAATATTATGAAATTCAAAAATTAAAAAAAAAAAGATGAAATATTGGTGCTTGCATCTTTGAGCCACATAGAAGATGAAGCCAAAGAAATTACAAAATTGATACAAATGGCACAAGGGAAATTCTTGAAAATTTGGGGAGAAAGGGACAAATGTTATATAAGAATTGAATCTGCCAGGTTCCAAGACACTGAAGGAAACTGATCGAGGGGAATTAAAACAACCAACAGAAGACCTTGTCACCGAAGTTCAGGTAGAAATCAAAAGGATTAACATCTAGTATAAAAAAACTTTCCATAAATTTCGATAACTACCTTTTGAGGAAATCAAGCTTATTGCTAAATTTGAAATCAAGTATGTGAAAGGAAAGAAGAAAGTTCAAGGTTTGATTGGTAGCTGGCAAATCAACATTAATCGGTTTCCTTCTATTCACATCTTCCTTGTTTCCGATGTGTATTCACAGTGGGAAAAACATATATAAGTTCATGCACCCCATATATTGTTCAATCTTAACTACGAAGATTCTAAAGACGATGAGAAGTTACGTACTTCTCAGGAAGATATCAGTTGAACAAAGGTAGAGTTTATATTTTTAGAATTAGCCATCTACCGTGAGAAGATATGTTGATTTTCTTGTTTTGAGACTTATCTTATCTTGTTTTTTTAGTATTTATAGAACCTTTTGCATTTGTGAAAATCATCGAGAATTGGTGAAGACTACAAACTTGTATTTTTGAATCATTTTTGAAGTATCAACTTTTTGAAGACTGCTTTTAGTTTTAGTGTGTGATAAGTTATGAGATTTATGCATGGACATCATTTTAACTATTTAATGTATGCCTCTTATATTTCTCTACAACTTATATTATTTAATTCTAAATGAATATTTGATTATTTTGTTAAACATTTCTTATAATGTGTTACAGTTTACAACCTTTTATCATCAAAAGTTAAAAATATTGTTAATTTTTTCAATACTACTTTATCATCGAAATATGATATTCAAAACAGAGTTTTCTTTTGTCTCGCTTTCGAGATAAAATTTGTCATTGATTTCTTTTAGATTATGCATGCATATATAAGTCTAAAAAAATACCAAAAAAAATTGTTTGAATAGGATGAAAACCTGAAATTATATTTTTGGAGGTCTTTTGCATAAAAACTTTCTCAAAACTTATGTGTCTGGTTTTCTCGACACGAAATCTAGTTAGGATCTTAAATCACATGATATTTCACATGCTATTATGTTCAACTGAATCCTTTCACCTCTCATGTTTAAACTGGTTCTACCATAGCAATAGATTGTGTTTATATTTTGTGGATAATTATAATCATTAGAATATGTCATATATTTTCCCTAGATTAATTATTTATTTTTAGTTTCATTTTAGTTTTAGAAAATAAAACCAATCAAGCCTTTGTTCGAGAGAATATATGTCCATCTATACAAAAAGCCTATAACTCGGACTCTAATCAAGAAATTTCTCACTAGTTACAGGATGAATTCTTGCACATCATAACACCAAGCTAGCTTCTATTAGATTACTTCTATCTCTTGATGTTGCTTTTGATTTTCAGGTAGAACAAATGGATGTGAAGACAACATTCCTCTATGAGGATCTTGAAGAAATATCTGCATGAAGCAACTAGAAGATTTGCAGTGAAGGGTAACAAAGAATTGGTATGCAGGTTTTAAATGTGTATGTATGGGTTAAGGAAATCACCAATGATGTCGTATAAAAAAATCTATACACATCTATAGGGACTTGGGAAAAAAGGAAAATCTAGTTAAATTAGAGAAGTATGTTGAGGGAGTATTGCAGGCATTTAATTTGCAGGATATTAAACCGTTGACGTTTCTTATTCATGTAGGTGTAAATTCATTTGCAAAACGATGTCCCAAGACACATGAAGAAGAACAGGACATGTCATATGTTCCATATACGAGTGACATAATAAGTTTGATGTATGCAATTGTCTATACTAGACCAAACATTGCACATGCATTGGAAGTATTGAGGAGGTTTATAATGTCAAAACTAGGGAAGGGGCATTGGAAAACCTTAAAGTGATTTTTCTAGTATTTGTGTAGCACTAGTGATTATGGTTTGTACTATGAAGGAAGAATACAATTAGAAAGAGTGTTGATAATATATGCCTTTGTCGATGTAGATTGATCTAGATATCTAGATCACTGAATATCTACCAGTGGGTATGTGCTTAACCTATTTGGAGAAGCAATCAATTGGATGTGAGCAATAGACAAGTTGTAGTGCCACTTTCAAATACAAAATATGAATACATGGTAGTGACTTATGTAAGCAAGGAAGAAATTTGGTTAATGGTATTATGTATAAGTATGGGGTTGGTACAACAAGTTATAAGGGATGGACTATGACATCCATAATGAGATTTTATTCGCAAATAACCGTACTTATCATTTTAAGACAAATATTAGTGCACTCCCCGAACCTTACTATTTATATAGAAGATCCCAGTTTATCTGCTGCACCAAATCCAGAAAAATTCACGTTTGTAATCTTCAAGGTGAGATTTTAGTGACACTTGAAGATCACCCAATTGCAGAATTAACGCCAACAATTGTACAAGTATCGCCAGGGATGGATCCAGCCAACATTTTCAATTATTCAAGCTGCATTTCTGATTCACAGGATCTTATCATTTCTCTTTGCCGCCGCTGGTTACGTGCACTACCATGGGGAGGACGATGGATATACAGTGTGAAAGTTAGCAGCATTGTTACAGGGAAATGCTTGGCAAAGATCAGTTCCGAGGATCCCAATTGTTCTGAAATCAGAAAGGCAGTATTGAATGAAGTTCAGGCATTCGCATTCGATGAAAGCAAACACGACATTTTCACGGGAAATTATGATGGACTTGTGGCGTTTGGTCCAACCAATTCTACAAGGATATTGGAGGAGAACTCACGAGGTAAAGCCATTACCAACATGGACTACCTCAGGTGATTTTTTACTTTGGATGGACGACCAATATGTTTTTACACATGGTTTATGGCAAGATCTAAACACCAAACATTTAGATTTTTTTTTTTGTTTCTTTTAAAATGGAGTTTGTGGAAACATATTTTTTTCAATTTAAGAAATTGTGAGATGGTTGTGGTCTTATATAATTTTTTAAATTTTTAGAAATTGTCAAATGATTATGCTCTTAATTTTGATGCGCTTAGTTTTGAGATGAGACATTTAGGTTTTTTTTAACCAGTAATTTGATTTTATGAAAAAATATGTATATATTTATGATGGTTGATTGAAATTTCAATGTTACAAGTGATATTATGTTTTTTTTTTTAAGTTATTAGATCTTAAAGATAAAGGTTTAACATTTAGCATATTTAATATTTAATAATTAATAAAAATTTAATATAATGTTTATTTTAATTATAAATTTATTTAATTATTATGTAAATCATATAAATTTAACATCTAAAGTAAAATATAATTATAATTTCATCTCATTATTGTTAGGATATTCCGATACATAGGATATAGTTATGTTCAACTTGGTCTAGTGTAGAGTTAGGTAAAGTGTGTGTTTCTTTACCGTTGTACATTTTGTAACTTACAATCCGATGGTCACGATATGTAGTGATCCGACGGTTCACTCTCATCTCGGTATTACCGACACTTGATCCGTGGCTTGACACCGATTGGTCCATGAGTTCTATTTAAAGCGCATGGAGGGTCATTGTTCGGGTAATCCGTGCATGAGAGAAGCTTATGTAAATTTTCATTCTTTGATTAATAAATTGCCTGTAGTACCCATGTTGGGACAGGCCGTGGAATGTTTCCCTCCTTGCACTTTGAGGGTTTTAACCACGTCAAAAATACTGGTGTATTGATTTTAGATCTAGTTGTGAGCGGTGTCCTTTTGGTGTTCTTTCTGAGGAACTTACCCTGTAAATTCCTACATGGTATCAGAGCTATTTGAGGGTCGCGTCCGTTGGTGATCCAAATCTGAAGTCGGTAGAACTGCATGCGGCTGTCGTTTCCTAGATCTGCTGTTTCTGACTGCTTTCGGGCCGAGAGGACTGCTCTGTTGCGTTCAGAGCATCTTTTCCAGTGAGGAACCCCTTTCGTTTCACGCGAAAAGGTTTCCGGTAGCCCTAGCTGCGTCATTTTTCAGATCGGGAGGTATACAATTTTTTTTTGCAGTTTACTGTTATTTTCTCTCTGCTTATTTCGGTTTCGGTTTATTTAGCCCTTTTTTTAATTGGATCTATACCTTTCATTTCTGTGTATGCTCTTTGCCCTACGACTCTATGCGATGTGGGCAAATCAGAAACAGAAAGGAAGGATTTTTCTCATGCGTATGCTCTTTTCCCTGCACCTTAGTGTGATCTCGGAAAATCAGAAACATTGAAAAATTTCTAATTTTTTGGCTAAAGCTAACTTCGAGCCGCAAGGTTCATTTTTTTTTGCATATTCGTGTTGGGTTTTGTGTTTTGTGTTTTGTAGGGAAAAAGAGCTTTCTCAAGGCAAGCACGCAAACCAAGGCCCCCCCCCCCTCTCTCTCTCTCTCTCTCTCAATTTTTTGTATAGATAAATTGGTTCAAAGCTATTTTAAGAGAGTAGAGGTCTTGGGTTGAAGTCTCCATTTTGTGGGGGCGGATTTTTTCATTCCCGCACATTTGCGCACTTTGTCGGCAACTTCAACAATTTTTTTTTCAAAAAGCCATAACTTCTTCATCCGGAAGCCTTTTTCAGAGCCGTTTTTTTAAAAACCGCCTTTTTTTCGAGATCTATCCATTGGAAACATTACTTTCAGCATCTTCAGCTTCAGTTTTTTAAAATGGAAAGTCCATGCCAAGTCATCTTGACAGCACTAACTACTTCCAA